>CM071634.1:2565000-3165000 GCA_036419045.1 Scirpophaga incertulas | reverse complement strand
GTTATCCATACATCTAACATTAACAACGATTTAATGAGAGATTAAAACGTGTCAACAACGTGTTAACATAACATGCGTTTCAGAAACCGGCCGTAAATAACGTACAATACAATCTAGGGAGTCCCAATAAACGAAAAGAATTGCCAACTTGCAAGAACAAATTAAAAATGACGACCAGACTAATACAATCGAGGGATTGCCCGTGAAACGTAAACGAAAAGGGTTGCCAATTTGGGAGAAAAAAAACAATGTTACGTATTGTGTTGTGAGAAAGACCCCCGCCCGTCTGTGTAACGCATCGTAACGTTTTACGAGAGCCCCCATCCCCCCCCAAATTGCGTTACGTAATACTTGAACGCCTAAACGAGTGTTTTCGTGTTATTATTTAACAATGGCCAATGTAGTAACAAAAAGTGATGCAGCTTGAGCTGTTTATTGCAGACAGCCCAAGATTCGTTGTTGGTTATAAAAATAGTTGAAGTTGTTTATCTTTGATAGTTCCTATACTGTAGTCAATAACTTTTTACCGCTTGTACTAATGTTTTGTAGTTGTCTCATATGTATTTATCTAAAATATTTTAATCTGAAATTCATCCATTCGCCCTATTCGACGTAAATTTCTTCAATTTGCTGTCGTTGTACGTTATATTATAGTTCCTTCCTCACTCGAGCTAATTAGGCCTTTAACATAACATCGAGGAATATTTTCAGTACTGGATTTAAATTTGACAACAATTTGATAGATTTGAATGTTTACTGATATTATTTGTGTATGATAATAAGAGTACTGAACTGTCCTATTTATTTATGTAAATTTCATAAATAGATATAAATAATGATTAAAAATAAAAGATAACTTATTTCATCACTTTCAAAAACAAATCTGTAATTAAAACAACTAGTTGGTTCCTAAATTTACATATAAAAACTAAATTAAATGCCCTTTGAAAAGGACAATAAATATATCGATTTTTTCACCAAATATATTGAAGTGGTGTTTTTACTCGGAGGAAACAAGACTGGAGTTGGCTTCAGTCAGCTTACCGTACACAATTTTTTGGCATTTTTTGCGGGGGGCATTTACGGGCAGCACACATAAGCAAAAAGTTTTTGCATTCTTATAAACGCAAACATGCCCAAAATTATCTGTTTACGTTCTATTCAAACACACGAAGGGGAAAGTGTGGGAAGGAACGTGGCAAAGCACGAAAATATCGATATCGATAAATCAGTTTCGTTTAATGAATAAAAGTACAACTATGAACATGTCATTAATATTCTAACATTACTAAAAATTAAAATTAAATGTTTTTAATCGAATTTGTACACCATACACTTAATAATGATAATTTTGAGTACTTATATTAATTGCATAATGGTTCTCGTGTAATGTCTGAAATAAACATTGTGACAATCAAACCCAATGTTAGGCAAGGTTGGTGGGTTTTTATTTGTATTTTTTTATTTACAACGGCACAAGTATAAATAACAGACGCAGACTATTAACAATTTAATCACATATCTGTACCCAATTACAATCGTGCACGATATTGTACAGGAATGACAATAATAATTTTTGTATACACTTGTTGAACTTTTGCAAAGATGCCCGACTGTTGGTCGAACATTACGTTCTTAATATAAAAAAATACATATAAAATATTTCTATCAGTAGAAGAGTAATACAGTTAAATATGTAATTATCTGATATCAGATAACAGTACCCATCTAATTTAAGGATTGTTTGAGTTCTTGTTTGTGAAAAATTACAAATTAAAAGGTACTTTCTTTTTATTTTGCGTATCCGACCATTTGTAACAATCTACTAAAGTCTGTCATTTTGAATTTTTAACATTAAGCGTTTAAATAATAAATATAATTATAAAAAAGTATGAATACGCATTTTATATTTTTTTTCAATTGCATGTTGAAAGTTTTGTAATTTTTTTACTTGTACGTTTAAAAGTTCAAGATTTATTAGTTTCGTATGTTTTGACATCGAGATGTTGCTCAATTGACATTATCATAATTTTTGAAGTAATGTTTGAATATGTTTCATTCATACATTGGTATTTTTGTTGTAATATGTTCATCAAAATGCGGAATCTATGAAGCGCTTATGAATTGACATGACTTTCAATATCAAAACAACCATGATGTTGTATGTAGTTGCGTGCTGTCATAGAAATCTTTTGTTTTTATTAATAGGTTTTTTTAACAAATAAAATTATGATGTGTTGAAAATAAATAAACTTTTGATAAAGATAATAGAAGTTTTATTTCAAAAAAGTTCTAACACATTAATACAGATGCAGTGTTAACATAAAAAATAGATTTATTTGATTCTCACCATTCGTTTACCTTACTGAGTGGGTGTATACTTACGTTCATTTTGAAAGAATAAAAGGAAAGAAATAATATACAACTACCTATTGCACTATTACAATCAATCTTAAGTAGTGTTACAATACAATCTATCTAAATAATAAAAAAAAGCTCGATTCTGCCGAAATCAAACAAAAAATATAATTTGAGCTGTCATACCCATATATTATCTGTCAATATGGTAGGTCACTGTCAGTAATTTTCCCAAGTAGTAATTTACACCGAAAGCTGTTCACAAACGAAGTGAACAAGTAGTCCAAGTATGTAACAAATTAATTATTTGTCATCAAGCTTAATGATTCTATGCTCTATCTCGATTAATTGCATTGTGATTGTGCTTGGAATAATAAATTTCGCACATCAGTGTATGAATTAAGAAATTCTCGAAATATAGATCTTTGTGAGTAGAAACGATTTAGATAAGATCTTAACCTTTTAATATATTGACCTTATGATACATAATAACTCAAAAAGCTATATTAATGAAGAGTTTTTAACGACAGCTTTGTTCTAAATTGAAATAATATAATGAATTTAGATGGCAATGGTCACAAGTCACACAGCCAACGAAACAATGAATTTTACGCAAACAAAAATTATGCAAATGAAATCCACTCCTTAATCACGCAGGACATGTGGCAGGACGATTCGTAAATAAGAGTACGTAAAACCACATTTTGACCGTTTCTGAAAGTACACGCGGTGTTGGTACGACATTAGTGCGAGCATAGAACAAAATTGGACAGCTATGATCTACATACTCAATAAATCATAGGTACATTTTTATATCATTGAGAATTTCAATCAACATTTCAATAAGCTATGTTCAATCAATTGCATTAAATAAAATCTACATGTTTTATATAATACAAAGTTGTATAGATAGTGTACCTTTTTTATTACTATAAAAAAAAACAAAATGACTTTTGTCATGTTGGAAGTTGTCAATGTCAATGTTTAGTAGAAATGAAAATGTTGAATTCCATATTCTATTTAAATTAAATTTTATTTTATTTAAATGTCATACACTGAAAACATTACCTTGTCATAATAAAAAAGTTTATAATATGTTATTTAAAAAAAATCAAAGTGATATCAATTATTAATTAAAAATGTCTCGCAATAGAAATGATGGGTTATTAGCTCGGGTTGATTTTCCCTTGTATACGCTACAAACCCTTACAAATCGACACGTAATCGTGGCAGGCGGTGGTGGATCATCAAACACAGGAGTGGCTAATGGATTCGTAAGTATTTAAAAGTAGTCGTAAGTAGTTAAACAGCTTAAGCTCTTACTGATAGCATACGTGTCCAACATGATTCCATAAGCCTTAACTCATCTAGTCCTATTGTAAATATTAACTTTATTTATTGGTTGTAGGAGATATTTGAACTATCACATAATGGCACTAGATTTGTCGCGGAAGAGGTGATGAGGCATGAGACTGGCCCAAATGTGGTGATGACATGCTCAGTGCAAAGTTTTCAAAATAAAACATACTTGACAGCTGGCCAGGAAAGTCATTGTCAGCTGTATAAGATCAACATGAAGATGGTTGATGCAGCGGAGATGCGTAGAGGTAGTTTTCGTGCAGAAAATGGCCTAGTCAGAAGAAGAAGACGCACTGTTTCAGAAAATGATAATATTTCCAAAACAGACAGTAACAGTAACACAACGGAGAAACGAATATCATTTGAAATAAGACCATGTGATAGTGTACAAACAGATTTTGGGTAAGATTTCCTTTATTGGATTTGATCTTTGTATGTGTTAAAATAAGATTCTTTAACTTTGCCTTTTGTAAGAAACAGCAGAACATTGGATTGAGGTTCTAAAGAAAAATATGTGTGTTGGTATTAAGTCTTTCTTATTGTTACACTATTTGTTAATTAAAGACATATGTTTTAATTATTTAACCATCTGTTACTCAAAAGTGTCATACACCACCATCAAACTAAAATTCAGGATCTCAAAATGTTTAAATATTTCTTTTTTTATTAGGTGATATTGTTGTAAATTCATTGAATCATTGTAAAGTAAAGGGTAATTCATATTAGAACTGTTTTATTAAATAAATTCTGTGATACTATCAATGCTTATAATGCTTTAAGTAATCTGAATCTATTTGGTATTTGCGATTTCACTGAATTATCAATTTAGAATATGAATTATTGATGAGAGAGAACAATGACTGAGATAAATTATCATAATGTAAATGCAAGATTTCTTACTTAATTAAGATTCTTAGAGTAGATTAGATAGAAACTTAGATTGAAACTATCGATTGAAAATATGCAATCTTGGTTATATAAATACTTTTCATTAGATTTATCATATGTAAGATATAATCAAATAACTACATGTTGTGTTCATATTAAACAATTTTAGACCCTTTACACTTTTATTGTCTGTAATATTTTTTGGGTAAAAAAAACATATAATTATTTAAATTAATCCAAAACATAACTTTGGATTTGACAGTGCTATGGATCCCCAGTAAACGGACAAACATTTTTATGGACAGTGTTGTACTTCACACTATTTAGTGTTTGGATTAGATTTGACCCCTTAATATGTCTTGTAATTCAATAAATTATAAGTCACTTTATATTCTTAACATACATACTTAATGACACAAACATGTCATGCATAGTAGCAAAACATACTATTTCAACCTGCTGAATCTTGCATTAATGAACATTTGCTAACCAATGATTAATGCATATACATATGTATTATGAATTACATATAGATATGTCAGACTATAGGTACCAGGGTTTGGATTTGTGGGAGTCCATTGTATCAGATAAGCACAGTAATTTTTTTATGTGCACTTCATGCACATCTAATTGAAAGGATTCATGTTTGTTTTTGAGTTGTATAACAAATGACCATTCCTTTCTTTTGTAACTAATAATTATGTTGTAAATTGTGGCCTATTTTTTAGTGATGACCCATTACTACGTGTGGTGAGGATCAGCAACAATGGCAAGCTAATGGCCACTGGGGGCATTGATGGTAAAGTTAGAATCTGGTCATTCCCTAAAATGGAATTGCTTCATGTTCTAGAAGGACACACTAAAGAGGTACATTCTATTTCTACTATACTCCATATTATATGTATATTGTAAAATGTATAATATTACAATTATTATGATTTTTTAAAATTTGCAGTCTATGCAAAAGATTACTGTGTAGTTAGCTAATATTCGACATAAGAATATAATTATGCAACTTGTATAGTATGATGCTATGTTGACACCATAGGAAACGTAGTATGTAGTTTCATGTATCGATTTTCTTGTTTATTTATAACAGCAATTCAACTTGTTTATTCTCCAGCTGGATGATCTAGACTTCAGTCCATGTGACAAACACCTCGTGAGCATCGCCAAAGATGGACTTGCTCTAGTTTGGGCCACAGATGGCACAAAAGAACCTCAGCTGACTCTCACATGCCAGCCAGCAAACGGGACGAAATACCTGTTCAGAAGATGCAGGTAAGTCAGAGTATTCAATCTATTATATTTGCCGTAATTAACTTCATAATACAGAAACACAATTTTTTTACTTATTATTTATACATTAGTTTTCGAATGCCTCCATCTTTTAGATTCAAATATTTAAACAGTATAACTTGGAGTTGTACTACTAGCTACTAACGAGATAATATGAGACTTTTGAGACAACTTTTAGAATGCCATAATAAAGCTGTATACGAGTTTCCAGCTTATTATCTCAAATTCCGAGGTGAAACCCGACGGTGACTGGACTATATCTTTCTTATAGTATTAAATAAAGATAAATGGCAAATGAAATTTATTAATTTATACCTAAGTTATCGTACATACAATTAATAGTCACATAATTTATTTTTAATAGTTTACATAATTACATTATTTATTTTTTAATAGGTTTCATTAAAACATTTATTTTCCAATAAAATAATTGAATGTGTCAGCTAATTTCATTTGGATTTCATAATAAAAGTACAGAAGTCATAAGAGAAGTTGCTGCAGTTTGCTTGTTGCTCAATTTCCTTATGCTCAATATATGTAATTCAAAGGTGTATGTGGTGAACCACGCACTCGCCTCTCCGTTATTGACTAAGGGCCAATCGCTCTAATATAGTGGTCTCGGTGTGCTCAATAGGGCGAAACAGTACTTCTCATTGGGGCAAAGTAGTACTTTATAAGTCGCAAGTCCGGCTCCATATGGAGTACTGCTGCCATCTCTGGGCGGGAGCACCTAGGTACCAGCTTGGGCTCCAAGACTCGGTTCAAAAGCGCGCTGTGAGACTCGTCGACGATACCGTACTCACAGGCAGTATCGAGCTTCTAAGTCTTAGGAGAGACATTGCCTCCTTATGTGTGTTCTACCGCCTGTATAATGGGTTGTGTTCTGAAGAATTGTACGACATGATGCCCACGGCCACTTTCTATCATCGCACCGCTCCCCATCGACAGGGAGTTCATGCCCATACACTGGAGCCTAAATGGTCCCGTACAGTGCGGTTCCAGAGGAATTTCCTCCCGCGTACACTTTGTTTGTGGAATGAGTTCCCTGCCGAGGTTTTCCCGGAGGGCTACAGTATGGGGTTCTTCAAAAGGGAGGGAGTAAATAGGTTTTTGAAGGGTCGCACGCGCGAGTGACACCCTGGTATTGCAAGTGACCATAGGCTACGGTAACCGTTTACCATCAAGCGGTGTTTGCCACCATCGTAGTATAAAAATATAGTTAAGGTATGCCAGTGCTTCTCTGTAGTATATGAGGATAATAAGATATTCATGGCTTGGTTGCTCATCGCTAGCACCCTGTGTAAAGTGAGGGATGGGTCTGTAGGTTCGGGCCGGTGGAGGGGTGCACCGGGGGAGAGGAGTACCGCATGTTCAGCATCGCCAACCCGGTGGGGCGGCGCGGGCGGCAGCGCGGCGTGCTGCAGGCGTGGTCGGCGGCGGGCGCGCCGCGCGCCGCCCACGCCGCGCCCGAGCCGCTGTCCGCGCTGGCCGTGCGCGACGACGGCCGCTTCGTCGGCGTGGGCGCCATGTTCAGCGGCTCCGTCGACATCTACGTCGCCTTCAGCCTGCAGGTGACTTGTGCGCGCTTATCACTCTTCATTCCACTGTTGTGTATTGTCTGCCACTCGAGGATCTTTCCGCTCCAAAAGCCATTAGCCTCCAGTTCAATGTGTCCTACCCATTAGCATTTTAGATTCGCAATTCTTCTGACTATGTTGGTGATCCTGGTTCTACTACGGATTTCTGATACGATCGCGCAGACAAACTCCGAACATAGCCTTCTCCATTGGATGTCTTTAAACTTCCTTGTAAGACCACCTTACCATAATATTTGCTCATTTTTTAGAAATCTAAAAACAATATAAATTAATAATTAAAAGGACATCACCCATTTTGGGCTATTTTTTTTTAGCCGGCCAACAAAAAATAACTAAATTTTATCATAGGCATAATTATAATAAACATTTTGTATTATGACAGTAAAGCTCGAAACCTATTGGTTGAGATGATAATCAGTCTCAAAGTATTTATTTTATTACCTACGGCTTGCACCCGTCTTGCGTGGTGAGCTCGTGATTTCCAGGTAAAACAAGCTCGTGATTTCCAGGTAAAACAAATATTAAACAGTTATTGTTAATGGTGTGCGAGCGAGAAGACGTTACAAGTACATACATTTACCTGCCGAGTTGCATGTATGAGCAAGAGACATAAAAGGTACGCGAGCGAGAAAACGTTACAATGTGTACAGAAAGGACGAACGATCCCCACATGGTACCGCGTACAGAGGGCTGGCAGTGCTTGTACGACGAAACATAGTACATCGATCTCTGCCAGTACCTAACTTGAAGACCGCCTACGGCTTAGGAATCGAAGTTGCCTTGGTAACCGCTGAGGTCATGCGTGTGTTTGCTTTTTACAAGCCGCCTCACGTTCCCCTAGAAGTGGCTGACGTCCACCAATTGCTGGACTCGCCGCTCCCCACCATAGTGGCAGGGGATTTTAATTGCAAGCACACCGCATGGCACTCGCATACCACATGCCCAAATGGCCGCAGGCTACAGACCGACACAGAGGCCATAGGTTACACAGTCTTGGGTCCGGAGACACCAACTCATTATCCCTACGCCCAGACACAGATGCCGGACGTGATCGATATTCTGATCACCCACAAGATCGGGGCGACAAACATCACGCAAGAAGTGATAGATGACCCGGCCATCTCAGATCATCAGATGGTTCTGGCTAGATGCTGCCCACCAATTCGCACGTTACCGATGGCCAGGAGACGCGCTCAAGACTGGCCCGCATTCGCAGACCGCATGAACGGGGAACTAACCAGCTTCCCCGTGAACACCGGTGCGGATGTGGACCAGCTAGCATAACAAACTGCATTAAAACAGCGCTCCAAGACACCACCATTGAGCCAGATAACACCTACCCGGCTCATCACCCAAGACCTTTACCAGGCAACCTTAGGCGATTAATAGAGGAGAAACGCCAGATCAGAAGGATCTGGCAGCAGAATCGGTACCCTGCACTGAAAAATCGCCTAAATGCTATGGCCACCCGCATAGCCTATGAACTCCGCAAGCTCGCACACGACAGCTGGGAAGATGCTATTCAGGAGGCCAGCGATGACTGGGGCAGGGTACACCGCCTCTGCCGCAGTCTCGCCAGGCGACCGAAACCCGTCCACCCGCTGCGTGTACCAGACGGTACGCTCAAATACAGGGCAGAGGACAGGGCAGAGCTGTTTGCGGAATACCTAGAAGAGGTATTTAGGCCGAACCCGCCCGTGGATGACCAATACACGCGCGAAGTCGAAGCGGGAGTGGAGTCCTACCTGAGAGACCCGATACCTCTGGCAGAAGACCCAGTAGTCTTTACACCAGGACAGGTAGCCAGAGGGATCAAGAAACCGCCCAGGAAGAAGGCACCAGGGCCAGATAGGATTACCAATGAGGTACTAAGGCGGCTACCTTATAAGGCCATAGCGACACTGACCCGCCTGTATAATGGAATCACACGGACATCACACTTCCCGACCATCTGGAAGACAGGACGGGTCATAATGATTCCTAAGCCAATGAAAGATTCCACCCAGCCGTCCAGTTACAGGCCAATCACCTTGCTGCCTACCATGGCGAAAGTGTTCGAGAGATTACTGCTGAACACTATGCTGCCTCACATACGCCCGAGAGAAGAACAATACGGCTTCCGGGCAAAACACTCGACGACGTTGCAACTGACAAGGGTAATACACACCCTGGCAGCCGCCAAGAACAAAAGAGAGTTTGCAGTAGCGGTCTTCCTGGATATGGAGAAGGCCTTCGACCGCGTCTGGCACGAGGGCCTAATCCATAAATTGCAGTTAACATCCCTGCCCAGGAGGACCGTAAAGACCATTGCTTCCTTCCTGCAAGACAGGAAGTTTCACGTGGCTGTAGAAAACGCCCAAAGCAGCAGCAAGGACAGCAAGGCCGGGGTACCGCAGGGCAGCTGCCTCTCGCCATCATGCTACTCCTGGTTCACGAACGACATCCAGTGCAACCAGGAGTTACCCTGGTCTTGTATGCAGACGACGCAGCATACATCACCACTTCTATGAATGCCTATCACGCTGCTAAGAAAATGCAGCGACAACTGGACGGCCTGCCAAAATGGCTGAGCGAATGGCGCCTCGTGGCTAATCCAACCAAAACGCAGGCGATAGTGTTCAGTAGCTCACACGTCGTGTGGTACATGGGGTTTGCCAGGCACGAGCCAATGATACACATTGCTGCCAAAGATTTAGAAGATATTATTGTAAGGCCAGGAGAGTTGTAAATATTTACCTGGAACACCAACACCATTACCAATAATGTTTACCTGGAAATCACTAGCTCACCCCGCAAGCCGGGTGCAAGCCGTAGGTAATAAAATAAATACTTTGAGCCTGATTATCATCTCAACCAATAGGTTTCGAGCTTTACTGTCATAATACAAAATGTTTATTATAATTATGCCTATGATAAAATTTAGTTATTTTTTGTTGGCCGGCTAAAAAAAAATAGCCCAAATTTGTATGAAGCCTGAATGATGTCCTTTCTATATTGACATATGTTCATGAGATATAAATTGCTCAAATCAGATAATTATAGTATGAAAACGGCCATAATCAGTTGTAGTCGTCTACCATATTAACTACTTCATACATACATGTGTACTACTTTCCGTTCCGTTCCGTTCCGAAATTACTAATTACCGTTACGTTTCTTCTAACTTCTTAGGATTTGGGGATTTCCCACGAATCTCACAGGAACCTATAGGCGTCAGTAGCAATTCTCCATTAGTTTGTATATAATATATTTTAATAGGCAGAGAGTATAGTTTTACACTTGCTACGATCCAAATATACTTTCCTAGCTTCCTCGACTTTTATTAATATTTTTATGCACGCTCGTCATTAATTAACGAATTAATCAATATAAGTGATAAAGAAAAAATAAGTTTCTGCATGATATATACTATCAGGGACTTTAGCACCTGACCATACAATTTCTTAACACTTTAAAAATCCGAATCTTCTTAATTAGATGGTAATCTGCGGCTATGTTAAGATTGAAAGTACTTTGTCCTTAATGTAAAACTAGTTACGTCGCCGGGTAACGTTTAGATTACAACTGACTGTCATACAAGGCAGCCGGCGGGCGCTTGTGTGCGTAGAACAGAATGTGACGGGTGTGGGTTGTGTGCGGCAGCGCGTGCTGCACGTGGCGGGCGCGCACCACATGTTCGTGACGGGGCTGCAGTTCCTGCCCACGCGCGGGTACGGCCCGCCCGTGCACAGCCGCAGCGAGGCCGCGCTGCTCTCCATCTCCGTGGACAACTGCGTGCGCGTGCACAGCCTGCCGCCGCGAGGTGAGTCCGCCCTGCACAGCCTGCACAGCCTGCACAGCCTGCACAGCCGCAGCGAGGCCGCGCTGCTCTCCATCTCCGTGGACAACTGCGTGCGCGTGCACAGCCTGCCGCCGCGAGGTGAGTCCGCCCTGCACAGCCTGCACAGCCTGCACAGCCTGCACAGCCGCAGCGAGGCCGCGCTGCTCTCCATCTCCGTGGACAACTGCGTGCGCGTGCACAGCCTGCCGCCGCGAGGTGAGTCCGCCCTGCACAGCCTGCACAGCCTGCACAGCCGCAGCGAGGCCGCGCTGCTCTCCATCTCCGTGGACAACTGCGTGCGCGTGCACAGCCTGCCGCCGCGAGGTGAGTCCGCCCTGCACAGCCTGCACAGCCTGCACAGCCGCAGCGAGGCCGCGCTGCTCTCCATCTCCGTGGACAACTGCGTGCGCGTGCACAGCCTGCCGCCGCGAGGTGAGTCCGCCCTGCCCAGCCTGCAAGCCTGCACAGCCTGCACAGCCGCAGCGAGGCCGCGCTGCTCTCCATCTCCGTGGACAACTGCGTGCGCGTGCACAGCCTGCCGCCGCGAGGTGAGTCCGCCCTGCACAGCCTGCACAGCCTGCACAGCCTGCACAGCCGCAGCGAGGCCGCGCTGCTCTCCATCTCCGTGGACAACTGCGTGCGCGTGCACAGCCTGCCGCCGCGAGGTGAGTCCGCCCTGCACAGCCTGCACAGCCTGCACAGCCGCAGCGAGGCCGCGCTGCTCTCCATCTCCGTGGACAACTGCGTGCGCGTGCACAGCCTGCCGCCGCGAGGTGAGTCCGCCCTGCACAGCCTGCACAGCCTGCACAGCCTGCACAGCCGCAGCGAGGCCGCGCTGCTCTCCATCTCCGTGGACAACTGCGTGCGCGTGCACAGCCTGCCGCCGCGAGGTGAGTC
The DNA here is from genome assembly GCA_036419045.1 of Scirpophaga incertulas. Lineage (NCBI taxonomy): Eukaryota > Metazoa > Arthropoda > Insecta > Lepidoptera > Crambidae > Scirpophaga > Scirpophaga incertulas. Next base: position 3,152,781 of record CM071634.1, on the reverse strand, counting down.
CGCCCTGCACAGCCTGCCTGAGTCTAAGGGGGGGGCTGCACAGTGGCCCCCGCACTGTACACTAACTGTCGCCCCAGTATGGTTACTCCAAACAAAATTGGTAGTGTGCGGGCGAGTTTTACTATCTATGTTAATTTCTCAAGCAAAGAAATTATGTATGTATGTAATGCTCCATAGGAATACCAAAAAGACTCTTTTATCATATGTCATTGTTTGCTTCCAGGTACCATTCCTGCGTGGGTTGCCGTCATTCTGATTGTGTTTGTACTGTTCTGTACGTTCTCGTTTTGTTCTTACATGGGCATCTAGCGATCTGTAAATATTTACCGTATTTTAGGTATTGTATATGTGTGTGAATATGATAGGTAAATTATTATTTATCTAGGACTAGGGATGCAGCATCTTGAGACCATAACATTATTTGTGTAATATTTACACGTATTTTACTACTAAATGTATGTATACTTATAAAATCTGATTATTGTATGTTTAATAAGTCAATGATTATGTCTTCGGTCCCACCATGCATTGAACATTTATAAAATGTAAGGAATTTATTATTATTTTAATTTTATTAACAATAATAGATATAATAAGAGCTCGAAGCCTCACTTGAATAGTAGTTTTTCTTATGAAAAAGCTATCTATTTTTGTAATCCATACTTAATAATAGTCGTAGTAAAGTACTATACTTAATAAATACCTTTTAGATTCTTTACTCTAATTAATGCTATGTATATCTTTGTATGATTTTTAAAAGCATTTATGTATGGGTAAGATAGTGTGTAGTAAGTATATACATAATTTATGTAAATAGGTTTGAGTGATCTCCCACGAGTCGAAATTGAACTAAGTACCAGTTTTTAAGAAATGTAGTTAAAGATCGTTAAAAACAAACGTACGATTTAGATAGATATAATATGAATTTGATGTAACCATCACCGCGTCTAAATACGGATATGTTCATAAGTCAAATGATATGATTAGTATGTACTACTGTTACTTATCCGTCCAGAAAGCAGAATTTTAGTGATTGCCGTATTGTCTATGATATCACGTTCTTTATGCGTCACACATTAGCTGTTCTATTAAAAGGCGACTGTTTTTTACTAATAGTGTAAAACGTTTCTTGTGTAGAATCGTAACTGCCTTTTAATTTAAAACTGGTCAATTGAAAATCGGTTTACAGATAGGGTTCCTCAATCATTGCTTGAAAATTTCTTAGATAAGCAACATATTAAATATGTTCCATGAGAAATGTCAGTGGCAATTCAGATATCAAAATAAAATGTTATATTAATTTATTGTTTATTTATAGTGGAAGGAAGCTATTAGTGTCTTTGGTCTCAAGATATGCTGTCCGAATAGATAGGAACGTGATTGGAGTTAGGCAAAATAAATAAATACATAGGCAATTAATTATTGTGGTGGATACGCTCATACATGTATGTATAATAGAATCAATTAATTAAAATGAATCGAGTACCTAATATGTGTTTTTTTTTTCTACTTTAAACTTACCTGCCATCGAGGATTCGGAACGGCAAATTCGGTGTTCGATTCTAGCCGTGTGTTCGTTATTCCAATTGCATATAGCAACATGTCATACTTCACAGTTCCACTACGAATGTCACGCTTATGACGAGTAACATAAGAGCTACCTCTTTAATATGTAAAGTCTGTAGTCAAGAAAACGTCTTGCACCATTCATAAATTTGCATACTGCAGTGCTATTGAAGTGCTCGAACAGTGGCAAAAGACTCACTCGCTATTTTATCGAGACTTACAGAACGAGACTACCAACTAAAATCTCTTATTGAGTACCGTTAGAAAGGGATGGGGTGCTATGTAAGCTCAATAGCACCATCTCTTTCTATCCGAGTCTATAGACGGTGGACGTTTAAAATGTACCTCGAAGCTTTCGGGAGAATAGATGCGATCATTTCGTCGCCGACGCCGCAAAGGGGCGAACTTCATACAAAACAGTCTAAAATACAGCAATGTAAAATATTACTGCTGTATTAATTTAGTAGCTACGTCTCCATAGTATACTATTACAATTGATTTTTATCATTATAATAGTTTTGTTTCTAAATAGAAATACAGCTAAAATATGAACGCCATCGGGGATAAAAAAAACGTTTTTTTGCTCTCCTGAACAATTTTCTTAAATGAGATTCGCCCGTTTGCGGCGTTGGCGACGATTTGTATGTATACATAGTGCTCCCTCCAACTATCCAGCCCCGCCCCGATGTCATTGAATAGACAATTTGTAGAGGCGGCCATCTTGAATTTACAATATCAAATTTATTAATTTACTTACATTGTCATCAGACCTAAAAGTAGGTATGTACCAAAATTCAAATCAATCGATCAACAGGAAGGGGTCAAATTTCAATTCCAATTTAAACTAAACGAATAGTTGAATAAAGAATCTTTAAAAAAAGAACAAATATTTTTTAAACATTTAATCAATTACATCAAAACAATAACATACATGTATTTTATAAATCATCCGGCAAGTTGCATTTATGATTTAGACCGACTAGACAACTAACATACAGCAGACGTATAAAATCCTATTTAAATAATCCATACACACTATTTTTTATATTATACGTATACACATTATGGATTTGTTGATAAACTAAATACCGTCGTTGTTTCCGAATCTTTATTATATATAAAATGTTCCTTAAAATCTAATATGACATTATCTTAATATGAATAGACTAAAGATAAGACAGTTCGCAATAGCATTACAGTCAAACACGATAAATTAAATAAAAGTTTTTTTTGGTGCGACTTTTTTTATTTATGGCCACATTTAATATTGTGGATTTTCTGTCTGTGTCGTCGTATCTAATTATATTACCGTGTTTGTTTTGCAGTTTTATTAATTAAAGTATCAATAATAAAAAAATACGAAATTATTTGTAGTGAGATTTTTTTTTAAACTGTGTAATTAGAATGGGGTCGGCCGGGAAAAGCTAATTGCAGATGGCGTTGCATAGCTTGTTCCACTGTCAATCAAAAAGCCACATTATCATGCTTACGGTTGGTAAGCTAAATTTTTAAGGAAAAACTGTTTACGAGAGAGAAACCTAGTATATAAAATGACAATGGTTAAGTTAAAATATAATAATATTTAACATCACATAGTCTGCTTATACATATTACTATATGTAAGATTTTATTCAATTACCTGTATATTTACTAATTCCTGTGTAATCACTTTCCAAAAAATGATTTCGACATAACCTCGAACTATTTGTAGGTGTAAATTTTGTGCGACGAATTGCTTTGAGCCACAGTTTTCGCACTTTGTCGTCCTTAGGAAATTTATGAGTTCCTATTTCAGAGCATTGTGGAACACTACACCGAGTAACTTTTCAATAAACTTAATAAAACTACTAACATCGATACAAAAAGGGTTTGTTATGGGAACTAAACTAGCGCCACTTTGACAGTTGCCGACCCCATTGTGTTACGATGTAACATTTGACCATAACAAGAACAGTGCACCGCTGCATAATTACGAGCTTTGCTTATCAGGTGGATGTTTTTATTATTTAGACCGACACTACGATAGTTCGTATCATGTTAAAGCACCTTTTTTTTTCACTTCAACCCCCTCTCTTTGTGGTGTGTTCCCTGTTTTCATAGCGTAGTAACCAAAACAAAGAATTTAGTTTTCGACACAATATTGTGTATACGTATATTACACCAAACACCAGGTAGAATAATCAGTCGTTGGCACCTATGAATCGGAATTTTAGTCAAGACTTAGTTTGGGTGTAAAAAGACTTGCAATTTTCTAAACATTCTTTTTTACCATCAGCTTTTAATGTAATAAATAATATAATAAACCCTGTCCGTTATGTTTCACATGTTTAATTAAATAGCTGCACAATTTGTTAAATAGAGAAAAGAGTAAAGCAAATATTTATTTTAACAAGAAAATAGTAGAGAAAGAGAGAGATGATATAGTTTGAAGCCAATAAATTTGATGAGTTTTAAGACTGAGAAAGTATACTCGTTGCGTTATTATATAAATTTCTGCACTTAGGTAAATGGGTATAGTCTAAATATAGAAATAATTGACCTGATGTTGTTAAATTTGAACAGGTGTCACTTTTTTTTTAATATAATAATATTTCGCTCTAGACTACAAAAGACTACACTTGCACAGAGAATCTGATTTTTACCTAATATAAATTGTTAAAGATTATTCTTTTGCCTCAATTATTCCTACAAAATCAACAATCAATAAAATACAGTCAGGTCGCAATTTTGTTGCGAGGGAAACATAATATTTTCTCATTTATTAATATTACAATATTTCACAACACATAACACTTAAATAATAACATTTATGAAAAGCATCTCTTTTCACACCCTCTAATCTTACAATGCCATTTATATTATCATTATCTAATACATCCTATGTTCATCAACGCTAGCCCCTTATTTATTTGCGCTCAGATCATTAGGAATGCTTTGGGGACACATTTTTTTACTTTTATATATATATGTATATAATTTACTTAAAATCCTTATCTATAAACTTGTAAAATGATATCAGCAATATTACTAATATAATCGATATTCTTGATAATTCTAAATCAAATTTGGCATCTATTTATCAATTAGTTTTAATACGTGTATGGGGATTAGAAATAATTATTAACCTAAACTGAGCTAACTTCATATATTTTTATATATAACTTATTATATGTGCGATGGTTTGTGTACCAACATCATTATATAACAGTGTATATGTTATACAAAATATGTATATAGTCTATTAAACATGGTACAATATATGATATTGACGTCCTATATGGTGAAATTTATATTAATCTGATCTCTAGATCATTCTCCAATATCATAATTAAAAATAAAATTTTCTCATTCATTTTCATAGCACTTTATATAACTCTTATGAGCTTACTACTGGAAGTTGTGCCATAAAGTTTCTGTGTATAATTTATATAAAACTCGTGTATAATATATGTATAAAATAATTTAGGTAAAATGTGATCCCTTTTATTATTCAAGATCATTTGGCGTTTGGATCCTAATTTGCATTTTTTATGCATTAAATGTTCACGTCCTATCATTGTGTATAATTTATGTAAAATTTGTATAAAGTATAAAATACAATGATAGTGCAAAATAACAAAGATGATCTTTTAAATTTTTTGATTGCCTCGTGTTTCCTTTTATATTTTTAAAAAATTTTTACTGTTCATATTGTCAGTTTGTTATCAAGTACTTAATAGCGATTTCTTCTGTGGTCCCTGCTCATATATCATCCTTTTAATTAATATATAATATAGTCGGGGCTAGTAATTCTCAAGGCACATTCAACCAACAATGACAATGAAATGTCGGCCAAAAATCATACTGTGTCAAGTTACACGATACAAACTCGTAAACATAACCTATTCTATGATTACATTTAGTAAATGGCACATTAAAATATGTAGCATTCGATTCGTTTTAAAAAAATGATCTCTCAATTTTTTAGCATACTTCTTTAACATAATTATATGTATATCTTTGCTCTAACATCACATCAGTACAGTTTTTCTTAAACATAAAAAATAGCTACTATATGCGAATAGTTATAGTAAATTTTTTAATTATCACAATTAAAATATATACAAACATTTAACAAAATGACTTTTGCAGATAACGGTACAACACAATTGTATAAATATATATTTCATAGGAGAAAAACGCTTAGAGAAGCTAAAGTAGAAAAATAGTGTCAGAACTTTACATAGTCTGGCTAAAAACAGAATTGGAGAAAATAGAGAGAGAAGTAAGATTGGAAGATTGAAAGTTCAAATTAATTTTTTTACTGAATTAACTGATATCTTAAAATATACATTTTTTTTGCAACTGAGTTACATAAGTTATGGAAAGCGGAGTCAATTAATATTCACTGAGATAATTAATTGAAATTAATATTAGTGCTTAAAGGTATTTTGCGCAAAATTTGTGCAAAATTATGTAATACAATTATCAATCTTCAGTGGAAATAGCAATCATATACAAAGCATTGTACAGTCAGCTGCAAAAGTCTTAAATACGTGTCATATCATTACCCTTACACACTACAGCATTTAAGCCCCTAACAGTGAACAACATATAAATACGATTTATTCTTATTTACAACATAAAACTTCAATACAAAATATTCATAACATACGTAGTTTCACATACTTTTAGAACACCTCATGATAAAATTTCCTAAAACACACCGCTTTCTGTCCGTTCTAGTGGGAACCAAACGTACATTTGCATCATCAGAGATTAAACCAGCATTCACACGTTCCCACAGTTTCTACAGTCACGTGCATAAATTCAATAGCCCTGTAATACTGACTCACATATTGAAATAATTGACGCCACTCGCCTAAAGTGTGATTTGTGATTCGAAGGACCAAACAGCTGACAATGACAGCTGTCATTTGTGACATCTGGCCGATGTACGCAACTGCTTGGTCCATTAAATTAAAAATCAAACTATACTTAATGTGTAATTGAGAATCATAAAGTGAACGTATGAACATTCCAATTCGCCATTAGCGCGCACCATTCAGACGGAGATTATTAGGCCGGCTCTTAAACAGTCGTAATACAATAATCTAGCACACGAGACACGCCTTTGAGCCCTCTTCGCTGCGGAGAAATGCTTAATACAAGTGTAGTGGCAGGATCCATTTGTAGCTTCGTCCCGGATCTCAGATTAAAAGATCTTACACTGTAAAGTATACAAATTTAATAAACATTTCAGTTAAAAAGAGAACATATGTAAAAAATGTGATGGAAAGCTAGAGAAGTTACTTGTGGTGGACCAAACAATCGATCAAGAACCCGCCTCATAAAATAATTGTCACTGTAAGTGACTCAAAAATCACTGCTGGTCGATGGCGAAATTTTGATATTTTTTCGATTTAATATTAAGCCAATGAATTTTAAATAAATCACCGTGATATTGTCACTTGTTAATCGCGTTACGAATGCAGCATGCATATCGCGACTATCTGTTGATCCAATTTTCATCTTTAGAGGTACGTACGAGGTTTTATTTTTTTCAACACACTTCCTCATAAAGTGGCTCTAATCCCATGGCAATTAGGCACATAATCACCTATAAGACACCTATAATCAAACTGTGACTTTTTCATTACTATTATTCACGAGTAATAGTTTTTTTTTTAATATTATTGGTTGAGTTACGCTTACATTTGCGCTAAAAAGCCATCCGCGAGAAGCCAAAAAAAAGAAACCTCATTTTTTAGTCTATGGCCGATGCGCGCGCATAGGAAAACTAATTAATTTTTCCCGCCATTACGAAAGTTATTAGTCTATGACCGATGTGATAGGAAAACTGATTATTTTTTCCCGCCATTACGAAACATTTTTCACAACTCGTCTCGTTTTCTCTTTTGAAGTTATTTAGTTAGTTATTAATTAAGATGTCTGCAAATACAATTTATGAAGAAAATGGTTTTTTATTTAAGTATTATTTTATTCAGAAGTGTGTTGAAAAACGTTGTATGATACACGTGTGTATTGATGATTACCGTCCTCGGCTCCTTAAGCTCCCAATATTACACACTTGTACCATAATGTACTATTACGCCATATTGGATTTTGATCCATACTCAATGGTCCTATTTGGGGCTAGTGTTGCCTCTTTTATAAATAAGGTAAATGTAGATACAGAAAGCTCAGATACAGATAAGTTATTATTTCTATGAGTGTTTTATCGTATCTGTGCTACGTCAATGAAAAAATTAACTTCGTTATCCCTTCAATGATTTATTTTCAATAATTTAACGTACATCAACTTTGTTATTTCATTAAGATATGAAAATATCATCTGCGGTGATCTGTTTATAAAAACGGTTGGTGTGTATTCTGGAAGTTAAACAAAATCTTACATTTTCGGACAGTAGCTTCAGTGAAAGAACATTAATACTTGTCATGGAAGCGTTTCATGGGTTTGTGACGAATAGAAGGAATTATTAACAAGGGTTAATATACAGATTTAGTTAGATAGGTTTGTTAGTTTTGGCTACGTATAGGGTGAAGGATGGAGATGGATTGTGTGTAGATGATGGGGCAGCGCCAGCACGTACCCTGGTCGAAGGTGCTGGGGTTGATGTAGGAGAGCAGGTCCTGGTCGCTCATGTCGGTGGTTACGTATAGGGTGAAGGATGGAGATGGATTGTGTGTAGATGATGGGGCAGCGCCAGCACGTACCCTGGTCGAAGGTGCTGGGGTTGATGTAGGAGAGCAGGTCCTGGTCGCTCATGTCGGTGGTTACGTATAGGGTGAAGGATGGAGATGGATTGTGTGTAGATGATGGGGCAGCGCCAGCACGTACCCTGGTCGAAGGTGCTGGGGTTGATGTAGGAGAGCAGGTCCTGGTCGCTCATGTCGGTGGTTACGTATAGGGTGAAGGATGGAGATGGATTGTGTGTAGATGATGGGGCAGCGCCAGCACGTACCCTGGTCGAAGGTGCTGGGGTTGATGTAGGAGAGCAGGTCCTGGTCGCTCATGTCGGTGGTTACGTATAGGGTGAAGGATGGAGATGATTGTGTGTAGATGATGGGGCAGCACCAGCACGTACCCTGGTCGAAGGTGCTGGGGTTGATGTAGGAGAGCAGGTCCTGGTCGCTCATGTCGGTGGTTACGTATAGGGTGAAGGATGGAGATGATTGTGTGTAGATGATGGGGCAGCGCCAGCACGTACCCTGGTCGAAGGTGCTGGGGTTGATGTAGGAGAGCAGGTCCTGGTCGCTCATGTCGGTGGTTACGTATAGGGTGAAGGATGGAGATGATTGTGTGTAGATGATGGGGCAGCAGCAGCACGTACCCTGGTCGAAGGTGCTGGGGTTGATGTAGGAGAGCAGGTCCTGGTCGCTCATGTCGGTGGTTACGTATAGGGTGAAGGATGGAGATGATTGTGTGTAGATGATGGGGCAGCAGCAGCACGTACCCTGGTCGAAGGTGCGGGGTTGATGTAGGAGAGCAGGTCCTGGTCGCTCATGTCGGTGTTACGTATAGGGTGAAGGATGGAGATGATTGTGTGTAGATGATGGGGCAGCAGCAGCACGTACCCTGGTCGAAGGTGCTGGGGTTGATGTAGGAGAGCAGGTCCTGGTCGCTCATGTCGGTGGTTACGTATAGGGTGAAGGATGGAGATGATTGTGTGTAGATGATGGGGCAGCGCCAGCACGTACCCTGGTCGAAGGTGCTGGGGTTGATGTAGGAGAGCAGGTCCTGGTCGCTCATGTCCGTGAGCCCCTGCACGGGCGCCGCCATCTCCTGCGACACGGCCTGCGACACCGCCTGCGACACCGCCTGCGGTGATATTACATTAAATACTATTAAAACAAAATCGTGACCTGTATTTGTCTTAAACTGTCCTTTAATAAATATGCTTACCGACATCCTAGTCAAAATAGATAGGCAGAAGTGGAGATGGACAGGCTACACGATGTGTGATACTCAGGGAAAATGGAGTAGGGTGGTCACTGAATGGTATCCAAGAGCCATCTCTTGGATACCATTCAGTGACCGCCCTACTCCATTTTCCCTACTTACTACCTTGTCCTTTACTACCATTAGTAGAAGTCGTGGAAGACAAAAATCTAGATGGGTGGATGACATCAAGCTGGACCTTTATGGACCAGAGTGGCACAGGATAGAGCACAATGGAAGTCGCTGGAGGAGGCCTATGCCAAGAGGCACACCGAGTTAAGAGATATACTCTAAATAAATCATAATCACTAGAATCGCACATACCATCGCTCGTCGATTCGTAGCTTACTACCCTACCCGCAGCGCGAAAAGTATACTATTATACAATTCTAAAGTTAATATTGTTATAATAATAATGTCTACATGTTATAACGTTACCGTTTCTAATAAGACGTATAGTCTTTCTAAGTAATAATAATAATAATCATCATCTTTATTATGACATATACATGTTCATAGATTTAAACTTAAATGTACTTATTACGTAATTTATACATAGGTACCATTTCAGAGTTCTGTAAGTACACTATGAGTGAAAACGTCGGCAGTAGTAATAGTGAAAACTGTGTTACAACCGCCAGCGCCCTGCAAGTGAGCTATTTTATTTTATTTTATAATAAATGTCCTACAAACACAATATAATTAATTACCTTTTTAATACAAAAATTAAATAAAATCATAAATAGTAATCAGATTTATTAAAAGTTGTAGCCAACTGAATGTCTAGCTAAATTGCTATCAAGAACCAGTAGGCGCTGAGCGCAAATTGACATTGACTCACGTCACTGTGTGGAGGTTTTGCGTTGCAAAAAAAGTATCGCACTTCGACTTACGACCGTGCGATTATACGGTAGCCTCGCACGATCCGTAAGGCCATTATCCGCTGCAGGCTCCGTAGCAGAGCTCTGCAGCGGGGGGACCTCGCGCAGTCTTGCGACCACACGGGAGCCCCATACATGGCCACGGATCGCACGACGCCCCCGGACAGGCGGCGAACTCCATCCCTCGGTCCCCCGAGATTAGGCAGCAGGCGATGCAATGCGCCCGCCACCCTTTTGACTCGGGGGACCAGCCGCACGAAATGCTCCTCGAAGCTCCAGCGGCGGTCCAGGGTGAGGCCCAGGTACTTAATGTACGGCCCCACCGGGACCACCGCGTCACCCAACCGGATCCGGCAGCTGGGTGGTTCCCGGCGCCTCAGAAGGCCGTGGAACCATAGCGCCTTGGTTTAATGAGGTTTCTAAACCCAGCCGGCGGATCGTCCGCACGACACATGCCACCCCAAGCTCGGCAAGCCTGAGCACCGGCCCGAAGTCGGCCCCAATCGTCACGACGAGAGTGTCGTCAACGTAGCAGACGACACTCACGCCGCGAGGAAGGCTGGTGCGAAGGACCGCGTCGTATGCGAGGTTCCATAACAGGGGTCCCAACACCGACCCCTGCGGAACGCCGCATTCGACCCTTCTCAACGTTTCCATCCCGTTCCGTCCCATCATGCCGATCGTCCTGTCGCGCAGATAGTCCCCGACTACGGCCCGCAGGTAGAAAGGCGCCTCCCTAATGGCCTGCCAGGGGAGGGTGCCGAAGGCGTTGACGATGTCTAACAAATTGGCAGTCCGATAGGTCGGGACCCGCGCGCGACAGGTGCTCGCTGATACGAGCGGAGATAACCCTCTCGAAGAGTTTCCCCGCCTCGTTCAGCAAGCAGATCGGACGAAACGTCGCCGGTCCTTCCCTCCTTCCTGAGGAGCACCAACCTGGCCGACTTCCAGTCGACGGGAAACACGCCCTCGCGGAGACAGCTCGTGAAGAGCTGCCTCACCGTGCTCCCGAACATTAATTATCGCCCTATTTCTAAACTCTGTGTATTAGCAAAAGTATTGGAGAAATTAATCCAAGAACAAATATATGCCGCTCTAAAACAAACATTTACGCCCGAACAGCTGGTTTTATGGGGCAATGGTTTTTTAAAGGGCAAATCGACGACAAGGAATCTTATAGTTTTTTACCGATGATGTGTCTTCAGGGATGGAGTTGGGGGATCAAGTCGATGTCATTTATACTGATTACACCAAAGCATTCGATCAAATTGACCACGTGATCCTGCTTGAAAAATTACAAACAGCCGGTATATACATGGAGACCTACTAAGGTGGCTTAGCTCGTATATCAAAGGTCGATGTCAAATTGTAGTTTTAAATGGCTTCTCGTCACATTCGAAATTCGGTGCTGTTCCGTCCGGCGTCACACAGGGCTCAATACTGGGGCCGCTTTTGTTTCTCCTATTTATAAATGATATTCACAAGTGCTTCTCTTATTCTCAATGTTTATTGTTTGCCGACGATATGAAAGTTTACAAAAAAATCAATGCATTCAATGACTGTCTGCTGCTACAGCAAGATCTTGAGAGGCTGGAACATTATTGTCGTGCTAATAAATTAACACTTAATGTACCTAAATGTAATGCTATAACGTTCAGTAGATCCCGTAACATATTACAATTTAATTATACTTTAAACCAGCAGTTACTTCAGCGAGTTGACCATATAAGAGATCTAGGTGTTTTACTAGACTCAAAGTTTTTGTTTGATAAACATATTGATAGCATTATATCGAAAGCTACTAAAACCGTAGGTTTTATTATAAGAAGCACAAAAAACTTTTGCAATGTGAAATCATTAAAGATTCTTTATTGTGTTTTAGTCAGAAGCTACTTGAATACGCGAGTATAGTCTGGAATCCACAGTACGGGATCTATGTTGATAAAATTGAAAAAATTCAAAGAAAATTTCTGCGGTTTATAAACTTCAAACACATAATTACTTCAAAATCTAATGATATTAATGACTGTAAACACCACCATCTGTTACCTCTGAGTCTTAGAAGAGAAGCTACTGACCTAAAATACTTACACAATATTGTTACGAATAAAGTTGAGAGTAGCGAGATACTCTCAAGAATTTACTTACAAGCGCCAAGTCGTTCCAATCCCAGGGGAAACTACCTTAAATTCTATACTGACGCATGTACAAATTATAGAAAAAATTCATATTTTAATAGAGTACTAGTTAATTTTAACTGTAATCACTCTATGCATGTTGATTTATTCATGACAAAACACAATTACTTCGTTCATAGGATTAATGCTGACTTCTTTGGAAATGTGACACATGGCGACATGGCGGCAGTACCTGCGACACGGCGTGCGACATGGCGGCAGTACCTGCGACACGGCCTGCGTGACGGCCTGCGACACGGCGTGCGACATGGCGGCAGTACCTGCGACACGGCCTGCGACACGGCGTGCGACATGGCGGCAGTACCTGCGACACGGCCTGCGACACGGCGTGCGACATGGCGGCGGTACCTGCGACACGGCCTGCGTGACGGCCTGCGACACGGCGTGCGACATGGCGGCGGTACCTGCGACACGGCCTGCGACACGGCGTGCGACATGGCGGCGGTACCTGCGACACGGCCTGCGTGACGGCCTGCGACACGGCGTGCGACATGGCGGCGGTACTTGCGACACGGCCTGCGACACGGCGTGCGACATGGCGGCGGTACCTGCGACACGGCCTGCGTGACGGCCTGCGACACGGCGTGCGACATGGCGGCGGTACCTGCGACACGCCTGCGTGACGGCCTGCGACACGGCGTGCGACATGGCGGCGGTACCTGCGACACGGCCTGCGTGACGGCCTGCGACACGGCGTGCGACATGGCGGCGGTACCTGCGACACGGCTGCGTGACGGCCTGCGACACGGCGTGCGACATGGCGGCGGTACCTGCGACACGGCCTGCGTGACGGCCTGCGACACGGCGTGCGACATGGCGCGGTACCTGCGACACGGCCTGCGTGACGGCCTGCGACACGGCGTGCGACATGGCGGCGGTACCTGCGACACGGCCTGCGTGACGGCCTGCGACACGGCGTGCGACATGGCGGCGGTACCTGCGACACGGCCTGCGTGACGGCCTGCGACACGGCGTGCGACATGGCGGCGGTACTGCGACACGGCCTGCGACACGGCGTGCGACATGGCGGCGGTACCTGCGACACGGCCTGCGTGACGGCCTGCGACACGGCGTGCGACATGGCGGCGGTACTTGCGACACGGCCTGCGACACGGCGTGCGACATGGCGGCGGTACCTGCGACACGGCCTGCGTGACGGCCTGCGACACGGCGTGCGACATGGCGGCGGTACCTGCGACACGGCCTGCGTGACGGCCTGCGACACGGCGTGCGACATGGCGGCGCGTACCTGCGACACGGCCTGCGTGACGGCCTGCGACACGGCGTGCGACATGGCGGCGGTACCTGCGACACGGCCTGCGTGACGGCCTGCGACACGGCGTGCGACATGGCGGCGGTACCTGCGACACGGCCTGCGTGACGGCCTGCGACACGGCGTGCGACATGGCGGCGGTACCTGCGACACGGCCTGCGTGACGGCCTGCGACACGGCGTGCGACATGGCGGCGGTACCTGCGACACGGCCTGCGTGACGGCCTGCGACACGGCGTGCGACATGGCGGCGGTACCTGCGACACGGCCTGCGTGACGGCCTGCGACACGGCGTGCGACATGGCGGCGAGCGGCGCGTCGGCCGGGCTGGGCCGCGGCGGCGGCGGCTCGCTGAGGATGGAGGCCGTGTTGATGGCGGACGTGACCAGCGCGTTCATGGCCGAGTCGGACGTCAGGATCTCGGCGGCCGCGCTCAGGATCATGGACTTGACGGCCGCCGGCGGCGTCTTCACGGCCGCCAGCTCCCCGCGCAGCAGCGGCGCCGGCACGCCCACCTGCGTACAACCACGGCCGCTCATTATCACGCAGGCGGAGGTGTGTCAGTGTCAGTGTCAGCGAGGTCGGCGTCGGCTACCTGCGGGTCCAGCACGGCGGCGGCGGCGGCGGCGTCGGCGTCGCGCGCCAGGTCGTCGACGCGCGCGTTGACCAGCTCGTCCAGCTTGGCGGCGTCGGCGGGCAGCATGGCGGCCGTGGCGTGCATGGCGTCCTCCACCAGCGCGTCCATGTGCGCGCTCTGCTGCGCCAGCCGCTGCTCGATGTGCCGCGGCTCCATCGCCAACTTCGACATTGCGTTGAACGGGTTGAATTCCTCTCGCCGTTCGAACGCCATCATCTGCCGATCCCCGCTCGCCGCCATTGTGCTGTCGGCCATTATCATCCCCGTATCCAGCGCCTTCATCTCCGTCTGCATCGCTTCCATAGGCGTCTGCATTGGCATCATCTGAGGATAGATTTGGCCGGCGTTCTCGTCCGAGTTGAAGATGGCTGCGGTGACGGTTTCCACCATTTTGTCGGTCTGCACTTGATTCTGTATGGCCTGCAGTTGCTGCGTGAACGTGGCGAGAGGAGACTGCGGCTCGCTTTGGGTCGGCGTCGGCGGCGATAGCTTTATTGCGTCGTAGCCGAAATTCACCTGCGGCAAGAACGGTACAAAAATAATTCAAAGGTTATTTGTTTTGGAACTTACTTGCTAACAAAGACGTGATTTGTGACGGAAGATAAGTGTGGTTACGCGATGCGGCGCCCCTGCATTGCTCGCCTTATATTAGCGAGTCCGATTTGTATAACGCAGTGGCAAATATCCGAAGTTTTTTTTTATTTTTTTTTATTTCGTGTGTAAGTCGGGGCTGATATGCATCACTGCGACCTATTAAGATCTATTGTGACCAGCCTCCTATGTAAGATCTATGTAGGCCCTACAGTAGCTCCCTTAACTGGGCACTGACCAAGAAAGATAGGATGTTCCCAGTTCGGATTGTTTTTATTTCATCTGGGTCAAGGATGTGTTTCCCCAGGTGTCTGTTTCTTTTGTGAATCAGCGGTTCACAGTAGCACAAGAGGTGAATTGGTGTTTCACGCTCTTGTTCGCAGACTCTGCATGTGTCAGTGTCCTTTAGTTTCATGTTGTAAAGGTGTTCAACTTGCAGTGACCGGTCAAAGCCCTAACCATCACGCTCAAGTTACTCCTGTTAAGCTTTAATAGC
The DNA here is from genome assembly GCA_036419045.1 of Scirpophaga incertulas. Lineage (NCBI taxonomy): Eukaryota > Metazoa > Arthropoda > Insecta > Lepidoptera > Crambidae > Scirpophaga > Scirpophaga incertulas. Next base: position 3,137,198 of record CM071634.1, on the reverse strand, counting down.
TCGTCAGTGCGTTTGCGAGAGTATGGTTCGATTAGTGCTTTTGAGTGTGTCATCCCGGACGTACTGTGCCAGTCTGCTTTCGCCTCGTTAAGAAGGCGAGTTTTTAGGTATTGCATGGCCTGGTGCTTTGAGATACCACAGATAGGCTCTGGGCCGAACTGTATTCCTTGAGCCCCAGCCCTGGCTAGTTCATCGGCCTTCTCATTGCCGGTTATTCCAGAATGACCTGGCACCCATTTGAGAGTGATCTTGTTCTTTTCTCCCAGGTCATTGAGTTTTTCACACAGTCTTTTACTAGCTTTGATTTAAGTGTGATATTGTTTATTGCTAGTAAAGCTGCCTGACTGTCTGAATTGATTACGATTTTTTGGTTTACGTAGTTTCGTTGGCGGTTCGCTTGTACACATTCAATTATGGCACAGACCTCCGCCTGGAATATAGTGGCATACTTTCCCAGGTTTATGCTTTTGCTAACCCTGGGTCTGCCCCCATATATGCCACATCCTACGTTAGCCCCCATTTTGGAGCCATCGGTGAACCACACCAGACACCCGTCATTTGAGGGATCTCTATGTCGGCCTTGCGCTCAGTCTTCCCTCTTGGAGATTTCCACAGTGAAATTCTTGTGGAAGCTAACTTCTGGAAGCAAGACGTCTGTCGTCATTGCAAGAAGTGGACATTCAAACACTTTTTGATATAGTGTCCTAATTGTCTGGGATTTCCAGTGTTCTATGCCAGCGTTAGTCCTATAGATGCCAGCCATCATCTCCTTCTCAATAAAGAGGTTTAGAGGTGGGAGGCTGAGGATTGCATTAAGGGCTAATATCCGAAGTTACCCGACACTCGTAGATTATAGTAAATAGTTATATACACACTTACAGTTAGGTACAATCAATTACAAATTGAAAAAACATTGTTACTTGCTTAGAACAATAGGTTAAGATGTAAAAAAGCTGTGCCATATGTTCTGAAAGTTATTATAACACAGCTTCAAAGCATACCAATTTATATAAAATACCTAGTTCTGAGACGCCATGACTTAGACCGTCAACCGTCAGGTTTTAGAAGAAACAGCTACTTCATAATCCAAGTTCATATTTACTTATTACCACTAAACTGTTTTAATTAAGCCAGCAGGTAAATTACCTGGTTCTGAGGCTCCATTGCTATGGCCTCAGATTTCAGCCTTAAATCGACAACCTGCAGGTCTTCTGGAAGGATTGCTGGCGGGGACGGCTGCTTCTCAGGTCCGTCGGAACTGCACGAAGTCTCCGCGTCGATCAGCGAGTGCTGGCTCGACTCATCCTTCACCTACACAGTCAGACACACCGTAATCTTTTTGTTACTGTACAAATTTATACGAGTACTAGCTGGCCCAACAGACGTTGTCCTGTCAAATGTCTCAAATGTCAAATGTCTCAAATGTCACGTTGTCTCACGTTGTCTCAAATGTTTTTAAATAAATAATTTAGCTGAAAAACAATATCTATATGACCGTATTGTGAATCTAAACCATTCTCAAGCCCCCTGGAATACACACAAAAAATTTCATCAAAATTGGTCCAGTCGTTTAGGAGGAGTTCAGTCACATACACACGCACACAAGAAATATATATATTAAGATATAAGTAGTTTAAACAGACGTTCTTATTTTAGAAATTTCGGAAAGTAATATTTATTCACGGAATACGATTACTGTTCCTTCAGGTTAGAAATAGGCAAGACGGGGGTTACCACGAGTAAGCAAACCACTCTGGAAGAATTTCGCTTCAGAAATATAACTAAAGACCTCGAAAAGTATATAAGTTTATGTATATTTAATAAATTAAGTATCGTCGCACATATACAACATATACCTACAATGCTTTCAACTTAAAATAGCAAAACTTGATTCAAATAAAGGGGCAGGTCCAGATGGAATCCCTCCCCTAGTTATAAAAAAATGTGGTGAAGAATTAATTACTCCCCTTCTTATTTTTTTAATAAATCACTGCAACCTGGAGTATTTCCAGCTTTGTGGAAAATTGCGTACATAATTCCTATTTATAAATCTGGTGAAAGAACTCACTGTGAAAACTATCGTCCGATTAGTATGTTGTCATGTTTAGGAAAACTTTTTGAATCAGTAATACATGATGCTCTCTATTACCACATCAAGCAACTGATATCTCCCTTACAGCATGGTTTTATCCGCAATCGCTCCACAACTACTAACCTTCTAAATTTCAAAAACTATATATATACTGCTTTTGCAAGAAGAGTTCAGGTTGATTGTATCTATACTGATTTCGCCAAGGCGTTTGACAAAGTGTGTCACAGTATATTAATCCGTAAACTGGAAACTCACTTCGGTATCCACGGTAATTTGTTAAGGTGGCTTGAATCATATATCACTAAACGTAGTCAACTTGTTGCGGTTAAGGGTTTCCTTTCATCTCCTGTCCAGGTTACCTCTGGAGTACCACAAGGTTCTCACCTTGGCCCGCTACTATTTATTGCATTTATTAATGATCTCAGTTCGAAATTAATCAATCCCTGCTTGTTGTACGCTGATGATCTTAAGCTCTTTACGGAAGTTTATAATGGTAAAGACTGTGAAACCTTGCAGTTTGACCTTAAAACCTTAAATAGATGGTGTGACGAAAATAATATGATGTTGAATATTAAAAAATGTTTTATAATATCGTTTACATCAAAATATCAGAGATTAATTTATGACTATAAAATTAACGATCACAATCTTGAAAGAAAACATGTGGTTAGAGATCTGGGAATAATTTTTGATGAAAAGTTTACTTTCAGAGATCATTACGATCATATTATTAACAAAAGTGTAAAACTTATAGGTTTTATAGCTCGAAATACTATACGTTTCCGAAATCCTTATATTCTGTTGGAACTTTATTTTGCCTTAATTCGAAGTACACTTGAATATTGCTCAGTTATTTGGTCACCATATTACGAAATACACAGCAATCGCATCGAAAGAGTTCAAAAGAAATGCTTGAATATCTTGTGCTATAGACTTGGCTTGAATCGTACACTTCGTACATACTCAGAGAAATTACAAAAAATTAATTTACGAAGTCTAAAATCTCGTCGCTTATATATTGATCTTGTCACATTGTTTAAAATTATTAATTACCTAATTGACTCTCCCCTTATTTTATCGTCAATAAGCATTAACATCAAACCTAGGGCGCGAAACGGCTTTACAAACGTTTTCTTACTACAAGTATTCAAAAACAATACTTCCTTTTACAGTCCAATTGTCAGGATGTGTCGCCAATACAATGATGTCTCAAAGAATCATCACGAGACAATAGACATATTTGGTCAAAGTCTCACAAAATTTAAAAAGAGCGTGATGAACATATTGTGTTATACGTGATTAATATATTGAATGTTTATGTTTTATATTAAAGTAATTATAAGTAAGTAAAGTAAATTTAAGTTTTATATTACCATATATGTGTACTACTCTAGTTATGTGTCGTTCATGTTGTACACACATACCTAGGAATACAATCTGGTCTACAATATTATATTTAAAAAAATGTATTAATAATCGATTGTATTCTGTTTTGTGTGTCAAATAAATAAATAAATGCAATTATTTCTTAACTGTTACTACGACCTCAATAGTCGAGTGGATAGTACACCGGTTTCAAGGTGTCGCCATCTCTGAGGTCCCGGGTTCGTCTCACTTACACCTTTTAATCGTAAAAGTACCTCTCTCTCTCACAAACAATAGAAATATTACCTTCTTATGAATAGGGTTGTTTTTGTCAATTTTGACTTCTTTTGTTAGACCCGTTTCTTAACTATATGCCTCAACTCATTGCCAATAAATTAAAACAAAAAAAAAATTATATGTCAAGGGTCCGGAATTTAAGGTAGAGCCCAATAACTAAAAAAAAAAATAGATAATTTTACCCAGTTTTCCGTCTAAATCAAAGGTTTTATTATTGTAAAGAATTTCTTAACAAATTTATTGTTAAATGCTAGCACAGCTCATTAACTCTGAAATAAGGCCACTTTTGTGTAAATAAATAAAATCGTAAAACAGCAAGATTTAATAAACTCCTTAAAATACGAGAAATAAAATTTTAAAATAGCTCTCATTCATAGGGGTGAGGGATGCGACCCCCATTTGTATAGGTTTTTGTCGATAAAACTTAACATACAACACGTTGGTAAAGTATCGGAAGTCCGTTCCCTAACACACTATATATATATATATATATATACTACAGAGAGCGACAATAATAATTATACCATGACACGATTTTTAACATTATACTTCAGTTTTTTTTTGTAGTGTTAAATTTATTTATTTGTTATGCGCGATGTTATTTAGATAAGCCACGATATATAGTTATTAGGTAAAAGTAAGCGTTTATGTCCAGAACATAGACTATAAAGTGAATTGTTTACTCATGATAAAGGAAGATATTGTATAATGTCCATCATTTCCATCCAAGCCTCAGGCTGAGTTTAGTCGGTAGGTCATTCAGTTGATAGGTCGCTTTTGTTGGCCAAGTTTTCGGATGGTATATGAAATATTTCAATACCATAACTGAAACTATAATATATGGAAGGATAACTCGCTCATGCTGGCTAACCAAGAAAAATAAAAAAACGCAAAAATCCTCGGGTCGAGCGGGTTTGAACCCGTATCTTCACCAAACTATATTAAAGACACCGGTTCAAATCCTATCTCAATCATAATTTTACATGCATACTCATTGCAAAATTTAATTCTATTGGACAAACAAAATGTGGATTTGCATAAGTACCTCAGTCTTGAGTGTCTGGTGCGCGGCGGCAGCGGCAGCAGCGGCGGCGGCGTCATCGTGCAGCACGGCGTGGTCGCGGCGCGCGGGCGGCGCGGGCGGCGCGGGCGGGCCCATGAGCGGCCAGTCGCCGGCACCTGCACCGAACCCTGCGTTAGACGCGCCTTCACACCACGCCGCGCTCGACACACCACGCCTGCCAGCCGACTAACCACTACCCCTTATCTTCCCTTTCCTTTCGCTTCCGTAATGACCATCTCTAAACAACATCGGATGCGGAACAAGGAATTTTACACTCTATTTCTTTCTACCCTCTTTCCTTTCTCCAACTCTATTTTCGATGCCTCTCCAACGCCCCGACTATTGAGTATTATGTACATAGTTGTGAATTCTTATTATGTATTTCATAATCAGAAATATGAAATAGACCTTCAGAAATTGTTGTCTGATCTCGAGAAGACTCCCAATTTTCGAACAGGTGTCGTCCCAACGTTCAAGGTTAAGTTGCTCTGAGTGTTCTGTTATTTCTAAACTTGCTATGACGTTAATAAGTGCCTGCAAAGGCCTATGTTGAATTTTGTTTAGGTTTAATAGTTGGATTTCAGTCTCTCATGACTAGAGATCGGATAATCGGATGCATATTTACCTAAAGTTAATTTTTGGCTCACAAATTATGGAAGCGGCTTTTTAAAATACATTTTATTAAATAAAAATCCCGGGAAAATACGGGACTGCAAATTTAACGTAGTGATATTGTTTGAAAATTACTAAATTAGCACGTGGTATTTATTTTCAAAAGACCGAGACTGCGGGTTCATTTATACAACTATGCATACGTATTTACATGAAGTTTAGTTTCAGTTCCCCGTGCGATTTATGAATGTACGATTTATTACATGAAGAGTGTTATACGAAAGTAGTGAGCTAGTTTGACTAAAACAATAATCAATTAAATAATTGAATAAAAAAACAGAAATTGTGAAAAATTTTATTTACCAAAACAATAAAAAGCCGTTTCCATACTTTGTCTTAAACTAACTTTAGGTAAATATGCATCCGATTATCCGATCTCTACTCATGACTAATTAAAATGATAGTTTAAAAAATATATATTGTTGTTATGGGACGAATAATAAATAGTAGTATTATTTTTATTATCCTCATTGAAACTGCAAATAATAACCGAACAAACAAGAAAACAAAAAGTACCCTGCCCGCGGATGGTATTACCTACACGATCCACCTCCCACCTATCCTAACTCAATTACAACTATCATAAAAAATTGTCAGTCTAGTGTCTAGTTTTGTACCCCAAAACTTCCTGTGACAAATCTAATTAAATACTGTCGCAAAATTGTCATAACCTTAATAAAAATGTATTTTCAAACTCTCTATTCTTTGCCAGGTCGCCAACTCAATTAATAATATGCCAAAAATATAATCACCGCTTCATATTATTTATACACATATAATTTTCAAAATTTAATAGGAGAATTTTTTAAAATTATCTGTGGAATTGTGAAATGTAACTGAAATGTAGTAGTGCCTTAACTTTTACACACTTTGCCTCGTAGTATAATAGTTATTTATGCAACTGTTGTATAATCAGGGGTATTTTAATACCTAATTATAACAGTTGCATACAAGACTTTATCTACAATCATGATGTGAATCCTCTATAAAAGATTCTCATACCATAGGGTGTTGTAAGAACTATGTAAATTCAAGAAAAGTCTAATTGCGAAGCTGCTGAAGAATGCTGCTTTAAAAATGCAATGTAATGGTGTCAAAGCTAGAATCACTCATTTTTGTAAACAACGCACAGAGTAATTGTTTGTTTGCGATTTCCAATATTCGAGTGAAAAAATGGCAGGAAATAACACGATAAGACGAGAAACCGAAATTACGAATTAGTCTACAATTTATTGTTCTTTTTTCAAAATTTTTGCGATCTGGTGGTGAAAATGTCATTGCATGAGAATGTTCTTTTTTTGAAATTCATAATATCACGCGTTTGGATGATATAATGATCATAATATCATTGAGTGTTTTAATGTTGGCAATAAGCTAATTGTTATAGGTTCTTTTATAGAGGATTAATAGCATGATAGTAGATAAAGTATGTTTCGCAGACCCAATTATAATTGGTTTCAACTTTTCTTTTAAAATTGATTGTTTGTAATATGAATATTGGGTATAATACTCATATTAGTATTTTAACTTGCTTCCTTGTATTATAATGTAAATATTAAATCATTAAACACATAAATTATTGGTGGTCTATCCCCTCCTTTTGATATAGTCGCCATTTTAATTTTATTTCTTGTATCACCCGTGGGCCGACGAATCCATGACGATTCTCTGCCCTCGTGGGAAAGGATAGAAAATTGATATCCCTATACCTACATAAATAAGTGTTATTTGTATACGATAACTTTTTAATAAAGTTATATTTGGTAGTAGTTTATACAATTGATACTTAAATGAGGGCCTGTATCGTTTGCAGAGTGCTTACACACAAGCTATCCAAATCTGTCAAATTTCTTCACTCAATTTTAAATTCAATGTGTGATAACTAGAATTGAATATCAATTAGAAGATATATATTCTCAAATTCAAAATCGCACACAGTGATTAGCTTGATTATGTTGACCTCAATACATTACCATTTTTCGAATTAGAAATATTTTATTTAGCTACTCGTACTAGACTACCTGTTTTTACAAAATTTCATTTAAATCGGTTCACTAGTTAGGTGTGAAAGCGAGACAGAAAGACAGTTACTTTTGTATTTATAATGTTAAAAGGATTATTGTTCGCAATTAATAATATTACGAATTAATTGAAATTATATTGCTATATTTCTTTTACAACAATTTTATAAATATTAGTACATATTTCGTTGAGATTTAATCAAAATATCTTTAGAAAATAGCATTTTTTTTAATATACCTACATATTACAGGGGGGCAATCGCACTAACAAATCGCAGCTGAAACGAAACCAAATCGTTACACTCAACCGATCCGAGAGCTAGAATATCACGTCATCTAACAGATGACGTGATATTGTGGCGTTCGGATTGGTTAAGCCGAACGGTTCGGTTGCGTTTCGGTTGCGATTTATTAGTGCGATCGCCCCTCTGTACATATTATATTATATATTAGCCATAGCAAAACATTTTTTTAATGGTACCATCTTGCATAAAACTCAAAGAAAGTCAATCACAAACTCAATGAAAATCTATTTATACCAATGCCTAGGTAACGTTATTTTGACAGCTGTCTTTTTATATTTTAAGAACTTATGATTCGCGAGCATGAAGGATTCCATAAAATTGATTACACCCTATTTGCCATAGAATACGAATACGAATATCGAGTTATTCTAAGCATGCACTGTACATGTAGTGAGAGCCGCCGACAACAAATGAGATCGCTTCATCATGAAATGTAACTTAACCTTTTATAGAATGTTCAAAAGATATTCAATATATATTAGTGTGGCAATTTCTTTCGGCTGGTATACAAGGCGTGGTGGCATCGAAGGGCAACGTGTCAGTCGAGGGTAGATCGTGAGGCACGGGGCCTTTTGGTATCTGTGGGGAGGGAGCTTGTGTAGTCTGTAGCCTAGCTCGCGAAAACAGTGTCACTGATAAGTCAGTTCTGTTCTGTCAGTATGGGAACAAAATTGTATTTTTGTTATGCCGCGCAAATAACCATGTTAATAAATAACGTGTGATTATGTACTGTGTGTATATTGTTTGTGTAATAATTATATCATTTTAATTTAATTTTCGATTGTATGTACTACGATGTTTTCTTTTTATTCACTAATACATTTTGTACACTTTTCGTAGAACGCAGTGCAATAAAGAATATATGAAATTACCGAATGACTTCTATATTTAGCATTCAACTACACTTCGCCCGCTACGTTTCAGTTTCCAAGTCAAAAATGAAAAGTTAAAAATGATCTTACGTAATATCCTACAAGTATGATTTTAATAACAACTTTGAACTCTGAGAAGTATAAGAAACTGAGACAAATATATCAAAGTCTTCTAGTTAAATATAGGATTGTATTAATGTTTTTTTGTAGGTACAGCATAAACTCGTGCAGGTACTGTGTACGGGGCCGTGTCGGTGGCGGTGTAGTGGCCGCGTGTGGCACGGCCACAGTGTGTGGCTGTCAGTGTGTGGCTGTCAGCGTGTGGCTGTCAGTGTGCGTGCGTGCGTGCGTGTGTCAGTACCGTGCTGGCGCGGGGACAGCGGGCGGCGGCGGGCGGCGGCCGCGGCGCTACCTAGACAGACCTAGCTTGAACAGAAGGGAAAAAAAGAAAGAGTACGCTATTTTCGCATCAGTCATTTCTTCCAAAATGTTTTCTCATGTCTTTTAAAACTACACAGAGTATCAAACCCAGGACGAACATGTGCACACATAAGCGTCGCATGCGATTATAGTTTTAAAGCAACATGTCAAATCACTGTTTCACCCGTTCGAGCTAATAGGCGGCTATCTACAGCATGACAACAAATATTTTCATATGCATATAAATATTAGTGCAATTATCAACCCATATGTGTACTTTCGTATATGTAGGTATAGTAATACCAATTAAACAAAATTACTTAAAATAGGGCTTTAATGACTTACTATATAATTTATTCAGAATATAATTATTAAAAATAGCGTTTGTAATGTAAATAAAATGTAAAATTTAATAATGCTTTTCCTGCATTCCAATATCCCTATTTGAAGTAAAAAACAGAATGAAATAAATAATAAACAACATTTTACGGATGCTTCATTTAACAGCAACTAAACATGCATACAACCCAGAAAGGTTACGTAATATTGCATAGCATATAATAAATAAGTCATTTTATAAAGCACAGTGGTGTGTGTGCGTCTTCTGTATTTAGTATGTTGTACGGAATTTCTATAATAAAAGACGTTTCATATTTTTTATTATTATTATTTATATAAGTGATTTGGTCTTTAAACTCTATTAGTTATAATCTACGAAACATAACTTTGCTATTCATTATTGTAGGACTACCGCAGTGCGAGTGAGATGGAGTTATACGCTGTAAGAGCGGTGTCTCTGTTTCAATATTGTCTTGACTCTGTTCTAAGCGGTTACGGTAAGGCCTCTGAAATTAAATCTCAACGTGAAACTGATATCTCTTCATTTAATGTTTATGCGTTTACTACACATGTATATTTTTGAAAGCATGAACAAACTAACGCCTACGAAGGTACTTTGTATGAAATATACAAATTTTCTTTGTAATTTTAAAGGTCAAAAGTGTTAGAATCACTTCATTTACTTTTGTTCTATTAGACGCAATCATTGTAGCGAGTAAAGGTAGGCGCTCTTGTTAGCCAAGTCTTCGGATGCTATATGAAATATATAAATACCATAACCGAATCTGTAGGATATACCAAACAATAATTCGCACATGTTTTTAGTCAACATAAGAAAAAGAAAAACAACTCAAAAACTCCGGCGGGTTTGAACCTGTATCTTCACCAAACCATATTGAAGACGCCGGTTCAAACCCAATCTTACATGCAGACACATTACAAAAATTTTAATTTGATTCCAGAATATGCCTTTCTATTGTACAAACAAATATTTAAATGATTTTCAAAACCACACAGTTATAACGCTTTTAAGTTATCGGTTAGACACAGATTCGATATGCAAGGGTACGTTAATTTATGAGCCTTGCATACAATCCGTATATAGGAATCTGTTCCGCAAGAAAGAGATTGTTAACAGCTAATAACTTGCGCACGTCATAAGTAATTAAATCGTACTGCGTTGAAAAGTTTAGATTCCTACAGAATTGCTATGTTACGAATAAAATAATAAAGTGAATGTTATGCATATTCCTATCATGCTTCTAGCGTGAGTTTCTTTTTTAAATTCAAGTTTGGTTTAATTCAATTAGTTACAAAAGCGCCTACCATTTATGCTGGTAGCAACTAGACACCCCACTAGATACAAGAAACACATTCACATTGTTACAAACAAACGAGAAAAGCTCTCGACGAAACGGAAGTCCAGCAGGTTTTTTAATATTTCTTTTAGAAGCGAAGTACTTAAAAATAAGAGTTGTTGAAATATACCTACTCAAGTAAGTGTGGCGCTGTAAATTATAATTGAAGGTAGGTAGCGTTCGCGAAATCTCTTTCGTTAAAATTGTTAATAGTAGATTTAAAAAATATATGCAATCCAAATTTACACTAGTATTAAATTGGATAAAGTCGATTTCTTCACAATTTAAGTTTTAAGTGCATAAAGTTTAAATTTGCGACACTTGCTATAGTTTTAAGTATAATTCACATGCATCAGATATCTATTTTATTGAAACAGATACGATAACCGTTGCAATTAAGTATTATTTTATATAATCTCTGTGAACGTATCCACATGTGTCAGTATCAAGCACGTATCTTAGACGATAAGTTTATTAATATGTCGCACGTTCCAAATTTAAATTTACGCACGCTACTCGGGAGTAACATAAACAAGTTTAAAATTTAAATTCGAAAATATAAATATGTATTCTTATATTATTTCACAATGCCTTCAGAATCTAATTAACAAGTACATACATATATGTCACGCCTTGTTCCCAATGGGGTAGGCAGAGACCACCTCTCTCCACTTGCTACGATCCTGGCACACTTCTCTTGCTTCCTCCACTTTCATGAGCGTCTTCATGCATGCTCGTCGGTTGCGAGTGCTCTTGACCCGGCCTTTCTTTACGACATCTTCCATTTGTCCGCCTATACCTTGAGTATCTTTTTCGTTAATCTTCCTTCATTCATTCTTTCAACGTGGCCGAACCATCTAAGCTTCCCTTTCTCTATCTTTGTCACTACATCTTCAACTACGCCGCATTGCTCCCTTATCACACTGTTCCTAACTTTGTCCTTCAGATTCACTCCAATTATACTTCTCAAGCTTCTCATCTCCACAGCATTAATCCTACTTTCAATTCTATAAATATAGACTGTATTGGCTTAAGAAAAATTATTACATAACGTGTCGCGTGTTATTTTCAAGTAACGGATGCACAGTTGTTGTCAAATTAGAAAGATTCGAATTACACAATTGGCGGACCGGATGCGTTCTCAATTCAAACCGTTGGAGTTCCGTGTCGCGAGCGTGGTGCGCTCGGCGCGCGGCGGGCGGGCACGTACCTGTGAGCGGCGGGCCGGCGGCGCGCGCGTGCGGCGTGCAGTGCAGCGGCGCGGCCGCGGGCGGCGCCGGCGTGTAGTAGAACGCGTGCGGCTCCGACGCGCGCCCGCCCGACCGCACGAACAGCTGCACGCACACCGCCTCCGCGATGTCCGCGCGGCAGTACGGCGGCACGCAGCACACCAGGTGTGTCTGCACAATACTGTCCCCTCAACACACCGAACACACCAATGCACACCGCCTGCGCGATGTCCGCGCGGCAGTACGGCGGCACGCAGCACACCAGGTGTGTCTGCACAATACTGTCCCCTCAACACACCGATGCACACCGCCTGCGCGGCAGTACGGCGGCACGCAGCACACCAGGTGTGTCTGCACAATACTGTCCCCTCAACACACCGAACACACCAATGCACACCGCCTGCGCGATGTCCGCGCGGCAGTACGGCGGCACGCAGCACACCAGGTGTGTCTGCACAATACTGTCCCCTCAACACACCGAACACACCAATGCACACCGCCTGCGCGATGTCCGCGCGGCAGTACGGCGGCACGCAGCACACCAGGTGTGTCTGCACAATACTGTCCCCTCAACACACCGAACACACCAATGCACACCGCCTGCGCGGCAGTACGGCGGCACGCAGCACACCAGGTGTGTCTGCACAATACTGTCCCCTCAACACACCGAACACACCAATGCACACCGCCTGCGCGATGTCCGCGCGGCAGTACGGCGGCACGCAGCACACCAGGTGTGTCTGCACAATACTGTCCCCTCAACACACGAACACACCAATGCACACCGCTGCGCGACAGTACGGCGGCACGCAGCCACACCAGGTGTGTCTGCACAATACTGTCCCCTCAACACACCGAACACACCAATGCACACGCCTGCGCGATGTCCGCGCGGCAGTACGGCGGCACGCAGCACACCAGTGTGTCTGCACAATACTGTCCCCTCAACACACCGAACACACCAATGCACACCGCCTGCGCGGCAGTACGGCGGCACGCAGCACACCAGGTGTGTCTGCACAATACTGTCCCCTCAACACACCGAACACACCAATGCACACCGCCTGCGCGATGTCCGCGCGGCAGTACGGCGGCACGCAGCACACCAGGTGTGTCTGCACAATACTGTCCCCTCAACACACCGAACACACCGATGCACACCGCCTGCGCGACAGTACGGCGGCACGCAGCACACCAGGTGTGTCTGCACAATACTGTCCCCTCAACACACCGAACACACCAATGCACACCGCCTGCGCGACAGTACGGCGGCACGCAGCACACCAGGTGTGTCTGCACAATACTGTCCCCTCAACACACCGAACACACCAATGCACACCGCCTGCGCGATGTCCGCGCGCGCAGTACGGCGGCACGCAGCACACCAGGTGTGTCTGCACAATACTGTCCCCTCAACACACCGAACACACCAATGCACACCGCCTGCGCGACAGTACGGCGGCACGCAGCACACCAGGTGTGTCTGCACAATACTGTCCCCTCAACACACCGAACACACCAATGCACACGCCTGCGCGACAGTACGGCGGCACGCAGCACACCAGGTGTGTCTGCACAATACTGTCCCCTCAACACACCGAACACACCAATGCACACCGCCTGCGCGATGTCCGCGCGGCAGTACGGCGGCACGCAGCACACCAGGTGTGTCTGCACAATACTGTCCCCTCAACACACCGAACACACCAATGCACACCGCCTGCGCGGCAGTACGGCGGCACGCAGCACACCAGGTGTGTCTGCACAATACTGTCCCCTCAACACACCGAACACACCAATGCACACCGCCTGCGCGGCAGTACGGCGGCACGCAGCACACCAGGTGTGTCTGCACAATACTGTCCCCTCAACACACCGAACACACCAATGCACACCGACTGCGCGATGTCCGCGCGGCAGTACGGCGGCACGCAGCACACCAGGTGTGTCTGCACAATACTGTCCCCTCAACACACCGAACACACCAATGCACACCGCCTGCGCGGCAGTACGGCGGCACGCAGCACACCAGGTGTGTCTGCACAATACTGTCCCCTCAACACACCGACACACCAATGCACACCGCCTGCGCGACAGTACGGCGGCACGCAGCACACCAGGTGTGTCTGCACAATACTGTCCCCTCAACACACCGAACACACCAATGCACACCGACTGCGCGATGTCCGCGCGGCAGTACGGCGGCACGCAGCACACCAGGTGTGTCTGCACAATACTGTCCCCTCAACACACCGAACACACCAATGCACACCGACTGCGCGATTACCGCGCGGCAGTACGGCGGCACGCAGCACACCAGGTGTGTCTGCACAATACTGTCCCCTCAACACACCGAACACACCAATGCACACCGACTGCGCGATTACCGCGCGGCAGTACGGCGGCACGCAGCACACCAGGTGTGTCTGCACAATACTGTCCCCTCAACACACCGAACACACCAATGCACACCGACTGCGCTATTACCGCGCGGCAGTACGGCGGCACGCAGCACACCAGGTGTGTCTGCACTAGTTCGGTGACACAAAGAGCTCTACTAATCTTATAGCAGCATAGCATAGCATAGCAGTTTTAAAGTTATTCTAGTCAGAGGATTCCTAAGGCCGCATCGCTAGATACGTACATAGCATTATGGTAAAAACCAGTTTCTCTATCGATGAGAAATTCATAAGATCAGTTGATATTTCATTTCCATTTTCAATCTTTTCGTATTACCTCATTATCACCAGGAGCTACAAAAATACGAACTATTATTAAAAACATTTTGTACCGTATCTATTTATTACTGTCGAAAAAAGATGTCATCGAAATTTCATTTAATCAAATACAATAGTATGTGCGACAGTCGCTTATCAATATTTTTTGATTACTGGACAGAATGTATGCGTCCATAAAGAGATCAATCAAAGGATCTCTGCTGTCTACTATCTTAGTCTGAATATTCTCGGTGCATCTACGATAGTGCCTTAAGACCAAAGTCATTGATTTTGCCTATAACGATGACATGGAACTTAAACCTGGCTACTTCCAATGGGCTTTATACGGGCTCAAAGTTACCCAAAGGGCAATGGAGAACCACATCCATGAAGATTCTCTGCCTGTTCTAATCAGAAATGATAAAATCTACAGAAGAACTACTTTCACCGACATAGTTTAAAGAATTAAAAACTTCAAGAAGCACTGGGTAAGGCGGATTGCTCCCAGAACTGACGGCAGGCATATAACGGACATCACAGCATTGATTGGCCTCCCACAAGTAAGATTGCCAACCGTACTTATAATATATAGTATTGTACTATATTTTGAAGAAATGTAATACGCGAAAATACTATATTCTCGTACAATAGATGAAAGTTTTTAGTTTGCAACGCTAAAACAAATAAAAAGGAATGTCTTGCAATTTTTGAATGCACCTCCCGTTCGACAGACGTAATGCGCGTGCAACGGAACGTGAATCTGTCACAATTCAATCATAATTGGCAGTATGGCTTAGTACCTTCGCCTGTCCATAGAGACGAAAATTGACAACAACAACTAATTGATACGTCAATGTCAAATTTGACAGCGTCGAACCAACGTTTACTTTTGCTTCCCGAAGGAAACTTTCTTCGGGACGACTATATCTTCATTAGTTGGTTAAGACTCTTCTTAATGGTGGAATTTTCGAGTAACAGATCATCAAGTATTTCAACCAGGTTCATAAATAACAGTGTCTATAAGATTCCATAGATACTTTTATTCGTATAATAATGTGTAATATTTTGGTTTGATTTGCTCGGGAAATATTGTAATAAAAAATTAAAATCTATAACAGTAACTATATCACATATTTGCAATTGAACACAAAAAAAGAACCACGTGCCGGACCACACACGCATTACGTGTTAGTTAATCGCGGGATGCATTTCGTCCGATAGCAAGCCGCAGTGGGAGCTTTATCGGTGAATTGGAGCCGAATAGACACTAATCCTGTGAAGATAGCGGCGCGTCTGCTACAGCGCATTATTCGCGACAATCTAATCTTATATCAATAATAACAAAAATAATAAAATAGATAAATTCAATATCTCGTCTGATACGCTTTGTTGAGGAAAATATTTTGTTATTTTAATGTGAACTGGAGTTTCTTAAGATTGATTTACATGCATCAGTGAAGTCGCAATTCTGGCACAGTGTCGCTATCGAAATATTTAGTCTTTTATTATAACTACTTCTTTCTTTCCTGTTAATATCAGTGACGACCATGTGAAGATGATGAAGACGGTAAAGATGCGTTAATAGAGAATGTAAGAATATGTCACAGTCATGTAACGTGTGATGAACTGTCACAGTATATATGACATTAGCGCTATTAAGTATGCGGTCCGAATGGTCTTTCACTGATGTCACATGGGATATAACGGTGTAATCGACGAATGACTGTGGGTTATTCAAACCGACAGTTTGTGCATTTACAATGCTAGAAATAATTATGGCGTTTGTGGTTTCCGCCAGATGTGGAGAGCCAAAGTCTTACTTCTATAATAGTTTCGTCATCGACATATCTGTAATTGATACAGAAAAATCGTATGACAGGGCACTTATAGCGATTATGAGCGGAATTCAAGATGGCCACTGTGATGGCATAATCGACGAAGTCTAGTTGTATACTGTCAATGGTCATGTGTGATTTGAAACGATTTTTCGTGTTGACATGATATCATTACTAATCGGACCGCTTTAGTTGACCATTGCTAATAGAGCTTTAACGTCTGGATTTATAATTTACTCCTTGGAATAATTTGGATTTACATGGTCATCTTTGGAATCTCTAGCCAAGTGGGCTTAGATGCTCTACCACCAGCCAAACCGAGCTGAAAAACTTGTCCCAGAGATTCGAACCATCGACTTCCCGATCAACACATGTTGGTCCCGATCTCTAGACCTCGTGTAAAACAGTTGACTAATTACTTATGTCAGTCAAATACCAAGTTTTTATTAACGTGTGTCAAAGCCGTCGAATTTAAAATTGGATGATGGGCTTCTCCGAAGGGTGCTCTCTGTCTGGGTTCTTTGAGTTGTTCAAAGAATTGTGAACCTTAAGTGACTATGAGCAGAATATTACTTGAGTGACTCAAGCAGTAGCAGGCATATGTCAGTGGGTTCCCGCGTGGACCGACGATTTGATGAAGATTGCGGAAATACGCTGAATGTTAGCAGTATAGGATTGATCGATGTGGTAGTTCTTGGGCGAGGAATGTATTTAGCAGTGGCCGTCCCGTGGGTGAAATAATAATGAAGATGAGTGGTCTACCTGGGATAGTACCTTACAGAAGACCAGAAGACGACTTCAACCAAACAACGTATAAAGTTCGGCCGGTAAGTAAGTTTTCCAGTACCTATTTGGGGCCGTCGCGAGTATCCAACGTTGTTGCTGTATGGGGAATAAGGTCACAACATTTGACTGATATCGCTGGCTATGCAGGCGTTCATAGGGTGTGCTATTCTAGATCTAAGTAGAAGTCTTACCTGCTGCAAGAACTCCTTATCGGGTACCACTTCCTCTTCCCACACACAACGTCCGTCCCGTCGTTGCCGGAATACCACGCGTGTCTCTTTAAGGAAGTTTTTGCCCAGTAGGTACAGTTCGAGACCGCCCGCTGCTGGGCTCGACACTAGCGATTTCCGACACACCTCAGGAACTCCGGGTGGTTGAGCTGGAAGGGAGAAGATCCTCAGTTTTCCCAATTTATAGCAAGGCTAGTATTGGCGCATGTAAAAGCCATGCTTGTCATTTTTTGACGTCATCATATCAAATAAAATGTTCACGAGTTTAAATTCCCATTAACTTCCACATATGTTTCGCATTTAAACAGTACAATATTTATTTTAGTTAGATTAATTTTAATTAATGTGCGGTGTCATTTACTGCAGTTAATAATGTCAGTACAGAACACTACGTCGTGCCACTTACAGCAGAAGACAATGTCACGGCGGAATACTGCGACGTGACACTTACTACAGATAATAATGTCCGAGTCGACCACTGCGCTGCGTCATTTACTGCAGTTAACAATGTCAGTACGGAACACTACGTCGTGTCACTTACAGCAGAAGACAATGTCAGGGCGGAATACTGCGATGTGACACTAACTACAGATAATAATGTCCGAGTCGACCACTGCGCTGCGTCATTTACTGTAGTTAATAATGTCAGTACAGAACACTACGTCGTGCCACTTACAGCAGAAGACAACGTCACGACGGAATACTGTGACGTGACACTTACTACAGATAATAATGTCCGAGTCGACCATTGCGCTGTATCATTTACTGCAGTTAATATTGTCAGTACGGAACACTACGTCGTGTCACTTACAGCAGAAGATAATGTCAGGGCGGAATACTGTGACGTGACACTTACTACAGATAATAATGTCCGAGTCGACCATTGCGCTGTGTCATTTACTGCAGTTAATATTGTCAGTACGGAACACTACGTCGTGTCACTTACAGCAGAAGATAATGTCAGGGTGGAATACTATGACGTGACACTTACTATAGATAATAATGTCCGAGTCGACCATTGCGCTGTGTCATTTACTGCAGTTAATATTGTCAGTACGGAACACTACGTCGTGTCACTTACAGCAGAAGATAATGTCAGGGCGGAATACTGTGACGTGACACTTACTACAGATAATAATGTCCGAGTCGACCATTGCGCTGTGTCATTTACTGCAGTTAATATTGTCAGTACGGAACACTACGTCGTGTCACTTACAGCAGAAGACAATGTCAGGGCGGAATACTGCGATGTGACACTTACTACAGATAATAATGTCCGAGTCGACCACTGCGCTGCGTCACTTGCTGCAGTTAACAATGTCAGTACGGAACACTACGTCGTGTCACTTACAGCAGAAGACAATGTCAGGGCGGTATACTGTTGATGTGACACTAACTACAGATAATAATGTCCGAGTCGACCACTGCGCTGCGTCATTTGCTGCAGTTAACAATGTCAGTACGGAACACTACGTCGTGTCACTTACAGCAGAAGACAATGTCAGGGCGGAATACTGCGATGTGACACTAACTACAGATAATAATGTCCGAGTCGACCACTGCGCTGCGTCATTTGCTGCAGTTAACAATGTCAGTACGGAACACTACGTCGTGTCACTTACAGCAGAAGACAATGTCAGGGCGGAATACTGCGATGTGACACTAACTACAGATAATAATGTCCGAGTCGACCACTGCGCTGCGTCATTTGCTGCAGTTAACAATGTCAGTACGGAACACTACGTCGTGTCACTTACAGCAGAAGACAATGTCAGGGCGGAATACTGCGACGTGACACTTACTACAGATAATAATGTCCGAGTCGACCACTGCGCTGCGTCATTTACTGCAATTAACAATGTCAGTACGGAACACTACGTCGTGTCACTTACAGCAGAAGACAATGTCAAGGCGGAATACTGCGATGTGACACTTACTACAGATAATAATGTCCGAGTCGACCACTGCGCTGCGTCATTTGCTGCAGTTAACAATGTCAGAACGGAACACTACGTCGTGTCACTTACAGCAGAAGACAATGTCAAGGCGGAATACTGCGATGTGACACTTACTACAGATAATAATGTCCGAGTCGACCACTGCGCTGCGTCATTTGCTGCAGTTAACAATGTCAGTACGGAACACTACGTCGTGTCACTTACAGCAGAAGACAATGTCAAGGCGGAATACTGCGATGTGACACTAACTACAGATAATAATGTCCGAGTCGACCACTGCGCTGCGTCATTTGCTGCAGTTAACAATGTCAGTACGGAACACTACGTCGTGTCACTTACAGCAGAAAACAATGTCAGGGCGGAATACTGCGATGTGACACTTACTACAAATAATAATGTCCGAGTCGACCACTGCGCTGCGTCAGTTACTGCAGTTAACAATGTCAGTACGGAACACTACGTCGTGTCACTTACAGCAGAAGATAATGTCAGGGCGGAATACTGCGATGTGACACTAACTACAGATAATAATGTCCGAGTCGACCACTGCGCTGCGTCATTTACTGCAGTTAACAATGTCAGTACGGAACACTACGTCGTGTCACTTACAGCAGAAGACAATGTCAGGGCGGAATACTGCGATGTGACACTAACTACAGATAATAATGTCCGAGTCGACCACTGCGCTGCGTCATTTGCTGCAGTTAACAATGTCAGTACGGAACACTACGTCGTGTCACTTACAGCAGAAGATAATGTCAGGGCGGAATACTGCGATGTGACACTAACTACAGATAATAATGTCCGAGTCGACCACTGCGCTGCGTCATTTGCTGCAGTTAACAATGTCAGTACGGAACACTACGTCGTGTCACTTACAGCAGAAGACAATGTCACGGCGGAATACTGCGACGTGACACTTACTACAGATAATAATGTCCGAGTCGACCACTGCGCTGCGTCATTTACTGCAGTTAACAATGTCAGTACGGAACACTACGTCGTGTCACTTACAGCAGAAGATAATGTCAGGGCGAGAATACTGCGATGTGACACATAACTACAGATAATAATGTCCGAGTCGACCACTGCGCTGCGTCATTTGCTGCAGTTAACAATGTCAGTACGGAACACTACGTCGTGTCACTTACAGCAGAAGACAATGTCAGGGCGGAATACTGCGATGTGACACTTACTACAGATAATAATGTCCGAGTCGACCACTGCGCTGCGTCATTTACTGCAGTTAACAATGTCAGATACTGCGATGTGATACTACATGCAATAATATCGGTGTGGAACAGTGCGCTGTGTCATAACATGATGCCGTGCCACTTACTGCAAATGATCTGCGTGGAGCAGACCTGCAGCGTCTCCCGGCCCGCGGCGGTGACGATGTCGGTGCGGAACACCATGCGGCAGCGCGTGGACTTCTTCTTGCCGCGCGACACGTGGCTGACGCTCGGGCCCAGCGATTCGCCGAACCGGTGCTCCACGTCCACATTGCGCTCCTGGAACGACACACCAAGCATACAGAACTGCACGCAATACAATAGGCTTGTATCCACTATGAACAAATCTGATGCATTAGGTTGCATAACTAAATTTATTTAATAAAATCAATATCAAAACAAGCCACGAAAGATCCTTTTATACTTTTTCTGAAATTAATTAATTAGATACTGGATTTTAAGGGATTTTTTCATGTCGGCTATACCACCATTGCAGACCATGTCCGATTCAGAGGCTGGGTTAAAATCGAGTTGCTTAGATAGACGATATACGCCGCGAACTGGTCCAAATAGTTCAGATTGAGAAGATACTAATAAGGTGAACTTTAATTTCTTCAAAACTCAGACGTACTGAAATGTCAACAATAAGCAAATTCCGTTCAAGTAGACTACTATTTTTCAAAATATACTAGTGATGAAACGGATATCCGGTAACTATCCGGTATCCGGCCTATCCGGCCTATTTTCACTATCCGGCCGGATACCGGATAGTAGGGCACTATCCGGCCGAATACCGAATACTAGATGTTTCCCGCGATACCGTTCGCGCTGAGTGCTTTACGCCCTAAACTCGTCTATATCGCGCTTTTCTGTGGGAATACAAAAGTTTTTAAGCCTATCTATATTGTTCTCGTTGTCTAATCTATCTCTGTATCAAATTTCAGCAAAATCAGTTCTTTAGTTTAGGCGTGAGAGAGTAGCAGACAAACAGACTGAATTTATAATATTAGTAACGGATTATTTTGCACATACACACACATATATGAAACGCGATAAGCGGCCGAATATCCGGTGGCCGGATATCCGGCGCTCCGGCCTCGTAGTTAGCCGAATATCCGGTATCCGGTATCCGGCCAAATCACTATCCGTTTCATCTCTAAAATATACCCATGCTGTCATCAATCCATTAAACTCTGCTGGATCTGTTGCAGCTAAAATGCATGGTAGTCTCTGCAAGGCTTTTTTTAAAGGGATCATATATAGACTGTTTTTTACTTATATATGTACAATGCACTCTACTACATATATTGTACATATAACAATTAAGTATTTATAAACGGGGATGTTCACGTCGTGGAAATAGGCTTGTATCCACTATGAACAAATCTGATGCATTAGGTTGCATAACTATTAAGATGATCATTTAATTATGAAAAAACAAAGTTTTATAAAATAATAACTTTTGATTATTTATATTTTTATAAAATAAAATTGCACAAAATAAGCCATAAGTCACGTGACAGCAAACACCAATTAAAAAGTGACGTCACGCCGTGCGAAACGTCAAAGTCAAAATGTCATTCCCAAGTGTCTTGTGGAAGTGCGAAAAAGAATGGGCATCATTCCTTCTCGCGAGTGTCAGCCACTTTTTACGTATCTGCTGATTGTTTGGCACGTATATAAATAATTTTTTTCGTGTTTTTATACTTGTGCTTGTACACTGGGGCACTATGCAGTACTTGTAATACGATGAATCCATTTTTTATTAAAATAACTTCACAAAATACCGAATATTCCGATACTAAAACAGCTGTTTTGCACGGCGTGACGTCATTCAAGACGCCATGACAGTCATGAGCGTTTTTGATGACTAATGTCAAATATTTAATTAAATGCAAAATTATTCTTATAAATAAGCATTTTTTTTCAAAAATAATAATTATTTTGTATAGAATAGGCATCAAGGTATATTAGTATCTAACTACTGAAATTTAGGCAACAAGCCTATTGAAGACACACCTATTTGTACTGAAATATTCAGTAATAGCGATAATGCATTTTATTTATTATTTTATTAGTTTTCTTTTAAGTTGTCATCGTCTGTGGCATTACTGTACTCGCTCGCTTTACATTTAAAGGTATCGCTCAATGACCTTCAGAGTTTCTTCAGTAGTAAAATGTATCCTCATGTTGGCGATGGCGCTAGTTTGTTTTTGTTTCAAAAAGTATAGCAGGAATTAATCCGAACGATTCCTCAATATCTTTATAATTGTAGCAGTAGATTTTACGTGATACATGTGGATTAGCTTAGAATGCGGAAACCGACCTTAAGGATGCCGACGCAGTCGCAGGTGACCTGCCAGTTCTTGGCGGGGTCTAGGTCGATCTCGATGAGCACGGTGCCGTCCTCTTTGCGCTCCTTGCAGGGGGTGGAGTTCTTGCCGGACACGCGGCACGCCTGGTAGAACATGTGCGGCGCCACGCGGCCTGTGTCCGTGCCTATGAAAACCTGTGGGCGGTCTTACTCTCAACCAACCAACCAACGACCATTTTAAAAAGCCAAACTCATATCAGTACAGCAAGAAAGGGATGGCGCTATCTGTGCTCTATAGCAATGTAAAGAGTCAGACTCATAAAAAATCATATATGAGATATCAGCATTGTATTTTTTTTATTCAGGTAAATGTTACTTTTGAATTTATAATCCATGCAACCTTATGTAAATCAAATCGTTTCTTTAGCACTATCCCTTTTTAATTGTACTCAAGTAACGATTTGAGTTTAACTTTGATTTTAGAATATGTGAATCATATAAATAACAAATAAATCCAAATAAAATAAACATATTCTTGGAATCCGCCCATAGGCGTGAGAAGAATTCGTACCCGCGTCTTTATCCATACGGCCACTGAGCACTTATCTTTATTTAAAAAAAAGTGTAAGGTCTTATCCTGTCTGTACAGTTACAAATATAGAATTCCATACACACACGCCCAAATTAGAACAAATTTCTGCAGGTCATGCATAATATTTCCCATTTCAGTATGCGAATTGAGAGTTGTGAGTTTCTGTGGGGATTGCAGATATGTGTCGCGAATCTCAATTACTGTAAATTTTTACCATCAGATTGGCAGTCTGTTTGTTTGTCAATGATCGCAATAACAAAAACAATTGACTGTTTGACTGGTAGAGAATGCCTTGTTGCATTAAATCCACCTTGTATACTTTATTTATATAGGGCAATAAATAAATAAATATATATATATACATATATAAAAAACGACCGACTGACCGACTAACCTGCAAAACAGCTGGTTTGTCATAACCCACTAATTTGACTATAGGGAAACCGTTTCCTGAGTTGTCTTTAACAGCACCTCTGCTACCCTCGGTCTGGTATCTGGACATAAAAATATGTTTATTGCATGTACTTCTCGGGATGCGCAATTTTCTTACAAGGTTTTGTTGTCTTAAGGTAAAGGTAAAAAGTTCCTTCACAGGTCTATGCTAAAAAATATTATTTTGATTGATATTTTTTAAAGACTCACCTAGCTCGATGCTGCGTCTCGGGCTGGCACAGAATCTGCAGCTCCACCGTCCCGTCTCGGGAGCGGCTGGACAGCGGAGCGGCGAGTCCCAGCGGCCCCGATTGTGCCATAGCCGCCAGCGCTCTCCGCCGAGCCAGCGCCTGAGCCAACTTCCCACCATACTTTCCCCCTAGTTTCCCTCCTAACTTCCCACCTAGCTTCCCACCCGCGCCTGACAACTTCCCTCCGCCCGTATATTTACTGGCAAGTTTCCCCCCTCCCAGCTTCCCGCATGACCTGTAAGGGTCTTGGAACCGTTTACCCGGCGACTCCGATACGCTTGGACTAGATGTGCTGCACCCCGCTCTGGTTCTGCAACCGATGGAGACGAAGAATCGGCTCAATATTAATTGTATCCATAAATCACTTACATATTAACTTAAAACTATTCAGTTAATATAAAAACAGCTCTTGCGCTGCTAGTAATAGAGGTGGTGTTCGTAGTGCAAATAGTTTCACGTGTTGCTGACTGTACAACCATGCACGAATCGTGCATGTCTGTGAAAATCTTTGGTTATGGTCCAATATCTATATACATATTATATGTATATATTTTACAATTCACATTAAGAACAAAGTTAAAAAAAGAGTGATTCATGTTCAAATATATAGTATATTGGTTAAACTTCCATTTTTTTGAAGTATAGATAAGGTATTATTTATTGACCCCCCAACTTCGTACCGAGCGCCTACAGGCTAGGAACAAACGTGAGCTGTCAACTGCGGAATATGCCGGAATTTCAAATTGATATTATAATTAACTAGGTATACCCGGGACTTGGTTCGCATGGTTTTTAACAAAAAAGTTAATTAGTTTTATTTGCATTTTTATTTCAGGTAACATGCGCGTGAGTTGCGCGCTGTATTGGACTGTACTTGGACATGGCAACATTATTTTATTTTATTATTATTATTTTTTTTTTTATTTAAAATAGGTTAGCGTTTGTCCACAATCTCACCTGATGGTAAGTGACGATGAGGACTAGGATGGAACACGCTTACCTAGCAAATGCCTATTCACTCGTGACTTGAAGACCGTAAGATTATATTGTTCCGGGAACACAGACGTCGGCAAAGAGTTCCACATCTTAGCTGTTCGTATTAAAAACGAAGACTGGAACCGTTTTGTACGTGTAAGAGGATAGTCCACCACGTAAGGATGGTAGTTAAGCCTACGTCTGGTTGACTGGTGGTGGAAAGGAGCGGGTGGAATTAAGTCATGTAATTCCAACGCACACTCTCCGAAATGCAACCTATAGAAAACCGAAAGGCAAGCAACTCTTCGACGGTGTTCTAGACTCTGAAGACGTGAGTTTATAAGTATTTCGTCGTCGATGAGTTTTCTAGCTCGCCTTTCTACTGAGTCCAAGGCAGCCAACTGATAGCGGGCAGAACCGTCCCAAAGATGGCAGCAGTACTCCATGCAGGATCGATCGATCGATTATTTTTCTAAAATAAAATTAGCCTAAGTTACTTCATATTACATCAGCTACCTGCAAAAGTCCCGTCAAAATGGATCCAGTCATTTCAGAGTTGAGTCGGAATAAACAAACAGGTGGACGACACTCTAATTTTGTTTATATTATTATAATAAATAAAGAATCGTCTTCCTAATTTCTTTGCCCTGCATTGTCTAATATTTCAATATAGGTTATTCATATTATAGGCTATTCTTAACGGAAGCGAAACGGATTTCCTTGCGTCTAATTTAATTTTAAATTATTTTATTATAATGACAGTAACAAATAGGAGAGTAACAAAAAAAAATATCAATTTTTCGCTAACTGATTAATTAACAAGAATATTTTATCCCTTTTTTAATATTGAATTCTCGTCAATTTTCTTGATAATGTAAATAAAAATTCTTCATTTAGTTAAGAACGCGGACCAAAGGGAAGAACCGAGCATATGCAGTGAAGACCATATCAGTCACGTCAGCTGCCTTACCAATTTACGGAAAACTTAGTGTTCGCATTCTAGTGAATTTACTGGGTACCGAGACTACAGATCATTGACTCGTCTCGTTAGCTATCGTTTTCTATAACTATTTGACGTATAGTAAGCTACAGAAGTAATGTCAATTTAATATGAATAAATAGTACAATTACGTTCCGCTAGGGGCGCTGTACAAAGTTGTCATATAAAAATTAACGCCGTACATGTCGTTTGCAAACGAATGTAAAGTTAAGGTAGCTACACTTGTCTCAAGTTCACAATACACATTGTATATGTTTGTTAGGTAATCACTTACCATCAGATGGATAATCTTGGCGTTTATCTTTGTGTATGTGTCGTAGCCACATCGTAGATTTGTTCATGTCATAAAATATTCGAGTATTTCATGAAATGGTCGCATTTCATGAAATGTTTGCCTGCCTATTGACCACATCAGTAATTCGCAAAGTGGTCTATATCGACCCCTAGGGGTCCATGACAACCTGCAAGGGATCTACCGGTACAAAAAAGAATTGTAGGTCCATGTAATGAGCCGCGGGTCGCCGGCGGGCGCGAGGAAGTCGCGACCGCTACGGCGACCCGGGATGGACCACGCCCCTTCCGTGGCCGGGGGGCGTCGTCGGTGGAGGAGACCGGGGGAGGTAGTAAGTCTCCCCGAGGAGGGCCCCTGTGTCGACGGGGGCGGCGGAGGCTGGGGGTTCCCGGAAGAAGCTTTCTGTTCCCGGGGGCTCCCTACATGCCTGAGGAAGGCCATCCCTGAGGTTTTTAGTGGGTAGGCCTCCCCTTCTGGGGAGAATCCCCACATAACCCGGCTCGCCACAGCCGGGGTATGCAATTTAATGCATTTTCCTCAGGGAAACAAAAAAAAAAAAAAAAAAAAAGGTCCATGTAATGAAAATGGGGTCTACGATAATGGATCTCATCATATACTGATAGTACCTATTTACTTACATATATACTATGTTCTAATATAAAAATATATACATTATTTATAAAAATACCTATGAAGAAAAAAGATTTATTATTTAATGTTAAGATTTATATTATACATATTTATAAAATTTTGTAAGTTGTAGGATAGCATTCAATATAAGTAAAAAAAAAATTTAAAAAAAACTTTTTAAAAAAACACGCTTTTATTAAAAAGACTAAAAACCGATCTAAAAACTTGAAAATAAAAATAAAGTCACGCTTTTAGAAAATTTGGGTACATATCAAGAAAAATTTCTGATGACAAAAAGAAATGTAACTCAAAAATTTGTCTATAAAATTTAGCAAATTAGTCCAAGAACTCAATGACTATAAAAGCGTGGGGTGTAAATGTTAAGACCATTAAATGAGTAATGTTTAATTTTGAACACCCCACGCTTTTATAGTCATTGATCTTGGACTAATTTGCTAAATTTTATAGACAAATTTTTGAGTTACATTTCTTTTTGTCATCAGAAATTTTTCTTGATATGTACCCAAATTTTCTAAAAGCGTGACTTTATTTTTATTTTCAAGTTTTTAGATCGGTTTTTAGTCTTTTTAATAAAAGCGTGTTTTTTAAAAAGTTTTTTTTAATTTTTTTTTATTTACTACTTTTTAGATCAAATGTTTTTTAGTCTTTATAACAAACAAAAGTTTTTTCAAACGTTTTTTAGTTTTTGCGTAAAAAGCGTGTTTTTTAAAAAGTTTTTTTTAATTTTTTTTATTTACTACTTTTTAGTCTCGTGATTATTATAACAAACATAAAGAAATGTACATAATTGTTCAGAAAATGTAGTATTAGAATTAAACATATGCATTATATCAAATTCTATCTGTTTGCTTCATTGAACCAATTCTCATATTAAAAAGTTTTTAATTTATTACAACATAATTATGTATTTTTATGATTCGAAAATGATTGAATATTGTATTGTCATCTAGAATACACATGTAAAAAAAATTTGAGCTCGATTGGAGCAGTAGAAGTGGTCGAAAAATCGATTACAAGATTTGATCATGACAAACAAACAAACAAACAAACAAACGGACAGAGTAAGTCAATAAAAAGCGTGTAAAAATCGTTTCTCGATGTGGCCAACTAAACACGCGACTACTTCATGAAGTAGTCAAGATTATTTGATCATATCGTAAACTAGTTACACGAATTACCGGTAGAGGCGTTGCAAGCGCTTTGTTTATGTGTGAAGATGGGGGCCGCGGACGATGATCTCGTTTCACGCAGAGAAAAGAATAATAGTTCGCTATTAAGCGAGGAAGATAATGATAACAAAAGGTTTATCGACGAAAAGGTTCTCGAGTACTATGCAAGCCACGCAAAACTGAGCAAAATGTAAAACCACCGTGGATATTTGTTCGTATTTTACAGGTTAGTCCTAAAGTATTTCATTATTTATTTATTTTATTTGATTACTCTATACTAGCTAACGTATGTTGTATTTCCATTTAATTGATAATATTCTAGTTTGTGAATTATGACATTTTATAAAACAAATTAAGGTCTTTTTAACAACAAGAAATTGATTAATTGTGTTATATTATTAAATTTTGTTACAAAAATTTCATAAGTTTGTAATAAATTGGACTTAAAATAAATAAGTTCTTATCATATTCTGGATTTTTATTAAATATTTTATGGATACCCTATTTATACTTGTATGTTTCGGCTAAACGTGGATGATTTTTTTTTTAATTTATGACCTGGTAACATAGACCTTTAAGTCATAACTTATTTGGAAAATGTTCGTTACTTTAACCAAACGTGGATGACAAAATCGTAAAACGTAGACTATTTAACTAGTCAAATTGGGTAGATGACAATTTTTTAAATTCTGTATATAATAAGAGTACTCTTTTAAGTGAGAAATATTGTAGAACCAACAGTACACCTGCACCTATTACTTTTGAAGATATATATCGACATGTTTGCGGCGCTGTCGCGGGTCGCTCAAAAACGCTCCATACTAAAAACTGCAATTGTGACGTCATAACTCAGTAAACTCGCCTAATTTGTATGAGCGTATAAACAAATTTTAAAATAACTTTGTTATTTGTACGTTTATAGGTATACTTTCTATATAAAAAAATGTTACATTTAATGCGAGAATGCTAGAAATGTGTTCGTTTCATTAGAATTAAGTAAATAATAATTGCTCATTTTTTAGAAATCTAAAAACAATATAACTTAGTAATTAAACTGAAATTTTTATATTGACATACTTTCATTAGATATAAATTGCTCAAATCAGATAATTATAGTATAAAAACGGCCATAATCAGTTGTAGTCGTCTACCCTAACACTTCATGAAATGCGACCATTTCATGAACTACGCGAGCATTTTATGAAATGAGTAAATCTACGATATGGCTTCGACATATATATATATATACCGCTAAAAACCGTAGGCTTGTTCGCTATTGTTTATTTGTTGTCATTACCTCATTATAACCTATCATTAGAGCCTATAGGCGCTTGCTTCACGCAACCGGCTACGCTACGATGTTGGCCACGACCCTCCGACGGTTTATTGTTACTGTTAGAATGAATTGTGGTTGTAATTATTTGCACCTTCCTAGATTCGTAGGTAATTGATATACATATATGATAATAGCGTCGGTGGCGCTGTGGTCTCGGCACTGGTTTGTGCGCCGCATAGAATCGGGAGGCCCGCGATCTAATCCCCACCGTGTACCAATGTGTTTTACGTTCCGAATTTCATATGTACATTTATCCGACGCTCCTACGGTGAAGGTAAACATCGTGAGGAAACCTGCGTACATCTGCGAAGCGATTCAAAGGTGTACGTAGTCAACCAACCCGCACTGGGCCAGCGTGGTTGACTAAGGCCTAATCGCTCTAACGTAGTTAGGGTAGGCTCGAGCCCCTCGGTGGGGACGTATATGAGCTGTGATGAATATGATAATAGAACAAGTGTATCTTTAATTTAAACGTTTGTACAATTTAATTAGGAAAGTTACATCTTTAAAGAAAGATAGAAAACTGTAAAGATATCGACACCTGATGCGTCTATGACTTAATGTATACACGTACAGAGAAATTTGTTTTATAATTTCTTTGATTCAAGTCTCAACTAAAAATGAGCGAATATAACAATTTAAGGATAAAAACATTAATAAGTACCTTAATAGAAGTAATATTTGTTTAAGTTAAGCTTTAATTATATACGAAATAAGAAAATAACATTTTATTTACATTTGACGACAAATTGGAATACCAAAACTTAAACAGTTTTTAAGTTGTCTTGCTTAATACTTTTGGTTAAAAGAACGTTATTTTTTAAATAATTTTTTTGCACCAATGAGTTTCGGAGTTACTCGAGCTTTATTTTCTTATTTCACGATTAAAACTAAAACCTAATAGTATTCAAGATTTCTTCATCAAGTTGGAAACATCAAAAATCAACTTACCTGTGTTTAGTAAAAAAACAAATTGTAAATTCACAATTAACAAATTAACAGCCCAGATATCCAACATCGAGCATTACACAACGTTCTCATGACATGCTTTTAGTTACCGGATAGTGTCAACAAGTCACTTCTAAGAGCATTGCAACATATTTACATTTCTGATGACGACATACTTTGCATGATTTATATGATGGTTTTAAACACTTAGGCCAGGTCGACGAGAAGCTGGACATGCATCGCATAGAAATTGGAGCTTACATAAAGTCTAAGAAAATTCTTGGACGTATCACAACATAATTTGATAATTTGCTAAAAAGATTCCCGTTTGCCTTTAGGTTTTCTTCAGGTTTTACACAGTTACATAAAGTTTAAAAACCTACTGGTTAAATTTGAAGCATTGCAAAATTTAAAACTAAATGCACTACTGTCGGTATTAAAGAACATACATAATAAAAAATCGTAGTTTACCGTCATAGTATTTTGAAATTGTTATACTACCTTCGGAAATCACGGTGGTGCGAGGTACGAATTTGCAGGGTAAATTTATCATTCCCTTGATTGTTTGATTTCTTAATTGTTGCTTTTTTATAATATTAGGAGTAATACAGGACAACAGAAATCACATTTAAGTGGTAATCTTCTTTTTTTTTTTGTTAAAGGCAAAAGTAAAACCTCATTGATGCAGCGATGAGGGCTGCTCTAATGGCGTGGGTATTGTACGCTGCTACTCACAAATTTGTTTACTATAATATTATTTATGGTTTTGTTCATGTGCAAATATTTAAGAATTTACAACAGTACTAGTCAAGATATAAAAATAAGTGTCAAAAAATATAAGGAAAATCAAATTTCTTGTTCCTATTATATGCACATTAAAAATGCACGAAAAGTTTGATATACTTATCATCAATAAACTAGTTTTATGTAAGAAGTAGCGTATAGATAGAAAGAGACGGAAAGATTAGAGAAGAAGAGTTGAAAATATACATTTGCAAGGACGTACATATGCGTAGAGAGAATCGGCGTCGATGCGAGGTCGGTCGGGACGTCGAGCGGAGCGGGCGCGGAGGCGGGCGCGGACGCGGGCGCGAGCGCGGGCGCGGAAACAGGCGCGTGCGCAGTCGCAGCTGGGGGCGGGAACGGGTACGCGTCATTCGCGTTCTCGCACTGAATCTTTAACGCCGACTCGCAGTTACCCCGGTGCCGCTTGGTCTCCGGGTGGTCCCACTCCTCTGACGTGTCGGAAGAGGATCTGTGCATATGACGTGGTACTTATTTGCCTGTTGAGCTTACCGCTAAGTTGCGATAGGCACACGACGACCTAGGAAATGACCTCTAGAATAAGGAGAAATGCACTTGGCTGGGTAGGGTAGGTGCAGTTACCGGGAGTCGTGGAAGTGTACGTAAGTGTTCCCATGACCTTGTCAGGCAGTGATGCTGCTCTCCTCGACGTGTCTTCCTCCTCGTCTGATGAGGGGGAGGATGCGTCGACGATTGATGCGCTCCTGCCAAGGCGTCCCTGAGGGGCATTGTCTGGTTTTTAGTCGGTAGGCCGCGCACTTGGCTGGCACTCGGCCCCCAAGCGCGCGGAGAGTCCGACATAACCCCGCGGTGTTCCCGAGCCGCGGGGTATGCGTAACGCATTTTCCAGACATTAATAAAAAAAAAAAAAAAAAAAGTGTAGTTACCGGGAGGCCGCGTGCGCGCCTGGCTAAGCGCGCACGCCAAGGTGGGTCTCTCTGTCTGGGGGACTGTCTAGGGGTTCTCGGACAGTCCCTCCTTTGGCGGTGGCTTGACCATTCTGCTGGTCGAGCCGGCCCCGGGACACATGGCGGTCGAATCGCGAAAGCGCACCCCGCCATGTGCCCTGCATGGGCCCAGAGAATCTGGTGGGTTTTTAGTGGGTAGGCCGGCACTCTGCCGGAGAGCCCCACACACGGCCGCGCCTAGCCAGCGCGGTGTCAAGGTGCATAAGGAGCATTTTCCCCCCTAAAAAAAAAAAAAGGGTAGGTGCAGTTGCAGACGTCAGTTACGACCGCGCACACCCATTATTCGACTCGAATGATCAAAATGGATGTTCTGCTGTTTGGGTGCTGGTTGACCTTGACAAGAAGATCTAACGTCGATGCAGACTAGATTAATATTTGGAGGAGTTACATTACATAAATGAATAACATGCTAAAATACTCAAATGCGTCTTAAAAATACTGTTTTCGAGATAATGCCAATTTGTAAGTAAAAAAATCTATATATGTACATAATATATGAAAATAGTATACTATTTGTCTATCGACTAAAGACCGTCCGATTGCGAGACAGAGAAACAAAAAAGTTACCCGGAATATTTCAACACTTCTAACGACGACACGTTTAGCGCAGCGATCGAGTGATCGGTTACTGCGCAATGGCTCGCGGGTTCAATTCCCGCACGGGGCAAAATTTTGTTACGTTGTTGTTAGGAAGTAGTTTATACATATACACCCTGTATATGTATAAACTACTTCCACGATACAGGAAAAAAATGATCAAAGACAGCTTCTCTGAAATAATCTTTCAGTACTAATGCTGTGTCTGTGTGTGAAATCCACACGAGAAGTGCTCAAAATCTCATTGCGCATTATCAGCCCCACGATGCGTGCGCGCACGATTGTCGCTACTGAGCGCATTAGCACTATCACAAGGTTGCCTCTTGCTCAAATATGTCAAACTAGGAATCCATACTTAATATTATAAATGCGAAAGTAACTCTGTCTGTCTGTTTCGCTTTCACGCCAAAACTACTGAACCGATTTAATTGAAATTTGGTACACAGATAGTCTAGAGCCTGAGAAAGGACATAGGCTACTTTTTCATTCAAAAAAGGTTGTAAAGGGTTGTAAAAGTTTGAAAGAAGGGATGCTACGGTTGTATGGAAATATTGTTAAAACTACTGAACCGATTTAAATGAAACTAGGTACACAAATAGTCTAAAGCCCGAGAAAGGACAGAGGCTACCTTTTAAAGCAGAAAAGGGCTATAAAGGGTTGAAGGGTTGTATATATACCAATCGTAAAACACGAGGACCCAAGGAAGGAAATAAGATAATTTTACCGACGGAAAACATATCCTTCCTGTGGGAAATTCGAATATAACGCGGGCGAAGCCGCGGGCGGAAAGCTAGTTGTATTCTAAAATCAAATTTAAATGTCTGTTTAAGCTAAGCTAAGGTGCTATGTGTTATTTATTATATTTTAGTTTGATGTTGGACTACGAGAAATATAGTTAGTTACATTGCATGACTAAGATAATATTTGTACAAGACAACGTGTGCTCTGTGTGATAAAAATCATTTGAAACACTTTTACTACCACTTGTCATTATTATCTTAACGTTGCCTAGTCTTCGCAAGGAAAGCGAAATATTTGCATGGCAACAAATGGTAGGCGTGGATTAAGTATCATTTATGACTTATCGTCATCAAAAGAAACGATAAACGTATTTTATGTTCACATGTGCACGTTATTAAAATAGGCATAAAACATATCAATATACATATAATGTTAGAAAAGCAGTATATATTTACTTTTTTAATTATACATCATGACATGATCGTAAATTTATTTGATTTGGGTAGCGTCTGAAATTCTGCGTTGACAATCAGATGTCTTGACGTGTTATTAGGAATACGAAATTTGTCAAATTAATCAAAAGCCAATGTTCGAAATAAGGATATAAGAGAAATTCGGTAATCATAAAAAGAGATAAAAAAATAGATTTTATAATATTTAAGAGTGAAAAGTTGAGAGCGCCAACCCTGCACTTATAGGTATTTTCATTTGGCTGACGCATCACTCAAGGCCGCCAGTGTGCACGCGAGAAATCACAAAATTACGTAGTAACGTACATAAAGTAGTACTACTGTATACAGTGGTAGTAGCTATTGTGGGGGAAAAATGTCAAATTATTTAATTCTTCTTATGTCCATTCATGTATTTTAAATTTAACATAAATAAAATAATTCCAAATAATATCAAAATATATTTCACACTACAATTAAATTCTCAATGACATTTCAATTTGAGTTTATCTCAACAACCATCCATTAAACTTGAAGGGGGGGGGGGATTTGTTTCACAAAAATCACGACGTTTGTTTGAAATATCACAGGGGGGGGGGGTAGTGTATGTTCATGTAATATATATTGTAGAAGATATGAAAAAAATATATCTACGGAGGGTATAAAAGCGAGTGCAAACTATTGACCCGGGCATTGCTGTCCGTCATTTTTGCGTGTTATCGCTGTCGAAAAACAGATGGCGCTACGTGTGCTATGTAGCGTTCGTGCGTCCGACAGCAGCCGAATTTATCCGAGCGCTCTCGAGCTCAGAGGCTTTGTGGCGACTTCACTTCTCATTTACTAGTCGACGAGTGAACACATGTTTTTCAAATTACCCTCTATAGGTTTCTATTAAATATTTGTTGAGTTTCTTTTGCATAAATTAATTCAGAGCCTTAGGCATCTAGTGTTTTGTAAAAAGTTACGTCATTCTCTTAATAATAGCGTGGATCTTCTTATAATATATACTTGTACATATATGTGTTTCACATGATTACGCCATTCGTTTGTTATTATATTTATGTCAGTCAAAAGTAATCTGCAGCCTTTCTGTCTAGACATTTTATCATGGTCTTTAATTTCTGAATAAATAAGTTTATACTTTATACCTGTATTTACAGAGAATACGCAAAAAATTCTAAAAAACAGTTTTAAAAATAAGTTGTAAATCTAATCAGGTATCACCAAAGAGGCGTTAAAAATGCTTATAAAAACATCACATGATTAATGGACGGCCCTATAACTAAGAAAACCAGCAGTTGATTTAAGGTTCAATAAATGGTTCATGTTTCATCAGGAGAGAATTATAAGATCATGGGATGATATAACGAGTCAATATAAAGAAAATTAGAGAAATCAATATACATAACAACAATCCACCATTTTACAAGCGCTGCATTTAAATGAAAACTTATTTCTATTCATAATTTCAGTCGAAATACCCACTACCGGTATTAGGATTTCCGTAAGAATCGCCATAATGGCAGATCTTGCGCTGCTCTTCTGATCTGATCTAACACTTCTGATCTGCTGGTTTAATAACCCATGGGCCTGCCGGTATATGCCTGCTTCTCCAGGATCGTTCCGCATCAGCGGTCATGACTCTCACGGGCATTGCTTTGTCCAATGCCATGCTAAAGATGATTATTTGATTTATGTTGGTGAATTAGGTTTTTGTATCAATTCTATAATTTCAAAGCAATGTAAATGATGTTTATAAGTACAAATTTTGGTAATGGCTTTCTGTTTGTTATTCTGCTGGAAAGGGGCGAACTCAATTTGTAAGTTATATGTATTTTGTTTTTTTTTTATATATATTTTTCACGGGAATTAAAATACTTAATCTAAAAACAATGATGTATACATTGAATTGTGCATAATAGCTAGATTAAATTGACTTGAACACTGGACAATCTTGGAATATTGTTTATAATAAGTCACTTGGTAAAAGTAGTAGTAAATTATTTGAAATAAACAAGGGGACATATTGTAATTAATGTTAAAATGAAGTTAAGCTGCGTGTGACTATTAAGTCCCAAGAAAGCGCAAGATCATAAAACAATCATTTGATGTCTCAGACAAATAAAAACTGACTTGACCAGAATTGAGAATTCTAACGTCCTCCTCAATATTAAATTTATAAGGAAACCAAATGAAGGTTAATGATATATTAATAGCTAATATCAAATATATGACATTATCAAAGCGCATTCAGCGTGTTAGCACAGACAGTTGACAGTTATTCAGCAACCAATAAAGTACCGATGAATAGCGAAGTTAAGGGCCAAGCTAAGGGCCTGTATTAAAATATCCTCAGGCTTCCTTAGCTAACAGTGGAGAAACAGGCCCTTGCTAAACTATGATATAAGCATTCAATCTAGCATGACAATTTTACATTGATTAATCAAATAACAGTCGATCTGTCATTTGTCATTTGATTGCAGCATATTCGTGCAAGGTCATCCATCATGTTAGCCCTACCTGTTGACCGGGTCGGGCCCCAAGCCACTGTCATTGCTGTTTTCGCAGGGTTCTGGCGGGCGCAGTGTATGTGTGTGCGCATAGTGCGCTAGCTTGCCCAACTTGCCCAAGTGGTGCGCGTGCGCCATCTTGCCCGCGTGCGCCATTTTGCCCGCGTGCGGCGCGTACTTGCCCTGGTGTGACAGCTTGCCCAGCATGTTGCCCGGGTGCGCGAGCTTGCCCGGGTGGCCCGGGTGCACGCGCTTGTGCGGCGCCCTAATCACTTTCCTGTGCACGCGGGCGCTCATCGTCGGGGCTGTAGATGTGGTCATTTTCATGCCTGCGGACAAAGATATAGGTTCTGTTAGAAATTACATTTGATAACATACATTTGAGACAATAGGGTAGATGACTACAACTGAATATGCCTATTTTTATTATATAATTATCAAGGTTGAGCAATTTATCTCATGAACGTATGTCAGTCAATATAAAAATTTCACTGTAATTTTTTATTGATATGATTTTTATTTATTATAGATGTAACATTATTTATTATAGAAAGTATATGTATAAACGTACAAATAACAAGGTTATTAGCAATTTTTTTTATACGTTCACACAAATTAGGCGAGTTTACTAAATTATGACGTCATCATTGCAGTGTACTTTGTATGGAGCGTTTCTGAGCGACCGTCAGCGACCCACGATAGCGCCGCATAAATGGCGCTGTATCAAGACGCTGTAATAATCGCAGATACATCGTTACTTCAACAATATTTGCCATTTAAATTTGAGGGCTCTATATAATATTCGATAAGAGATATTTAAGACAATTTGTTTATACAACGACTTTGGATTTATATATCTAAACAGATATATATAATGCTAAAAAATAATTAAATGTAATAAAGCTGATTATAAATACTTAATTGAGAAGCTTGAAAAGTATAATTGGAGTGAATGTGAAGGACAAAGTCAGGAACAGTGTGATAAGGGAGCGATGCGGTGTAGTTGAAGATGTAGTGACAAAGATAGAGAAAGGGATGCTTAGATGGTTCGGAATGAATGAAGAAAGATTAACGAAAGAGATACACAAGGTAAGAATGATAGGACGAATCGGTGCAGGTCGACCTAGGCGGACATATCTCCATCAAATCGAAGATGTCCTAAAGAAAGGCTGGGTCAAGAGTACTCACAACCGATGAGCATGCATGAAGACGCTCATATATCCTAGTATGTATAAATACTTAACTAAATATACATATATATAACTAAAACGATATATAAAAAGACTAGTCTAACAGTCCGTCGTCAATGTGTATTATTGTGCTGGATCCCGAAATGCTGGTAGCATTACCACGTTGTATAGAAAGAAATACTTATTTTTATTCTTCGACCAAAGAAATTTCCAGCCCGTAATCAAACGGGTGAGTTTCTTAAACTAGACCTAAAATTTCTTTGAAGATTCGATGTGTTGCTGGTCCCCACGAGTTCTACTCCTCAAGGCTCCAAAAGGCTTAAACGTGTAACCGCCGTATGACGGCGGCTGCTGCATATTTACGTCCTTTTAGGTCGTTTTTTTAGAGGGGAAATGCACAGGGGCCCTGTGTGGGGCTCTCCGCTGTGAGAGGACCGGATTACGCACTAAAACCCCCCTGAGTTCTCTAGGCCCATGCGAGGCATATGGCGGAGTGCGCTTTCGCGATTCTACCGCCATGAGGTGTGTCTTTTTAGATCTAGCCTTTTATTGTGGAATGGAGGAAAGAAGAACGACTTTTAAATATTTGTAAAATTTTATGATAAAGATTACATAAGAGATATTGTTCCGCCATTATTATTAAGTTGGTCATTAAGATTTGAAATCGTATGTTTTGTTTGCAGATTATTTTACGATTAAACGAAACAAGCAATCAACTCACGCCTCGAACTTTCTTTGCGTGAAATGTATAGCGCACGAGACTGACTTCTAAGAAATTGAAAACGAAGATAAACAGAAATTTAAAACATTAATTTGTATCAACAATTTCAATTGTCTAAGTTCGATCTTTTGCTACTTTGATATTATAAGATGATAAGTTGAGAATTTTCAAATGATACATACATTATATATCACTACATAGTACAAATTAATATAATAAATAAAATGCAAAGTGAAGATATCCATGGAAATAGATGTTTAAAATCTTGGCACATATTTGACAGATCGTGTCAACGCTACACTTTTTATTAGTTGGACGTTTACTTCCCAGTGGATATATAAGTTCCGGCTCGACAACACCACTGATAGAGAGTAAGTAGGTACTCTTATCTCGAGCGTAAATGATCGTCTGAGAGCACCAGCTGCTAAAGCCATTTTTAAAAGCAATAACAAGCATGACCAGAGGGGCTATCGCACTAATAAATCGCAACCGAAACGCAACCGAACCGTTGGGCTTAACCAATCCGAACGCCACAATATCACGTCATCTGTTCGATGACGTGATATTCTAGCTCTCGGATTGGTTGAGTGGAACGATTTGGTTTCGTTTCAGCTGCGATTTGTTAGTGCGATTGCCCCCCAGGCAGTTTTCAATTTCATCTTGGTGGAATAGACGGTCTATAACGGAATAGCAGAGCAATACGTCTGGTGAATAAGTTATACTCGATAGTTAATAATATGCAAGTACCTACTAGCTTTTGCCCGCGACTTCGGATTAGGATTAGTATATCGAGTAGCTTTAATTAGCGTGGCGTAGAAAGAACATTATGATATTCAAATTCTAACATAAATACGTGTTAAAACCTTAATCATACGCAGTCATTGTAATGTAAATGTGCAATTCTACTTCTCATGCTTGAAATTATACCATGATGATAGATTGCGGATTTGATTACGGTCTCTTTTCCGTTTGTGACGTAATCCAATAGATGGCAGCACAGTGAGCCACGTGGCGGAACACAGTTGCACATTTGATTTTAAAATGTAATAATTAGACGTGACTTGGTCAGTGACAGTATTCAGTCAGTCGGGAAGAGTGCAAGTCATAGAAGTCACGCTAGTATTCCATTGATTTAAATAAATAAACCGTTGTTTGGACCGTTTATTTTGAAAGTGGTGTAAGTCCATTTTCTTTTGTTTCGAGAAAATTAAAGGTTACTTTATTTGTTGATTTAAAAATATAGGCAAATCATATGAGGTCTGGCATTGTTTCTATTGTTTTAAGTTGTACAAAACATGGGTTTTTTGTTGAGAAATTAAACTACTACTACTAGTCCGTACTAGTTATATATAAAAAAAATACATTAAATTAAGCATGAATTACGTGATAGCTCATTTTTCTCAAAAATGGACTTACACTACTTTCAAAATAAACGGTCCATTTCTAGGTGTTTGATATTCTCCACGGGAAGGAGAAGGTCACCTACCGATTGACTCAGATACTCACCGGGCACGGCTGCTTCGGTGAGTATCTGTGTCGAATAGGACGGGAGGGATCGATTGCGGCAATGCTGGCGGACGAGGGAGGTTAGAGGGCTGTGGCCTCCTTCTGTGAAGCAGTGATGCTTCAGAAGGAGGCAGCGCTGGGCTCGGTAGCACAGCTGCGTCAACGCGGCGGGCCGCCGGCGGGCGCGAGGAAATCGCGCCCGCGGATATTGCGACCCGGAAGGGACCGCGCCCCTTCCGTGGCCGGGGGGCGTCGTCGGTGGTGGAGATCGGGGGAGGTATTGTAGCCTCCCCCGAGGAGGGCTCCCTGTATCGGCGGGGGAGCGGAGGCTGGGGGTTCTCGGAAGTAGCTTGGCATTCCCGGGGGCTCCCTACATGCCAGACGAAGGCCATCCCTGAGGTTTTTAGTGGGTAGGCCTCCCCCTTCTGGGGAGGAGAGCCCCACATAACCGCCGGCTCGCCACAGCCGGGGTATGCAATTTGATAAATGATTCGCGTGTATTTTTAAGATTTATGACATAGACACATTTGATACAAATTAAGAGCGTCAGATAAATGTACATATCAAATTCCAAAAACACATTAATCCATGGCAAGATCGACCCCGGGTAGACCAGTGCCGAGACCCCACAACCACCGATATACACCACAGGGATAGTTAAAACAAATAATCATTATGATTCAGCATTACACGCCCGGAGCAGTTGGCACTAGTTTCTCATTTACGCTCGTGTTTGCCAAACACATAAAAAGTTATTTCATCGCATATAACGTTGTATCTGCTTGTTAGTACAGTTGCTTCACCTATTACATTATTATGTACAGCAAATAGCCGTGTGATTGACTTCTCGAAAACAACTTCATTTACCAGTTTAATAACTTTCATATTTCAATTTGTTATACAATTATAATGTAGATGATACTGTTTATATGGCCAAGTGGTTTTCGGGAGCCAGGGGGCGTACTCTTAAAAACGATATTCGATATATCGTGGACTTCGTCGTGTCGTATCCTACTCTTAGTCACTATCGCTTAAAACATTTCAACGGACGATCGAACGAACGATATTAATTTTGACATAAGAAAGCCTCAAATGACAGCGATGAATTGAATTTGACAGACGATCATTCGCAAAATAAACGTGAAATTCACGATAATTACAACGACACCTCAAACCGTATCGTATTACTTTTCGCAAATTTGACGTTTATTTTGCGAATGTTTGTCTGTCAAATTCAATTCATCGTTGTCATTTGAGGCTTTCTTATGTCAAAATTAATATCATTCGTTCGATCGTCCGTTGAAATGTTTTAAACGATAGTAACTAAGAGTAAGATACGACACGACGAAGTCCACGATATATCGAATATCGTTTTTAAGAGTACGCCCACAGGTCTAAATTTTGGATATGTTATTCTCCTGGTCGAGCTGAGCAAAAAATGTAATGGTCTCAAAAAAGTTAACGACGCATTTTCCCGCTAGGGGGCCCTGAAGTCTGTATTAGAAAATCGTGGTTTTCGGCAGAATCGGTTTTTTTGGGATATGTTGTTCTCCTTGACGAGCTGATAGCAGACCTAGCGGGAAAATGCGTCGTTAACTTTTTCGAAACGTTGAATATTCTGAATCAGCTCGTCAAGAAGAACAACATATCCAAAAATCTGCAACTTTATTCGGCAGTATACCGAATATTCGGCAAAAGTATTCGGCTGGATTTTAGCGCCAAAAACTTGTTTAATACAGAAAATGATTTAATTATGTATCTGTTTTATGTACCAATGACTAATTAATAAATGATTATAAAAGAAATGAGATAAACAGGTAATTTTAAATTTTGATTACCACAATAATTAATAACAAAAATACATAGAATCCTCCATTTTTCCAATTCAGAAGATGATTATGTATGTACCTGTGCTATGTACCAAAAACTACTTAAATGATTATATATAACAGAAATGAAAATATAAATATATACGTTATCAATCGATTTTAAATTTTCATTTTACCAATTATTTGTCTGATATGAAAAAATATAATATTTAAGTATTCGGTATTCGGCCGAATATAATAAAAGCAGCCGAATAGGCCGAATGCCGAATGGTAACCGAATATTCGTTGCAAGTCTAATACTAACATATAAAAAGTATGGACTCTGCCTGAAATAAAGTTATCATCATATTATCAAATGTAACTTCAGCGCGCAGTTCGCCTGCAAATAAAAATGTTAACTAGTTGTTGGACGTAACATGTTTTCCTAGTTTGTGTTGCTAACAAATATTGAAAATATCCGCATCATTAAAAAATGAATAGGATTAACAAATAGTTCTATCTCTTTTCCTCGCAAATGTAAAGTTTCTAAAACCTTAGCGCAAGCTCGAAGTTTACCTCAATCGACTGTATTTGATCACCATTGCGGCGCTAATATAACAATCTGGTACTATTGTTATCTTAGAAACAACTTATGGTTAATGGTGAGTAATAATGCAGTTGTAGCTGGCTAAAGAAATGGAAGAGGATGTTATAGCTCATCACAATGAAGGGGAACCGAATAATTCTAATGACGAATCCTCTTACATGAAACAAAAGATTCTAATTTTAAATTTGATTAAAATAAAAACACACATTCGAATTTGAAAAATATATGAAAGGACAAGACAGTACATATACACACACCACAAAACTTAGAACGTGAAATTTTATATTTATTCTTGATTGTTGACTCCTACGTACTACAAATAAGATGTAAAGATATTGAATTTGACATCTAATTAAGTTGACGTTGAATGGATTCTCTGTTTAAAATTTTTGCAATTTCACTGGCTGAATAGTGGCTATTCTTGTCCAGGTACTGACATTCAAACATAATTAAAAATTAAAATGAACTAAAAAGTTAAAAATAAATTATTAACACTAAAACTTTTCACCATACATAATTATTCAATCTCGTCCCCCCTCTTTATCATAGTCCCCATTTATAAATAAAAGCGTGTTACATTGTGATAGCTG
Source organism: Scirpophaga incertulas (assembly GCA_036419045.1). Taxonomy (NCBI): domain Eukaryota; kingdom Metazoa; phylum Arthropoda; class Insecta; order Lepidoptera; family Crambidae; genus Scirpophaga; species Scirpophaga incertulas. The sequence goes on along the minus strand of CM071634.1, from coordinate 3,093,956 downwards.
AGGAAAATGTTGTGTTGTATTAAATGTAACACGCTTTTATTTATAAATGGGGACTATGATAAAGAGGGGGGACGAGATTGAATAATTATGTATGGTGAAAAGTTTTAGTATAATAAGTTAAGTATTTTTTAGGAGTTGTTGAGGGTGTCATGACTTTTTATTTTGATTTTGGTAACACACAGTTAAAGTTTTTCTATTTGACTGTTTGCGTTCTGATTTTTCATGCTATCATAAATTTTATTGATCTCCTGTATATAGGCCGTTGTCATTTTTGTAGTTTTTTTTCTTATTTGTTATACTATCTACAATTTAAGTTTACAGTGTAGCTCGTCCGTGTATGTTGTTATATAAGAAAATGTTATATAATGAGATTAAGGATTTTTTTTTCGCTCAGGAGAGAGAGGTTGAGAATCCCCAAAAAGAGCACGAAACGTGCCCAAGATACCCTCGCAACGGCAAGTGTCATGGAGGTTATGTCTCCTCGCCGCGCCTCGACTCCACGCCGCGCCGGCGATGTTAGGGAACGTACCCATAATACGTGACCCGTTTAGGGGGGGGAGGGGGTCTTCAAAATACCACGCTTGGGCACAGGGGGGGGGGGGGCCTTAAGTTTTCGTCACGTAATCAATATACTTTAGGAAAATTTCGCGTTTTTGCGAGCTATATTCAAATATGGCGGGCAACGTTAGCGCTTTTCAAACTCATTAGGGCTTAAAAGGACCTGTATCAAGAGCCGTTAAAATAAATGATTAAAAAAAATTTTTTTTTAAACTTTCTATTTGCAAAAAATAATTCAAAACCATATTTATGAATTACTACGTGAAAACTAGAGGGGGAGGGAGGGGGTCTTAGCATATACTACGGGTAGTCACCGAGGGGGGGGGGGGGTAAAAATTGTAAAATATGGGTCACGTAGTATGGGTACGTTCCCTTAAGAATTCTATAGGATCCTTATTAAATCAAAATCAAAAATAATATTTATTCAACATAGACCTTTACAGGCACTTTTTGACGTCAACAAACAAAACAAAAAAAAAAGCTTAAATAAAAAAAAAAACAAAAGCCTTGTCCGTACGTACGAATAAGGAAAAAAAAAAAAGAAAAAATATATTGACTCGACACCTGTTCGAAATTGGGAGAGCCTTCTCGAGAAGAACAGGCAAGAAACTCTGAAGGTCTATTTTTTATCTCCTCTTTTCAATGTTAACAATCACAATAATACAATACAAAAATACAATATAGTACAAGATACAATCACACCTAACACGATTACAGTCGTATGTATGTTTACATACACATATAAAATAATACAATATTATAAATAATGTTGTTACCAAACATGGCTCTATGAATAGTGTCCCTATTCCCAAACAGTGTGATCATTAAGATAGTCACTTAGTTTATAATAACTTTTACTTTGACTTTATTATATAGATGTAACAATGTAACAATAACTGGAGTTCCGAAATTACAATAAATACATAAATTTTACGTGTGTAATAATTATATATTAATGTTTGTTCGGTCTTTGTAAATTTACATTAAACTTATTTTTATTCCTCTTAATTGTGGTTGTCTATCATATGCAAACTCCGAAATTCCCAATACCTACCAACCAACAAATTTAACAAAAAATTCTGCAAAAATAAATATTTGCAATACTGCATGTTAGCCAGTTTACTGAACTTGTCAATAAGACTAGACAGTTCGTCTGACACCAATACCTGGCCTTGATCGTGATAAGATTAACAAAAAAAAAATATACTCATTCATTCTTTTGACACCTGGCGGTTGCAATTTTGTAATGTAAACATAATTCAAGTTAAATATATTTGAACAGGTACGTTCGTATTGTATTTTTTTTAATTAAATATTTTAAAGAGGGTTTATTCAGTTTGATTATTTCACCTCCATAAAAAAAAAAAGATTACTCTTAACTGAAGGACATGTTTTTTTTTTGCAGATTGCAGAGAATTAATTTGCAGATATCTCGTGTTTCATTGGATAGTTCGTGTTCATTGGACACTCATCATAGTAGTCGATTATCAGACTCACTTATATGCATATACAATTTTATATTTATGATAAGTATACAAACAGGTTACAGCCAATTAAAAACAAAAATAATCTACACCGAACCTTAAAAGCTCGGTTGAAACCCAATTATGTACATTCTACTTATTGTATTATTAACGTACAGCAAATACACAACTGTCAAGTTGATATGTTGGAATAACAAAACTCAATTTCGGAATAACAAAGTATAAACAAAAGAACATAGATAAAAATAAAAAGAAGAAACATACATACATACATTATTTACAATTAAACTATAAGTTACCTTAAATTATTAGACAGTAAATTCTTAAAACTACAAAGAAAAATATCGCAATCAATTCCTGCGTCTGCGCAACCCCTAACGAGCTCATTATACTGGCGACACATTCTAGCTAAGGAAAAAATCAGTCTATAAAATCTATCTATAAAAATCGGTCAACCGTTTCGAAGGAGTATGACAACATTGTGACACGAGAATTTAATATGTAAAATTTATCATTTTTAGTCTGAAATACAAATCAAAACATTCTATCGAGACCGATTTATCACAGATGTAAACATGGGCTTAGCAATCAATACGAAAACAAAGCGTCGGACAGTTTCGCGGTATAAATAGCCCGATCGATAAGTCTGCCGTCGAGAGCTGAGCACTCGATAAAGACTAGAACTCCTCGGGTGTAATGGACTTGAGCAGTTTGTCCGATGCTTATTGGCGGTGTGTACGTTCGCTGTGTATGAATTGTGGAGCAGATCGACTGTGGGCCCGAGTTCGTTACCCTGCGCCACTCCGAGACGCGACTCGCACTCGGCCGTTATCGCTGTCGGTGAAAGTCCACCGGCTCAGCTGACCACACGCCTATGGAAAAACTAGCCATATAAATAGAAAAGTACCATTTCTTTGCCAAATTATAGCACAACTGCATTCAATTCGAAATAGGAGTGGGCGATATAAATCGATATTTCAAAAAATATCGATACATGTACGCGATATATCGCTTCAATGCGATATTATCGAATCATCTAGTATCAAATGTAATATCGATATATTTCATTCGATATATAAAATATCGGGTGACATTCCATTTTCTTTTCATCTAGTTATTTTCTTAGACTTATTTTTTTAATCTGCTTCATTGTTAATTTGAATATAAAACGAAAATTCTCGGATTATAGAAAACTAGCTCTTTATGTAGCTATTTATGTGATCTGTATTCACTTGTTTTGTTGGTTGGTTTCGTTTTTAATGCAATATAACCTTTGAAAATTATCTGTTTTGTTTATTATAGTTTACGGAATATGCACAAAACCGTTAAGTGTGTATAAATAACTATTTATAAAAACAGCTGTTGCTGTATAGACAAAGCAAGTTGTGATAATTATTCTCTGTTTTGTTTATTGTGTTTACGATACGATATTTTTAAAATATCGATATATTTATTCGATATATCGCCAAGTATCGATATAACAATATATTATATCGTAAAAAATATCGATATTTTTTTTTACATGAACATCCCTAATTCGAAAACTGTTGTTAAATCTAATAAGGGATTTCCGAGTGACAGATTAACGATTTGTCTAAACCTGTTCGTACATGGCGCTCAACAACAATTCAAAGATTAAAAAGGGCGTTTATAAATTTTCATGAACTGTGTATAATCTTGCCCTTTGTTTGTTTTCGCCAGAGGATCCCAAATTTATTGTGTCGTAGACCCTTTTGCCATGTTTTCGGTTTTGGGTAGACCCCCTATTTACTTAATATTGAATGCATACATCCAATATTACATCATAGGAACTTTTATTATCTAAATATATAAAAGAAGAAACTGACTGACTGACATATCAACGCACAGCCCAAACCGCTGGTCCTAGAGATTACAAATTTGGCACGTAGGTTCCTTATAAGGTGTAGGGGTGCACTAAGGAAGGATTTTTCACAATTCACCCCATAAGGGGGTGAAATGGGGGTCCAAAGTTTGTATGGAGAAACAAGATTTGTTTGAATATTTTATTCGAAACTTCGCAGGAGTACTCCTAACAATAAATGAGTAAACACGTCTTTCAGGATTTTTGAAAATTCAACCCCTAAAAGGGGGAAATGGGGTGTCAAAGTCTGAAAATCGACAATGGGTATTGTTTCTATGGTTTATCGGGACGCTGATTACGAAAACAACAATGATTTTAAAATCCAACGTGGCGGACGTGAAATAACATCTCCCCTGTCGGGGTGAAATGGGGTTGAAATGTCTAACTATCAATATGGGTATCGTTTTTATGGTTTTTTGGGACGTTCATTACGAAAATGGCATCGATTTTAAGATTGAATATTGTGGACATGAACATTTCTTGATATATCAAAGAAGAAACTGACTGATTGACTGACTGACTTATCAACGCACAACCCTAGCTATTGAAAAATACGATTAGTACGCGGGCGAAGCCGCGGGCACAAGCTAGTTAATGTATATGCCTTTTTATAATAGAAGATAGTATAATGTAAGTAAATAGGTACTATCAGTTCATTTCAATTCATGGATTCCATATTTTTTTTCGCTGACTTAGACCCCTTGCACGTTGTCATAGACCCCTAGGGGGTCGATATTGACCACTGTGGGAATCATTGGTTTACGCTATGCATTACAGAGATATTACTTTACAAAGAAAATGTTTAAAATACTAAAAAGGAATAATGACAGGATTGTTTCGTGATAAATAAAGTTTGTAAGTTTAGTTTGACGACCGACGAGCATGCATGAAGACGCTCATGAAAGTGGAGGAAGCAAGAGAAGTGTGCCAGGATCGTAGTAAGTGGAGAGAGGTAGTATCTGCCTACCCCATTGGGAACAAAGCGTGACGTTTATGTATGGGTGTATGTATGTTTAGTTTGAATAGCACAGATAGGTGTGTTCGCGTTTCGTCTTTGGGCGGCGGCTGAAAATCGGTATTCTTGTAGTCCAGACAATCATATACCTTTCTCCTTTTTTCTTTATTCTGGTTTCTCCTAAATAATAAGAGATTACAAAGTTCTATATTGTAATTTTTTTTTATTGACTTGACAAGTACCGCAAAGAAGACGAGACGTTTAAATATACGAAAAATATATGTCAATGACAAAATATAGGGATTAAGTTTTAAAATGATGTTAGGTAATAGTTAACACAGCTTTTGAATGTCGGCGGGAGCATATTTTTGCGAAGTTCCAGAAACTGGTAATGGCGTCGTCCCCTGTTATATTGGGATTTAATAAAAATTGCATACTTGTGGATATTTATTAGGTCTCATGAATATCTTGAGACAACAGACGTGTTTGGTATGTTCCCATCTGCTAACGTAAGAGTGTCACGGTAGTCTGTTGTTTATGCAACATTTTGGCTAGAGTCACGATTTGATTTTTTTTGGTTCAATCATGGTCGTGACCTCTGCTCATCAAGCAACCTCTCCAGGAAAATTTTGGTTCACTTCACTGAACACTTTATAAAGATACTACCTGGTGCCTGTGACTTCGTCTGCGCAATGTTAGAAAAGAACATTAAGACATTCAAACCATCACATAAATATTTTAAGAAATAACATTTAAGAAATTTTGCGAGATGGTTCAGGGCCGACGAAATAATATTTATTGTATCAGAAGTGAAGATTCGGTAGAAAAAATACTAGCGTTATTCAAGCTACTTTTACCCATAGAAACTAAAATAATTCTTCATCCTATCGGCAGCCCTACGGCAGACGTACGAGGAAGACTACACAGCTGAATAGGGGTATCAATTGAAAGTTTTAGCTTTCACTCGTCAAAAGTCAATTAACTTGGAAACTATTAGGTCCATTCAATACCAAAATTATATTTGCCTTAAATATTATTTTGTGCAACCCCGAAACACTGGTTAAATAAATTTGTGCATGTATTTAATACGTAGAAAGCTAATTTATTACAATACCCAATAATATATTTTTCCTGCACCAAACTCTTTAATTAGCCACACAGTTGACTGGTAGAGAAATACTTTGTCACATTAAACCTGCCTATTGTATTAATTTGTAATAATGTTCAGGCTCTATAGAAGTAGCTGTTCGTTCTTGGGGAAATGTATATCTATGTTTAACAAACTTCCGCAAAGTGTCATTGATTTGCCTTTATATAAATTTAAAATCCATATCAAAAAGACACTCATGAGTAAAGGTTATTATAAAGTAAGTGACTATCTAAATGATCTCACTATTTGGGAATAGGGACACTATTCATAGAGCCATGTTTGGTAACAACATTATTTATAATATTGTATTACTTTTATATGTATATGTAAACATACATACGACTGTAATCGTATTAGGTACTAGCTGACCCGTGCCCACTTCGTTGGGCATAATATTAATAATTTCCGAAGCGAGCACGAACGCGAACCGAATTAACCCGAAGCCACCGCGCGCCGTCCGCTGCCCGTTTTTTCTCCGATTCACTTTGCAAAACGGACTACCACGTAAAAACCTTTTTAATTTTTCGGTTTTTATATAATCTATGACATTCAGCAATAATGTGGCTTTCTATTGGTGAAAGAATTTTTAAAATCGGTTCAGTAGATCCCGAGATTACCCCTTACAATTTAACAAATATACAAATATACAAACACACAAACTTTACATCTTTATAATATTAGTATAGATGATTGTATCTTATACTATATTGTATTTTTATATTATATTATTATAATTATTAACATTGAAAAGAGGAGATAAAAAAATAGACCTTCAGAGTTTCTTGTCTGTTCTTCTCGAGAAGGCTCTCCCAAATTCCGAACAGGTGTCGAGTCAATATTTTTTTTTCCTTATTCGTACGTACGGACAAGGTTTTTGTTTTTTTTTTGTTTTGTTTGTTGACGTCCATAAGTGCCTGTAAAGGTCTATGTTGAATAAAGATTATTTTGATTTTGTATAGTGTAATAATGATTAAAAATGTTAACCAAAATGATTATATATACATGTATCAGTTTAGTTCGTAAATGATGATTGATAAGATGAATCATTATGCGTTTTGAAAAATCTCACACCTATCTCTAATTAATGAAACGAACATGTGTCGTAGATTTTACCATATTAAAATGTCAAGTGAGAACGAGGAAAATCCGCCGTTCACGATTATAGATTGACTAAACTTGTTTATATTTCTTCAAGTTACTTTCATTAGGACGAAAGTTCAATGACCTCTTTGAATCATCTGTTATTATATAAACCAAATAAAACGTCGCTAAGTAAGTCAAAGAGTGCTGTCTAATCTTTTGTACCTACAATGTTTGTAAATAGCTTTCAAGTTACGCCATTTCTGCAATTTTTAATGAATCACCTTCGTAGTACTACATAGCTGGATTTGTAGACATATTGTTTAATGGCCGTCGGGTAAGTGACCGTTGCACAGATAAACAACGGCCGGATGTTTGTCCGCATCAAAATATTGGCCACTTTAATATAGAAGCCATTAATAAACGTAGTTGACTTAAACGGCACGCCAACTTAGATTATGGAAGCAAATAAAAAGATAACGACGATAGCGTGAAACGAACATGCGGCGTAGATTTTATACGGCGTCAAGTGCGAACGAGGAAAATCCGGCGTTCACGATTATATATTACGATATACTAAAGTTTATATTTCGTTTGATTATGCACCTAATGGCAATGCGACGGCATTTGTCACACGCGATCAATATGTAAATATAAGCTTCGCGTAAAATGCGAGACACTGTGGTACTTAAGTCATTGAATAATGTATCGCTATTCGATATCGTAGCTATCGTCAGAACGGAACAAAGACGGTCCACAGCGGTCGGTAAACAACTTAGATTATCGATTACAGACTTTGATTAAATAAGTACTTACTAATTCATCGCTTTTTTTTGCTGGTATCTAACAGTTGGTGAAAGATCTCAAATAACATTAGTACGTTTATCTCGAATAATATAACTACGGGAGACTTTTGATACCTGTCGGCAGCAGCTGTCGACTGTTGGCGCGGCTGAAGTTCACAACTTGCAGTTCGTCTGTAATAGAACCCTTAACGTTGGCGCTTACCTCTCCTGACGTATCCCTTTGGCGGTACAGACAGGTAATGCCGTCAGCATAATGGGATCCATGTTGCAAGCTGACTTGCTAAACGACTGGGTTTATTTATATATTTAGATAAATAGTAAATTTACTTCATTATTAGAATTAGGTTATTTAATTTGCTTGCAATTTATAAAATCATTGCAATAAAAATTATATTATACCTAATATAAAATTATCTTTATAAGTTACATATATTATATATATCATAAAACTTGTGCATTCGCAAATGTTGATAACGTTTTGCTTATTTAAGCAACTGTGTGTAATCACGTACCTACCTCCAGATTAGTTGTATCTCCATAAACTGGTACTAACAGACAAACAAGACAATCTGACTCACTGAAAACTATTTCTGATTAGAAATATGTATGTATTACTAAAGTATTATCGTTTGTAATATTCTAATAAGTCCAAAGATCAATCCAGATTCAAAAGTGAACGGGTAAAATGTAATCTCAATTGACTAACAAGAATGCAAATGTGTAATAGTTAGAGATATCAGTAAACAACTCTGTTAAATGTATGTGTGTGCTCTCTCCATGACCCATATTACATTTGACACTAACATATACTAATATAATAAAATAATATATAACATATATACTAACCACACATATGATATTGTTTACTGTTTGACGACACTAAGATATCGTTGAGTTTGAAGTTGGACACAAATAAGCATGTTTACAATACCGTTTATCATGCAACGATTTGGAGCACCAAAATTTTTATACATTATTTATGTGTATGGCTGTTGGTGCCATGCAACACTATAAGCATATGATTCTGTTGTAACATCAAAATGTATGCAACGACCCATTTGAATGGAGGCGGCTAGCTGGAAACTATTTATCGGGTTGTTTAATTTATTCTTTCAGGAGAGGACAGGCTGAGTTAGAGAGAGACACTTGGTTATATGTCGGACCAAAGTAACTTACCCACCAAACTCAACCTAATTACCCTACGGCTTGAAGTGAGAGCGACCGCGCCTCAGGAGAGGGCGCGATGCAAGGGTTGTTTAACGAAATTGATGTAATGTATTATTTAATTTGGATCCTAAAATCAATTGTAATAATAGGGAATAGGGTGTTTGGTTAAAGGGTTGTTTAACGAAATTGATGTAACGTATTAACTAATTTGGATCTTAAAATCAATGGTAATAATAGGGAGTAAGTATCTGGATGATCTATTGCGCGGACGAAGTCTTTATACCAGGATCATCTGCTTGGGAAATTTCTGCAGAAAATTGGCAGCGTTCGTGTTACTTTGTTCCGGTGTGATGAGTGAAGATAGGAAGAGAAATTACTAGGTACTGTGACTATAACATAAAATAAATGCGACGACCCATTCGAATGGGCCGGCTAGCTGGACGTTATTCATCGGTTTTATTAACGAAATTCTTGTAAAGTATTTATTTGAATCAATATTTAAATTTAGTGGTTATAATGGGGAGTCTTTATACTTCCCCTATGATAAAAACCGGCGATACTTTGGCTTCTTTCCTCAACCCTTTATTCTCTCCTGAAGGGGTGGTTGCTCTTATGATTTGTCTATGGTTTTTAGAACTTAGGAGTTAGGCTGGGATCAGTAGGTTACACCGGTCTGCTCCTGCTGAGTCTGACATAATCGCTGTAGCACTTGCCGCTGCGGTTACCGCGGCGATCCTGGATACGTTTCGTACTCGTTTGTGAGGATTCTTTGCTTCTCTTACGAAAGAAAAAAAGCTTTTATACCAAGATCGTCTGCTTGGGTAATTCCTGCCGCAAGATAGCAGTTTTCGCATTTCTTTATTCTGCTTTTTAGTCAATGCAACACATAAAAAGAAAATCTTTGACTATAGTCTTTAGTAAATCCGTGAATGTAACGTGATCCTGAGTGCCGAAAACTGAGTTTATTATGATGAAAACTACACAAAGAGTTGCGCCGTAAATTACATGAACCTGTACGTCACTGATTAAAGAACCCATTACGCTAATGGTAACTGAACGACCGCTGCACGTATGATAACTGGTAATTAAAAATGTGTTAATTTCTCGTTGCCTAGTCGATGTCATAGGTTCCATTGAACAGGATGTAGCTAGTACTTAACCACATATGAAATGTAACTGTAATAGACTAGAAGTTATTGTCGTCATTAAAACAAACGTTCTAGCAAATGATATAAATAATAGGAAAATCTTAGTGAATCATTATTAATGATTAAGTGTTCCAATCAATCGCTTATCCGCAGTCAGCGCTGATAGATAATGTCCAAGGACAGTATAGAAGAAATCATTTATTTGCAAGAATTTTGAATACAGTAAATATCCTACTAATGTTATCAACGCGATAGTTTGTATGTATGGATGGATTTTGTTACTCTTTCACGTAAACACTCCTGAAAAGATTTTAATTAATCTTGACAATAATATAGCTTATACAGCAAAATCCGTGTTACTGTACAGTTGTGAGACCTTGAAGGTCACAAAGGACATCTCGCACAGACTTCATGTTTTCGTCAACCGATGTATTCGCAGCATCCTGGGTATTTACTGGCCAGAAAAAAATCCCAACCAACCTTTGGGAACGTTGTGATGAAGTCCGGATAGACCAGCAGATCAAACTCCATAAATGGAGTTTAGTTTAGTTTAGGATAGGCCGATCGATCGATCGATTGGATCCGAAGGGATGCAAACCACATACCGAGCCCTTTTTTTTTATTTTTTATTTTTTTTTATTTAAACATAGACCTAGCGGCGGACTGTCATTGGCGAAGCGAAAGCCATTGGAAAAACCTGGAGCGAAATCAAATGTGAAGCTCAAGACCGTGCGGGATGGAGACTCACTGTGGTCGCCCTCTGCCCCAGCTAGGGGACAAAGGAACTTAATTAATGAATGACATCAAAATAACATATAGACCACAATTTATAAAGATTTTCAAATGCAACCCAAAATTATTTATATGTAATAAAGTTACTTTTTTTTTACGTCACGCTTATGTATGCTACTCGAAATATTGAACCTGCGCAGACGATGTGTGCGCGAGTTGGTATATACCTATTTATTATCCGGAAGTCGTCCAACATACATACATTGTACATATATATGTCATGCCTTGTTCCCAATGGGGTAGGCAGAGACCACCTCTCTCCACTTGCTACGATCCTGGCACACTTCTCTTGCTTCCTCCACTTTCATGAGCGTCTTCATGCATGCTTGTCGGTTGCGAGTACTCTTGATCCGACCTTTCATTAGGACATCTTCGATTTGATCGCCTAGGTCGACCTGCACCGATGCAGTCGTCCAACTATCGTTTTAATTCTAGCAATATTTTTATTTTTGTTTATCTATTTGTTTTTCCCTCAGGAGAGGCTGAGAATCCTCACGAGGAGCACGAATCGTACCCAGGATACCTCCGGCAAAGGCAAGTGCCACGGAGGTTATGTTAGACTCCACGAGACCGGACCGCTCCGATTGCGTGACCTACCAACTAAACTCAGCCCAGCCTTGGCTAGAAGGAGCCTACGGCTTCAATGGAGAGAGAGCGTTTTTGCTCATCTTAGACTTATACTCGTACCAATTAGTCTAACCCAAAGTAAGCCTCGAAGGCTTGTGTTATAGAATTTAGGGTATCGGATAGACATACCATTGGTTCACAAGTCTACGGCGGGAGACCTTGTACTGGAAAGAATCAGAAAGAAAACCAGCAAGGGCAATTTTTTTTTTCTCTCTATGTCATTACAGAGTCGTCAGTTGGAAGCCAGCTTCAGATACAGTCTAAACCCAACCTCCGATACAAGTTAAAACAACTAACAAACACATATATATTTCCGTCACAAGAGTCATATCGCATTAAACAAATCTGATTTATGTAATGTCCGGTACAAAACAAAAATATTATTTATTATAGAATCATTAAATTATATATCGCAAAATTTATATCCAAGCATGTTTAATCATTCAGGAAATTAAATATCGTAAAAATTACATCCAAGTATTTTTATCATTCAAGAAACCTTTTTTCATTAGAGTATTTTTAATATGTGCTTTGAATTCATGAAACGGTAAAGCAGTAATATTTTCTGGAAGTGTGTTATAAAAAGTTACACACTTCTCTAAGAGCGAACCTATTTGGAGCCTTTATGTTGGAATCATACAAACATGTGCCCCTACCGGGGTTCGAACCAACTATTCGTACAACCTATCACGGTCATGTATCCTTAGGTTCGGTTTGACAACATGGGGAAATTCTGTGGACGTACTTAACATTTCACCTCTGGCTTGCATGTATGTCAGGAATGTTTGCATATTAGCTCCCACTGAGAATATTTTCAAAAACTGAACGAGGTTAGAATTAGCTAACTATCATCAATTTGTTGGTATGAAATAAGCAACGATTATAGCTTTATAATTTTACTAGGTAGTGCCCACGATTTCGGCTGCGAAGGACACTTTACACTTTCAATTTTTTTTTTCTGCTGTTGTACCCTCAGATGGCTGATCAGATGTAGCCTCAGATGTTCAGCTTTGCAATGAGTGTGTTTATGGAAGGCGCACGAACGGAAGATTCGACGCCTTGCCTGCTAACGACTCCGGCGACCGTTCCGGTGTCGTTATGGTCGAAGCAAAGGCATTTAAATCCATTCAGCAGTTTTTACGTAAATGAGTAACAAACCACCCATACAAGCTTTAGCGTTTATCATATTACTTACTATGTTCGTATGTCACTGACCTGACAGACGTAAATATTATCTGATAGCGGAAAAACGGATAAATAAAGGTTTTTACTGATATTAAATTATACATAGTACTACGATAGTAAAAACAGCTCATATTCTCGAATACACTTTGTCCTTTCCTGGAGTTATTTTAAGACAGAATTTAAATGCATTAAAGTATTGATGCAAAGCAGTTTTTTTGAACCAGAATCGAACACAACACTGAGTCACATCGAAAGACGTAAAAAGCAAGCAGGTTTTTTGTTATCGATCAATTTGTGGATATGTAAATAAAAAAAACATTGTAAGTTGTAGCGTAATCAATATGTGGAGATTTTTTGGCAGAATCATAATTATTAATTACAATAAACTCGTATAGTGTTACGCGAACTTTGTTGAAGTTGCCTTTTTTAATCATACTAACAAATGAAATTTATTTAATATTATATTTATCCATACTAGGCCATACTAATATTATAAATGCGAAAGTAACTCTGTCTGTCTGTTCCGCTTTCACGCCAAAACTACTGAACCGATTTAAATGAAATTTGGTACACAGATAGTCTAGATCCTGAGAAAGGACATAGGCTACTTTTTCATGCAAAAAAGGTTGTAAAGGGTTGTAAAAGGTTGAAAGGAGGGATAATAGGTTGTATGGAAATATTGTTAAAACTACTGAACCGATTTAAATGAAATTTGGTACACAGATAGTCTAGAACCCGAGAAAGGACACAAGCTACTTTATTATACAAAAAAGGTTGTAAAGGGTTGTAAAAGGTTGAAAGGAGGGATAATAGCTTGTATGAAAATATTGTTAAAATCACTGAACCGATTTGATTGAAATTTGGTACACAGATAGTCTAGAGCCTGAGAAAGGACATAGGCTACTTTTTCATTCAAAAAAGGTTGTAAAGGGTTTTAAAAGGTTAAATGGAGGGATAATAGGTTGTATAGAAATATTGTTAAAACTACTGAACCGATTTAAATGAAACTAGGTACACAGATAGTTTAAAGCCCGAGAAAGGACATAAGCTACTTTTTTATATAAAATAGGTTGTAAAAGGTTGTAAAAGGTTGAAAGAAGGGATGCTAGGTTGTATTTAAATATTGTTATCTCTACTGAACCGATTTAAAAGAAATTTGGTACACAGATAGTCTAGAGGCTGAGACAGGACAGAGGCTACCTTTTAAAGCAGAAAAGGGCTGTAAAGGGTTGAAAACGGTTGAAGGGTTGTTTTACGTTTGGTATATACGGGGTAACCACCCCGTATACACCAATCGTAAAACCCGAGGACCCAAAGAAGGAAGGGCCCGTGACGTGACGTGAGAGAGGTTTGGGTTAGTCGGAATACAAATCTAACACTTAAATGATACTTAAGAGCTACGAGTAAGTAAACTAAAGTAAATAAATGATTAGTTAGTTATTGACAAAAATGATACTTAAGAACTATGAGTAAGCAATGCTAAATAAATAATGTATTACAATTAGGTGACATATGCTGGTTGATACATAACATTAGTTAATAATGAACATTTAATATATTGGTGTCATTTGAATTATCTAACTTTTGTGTTTGGAATATGGTTCTAATATTTGTAAGAATTTGATAAGTAGATAGATCTCCGTTCGAGCGCTAAACGTATTTTCGTGATCCCTACTCATAAGTCTGTGTTGCTATCACGAGTTTACAGTTGTTTGCAAAGATATCGACAGCGTAATTATTTGTATGAAAATTTTGTACAGCGCCCCTAGCGGTACGTAATTGTACTATTTTTCACTACAAAGTATAAAACAAAGTCGCTATCTGCCGTCTGTCCACAGTCAATCCGCGTAATACAGAATATCGACGACCCAGACACGTCCTTTCTGACCCTCCCGACTCATTAACGCTGGCTCTTCAAGCCTTGCGAGAGGCGGCATCTGCGCCGCCATCCCTTAGTTAGTCCATACTTCGCAGCTTGTTGCACATGTACGAGTAGGCCCCGTCATTTCAAGGCCGGACCCACTTTGGCGTACCGAGCCTTCTTTCGCGCATATGTCCTCTTCGGCAGCGCTGACGTGCCCTCTCCTGAGGGTGCGCCAAGCATTCCATTCAAGCCGTAGGGCCCTTAGGGCCAAGGCTAGGCTGAGTTTAGTCGGTAGGTCTGTGTGGTCGAGCCGCCTCGACAGCACCAGGAGTCCAACATAATCACCGCATCCCTGCTTGCCTGTTGCGTTGGTATCCATGATGGATTCTCAGCCTCCTCTCCTGAGGAAAAAAAAATGCCGTCTGTCTGTCCCTATGTATGTTTAGATCTTTAAAACTACGCAACGGATTTGATGCGGTTTTTTTTAATAGATAGAGTGATTCTTAAGGAAGGTTTATATGTATAATACATGCATAATATAGTAGAGAAACACTGTACAATTTAGAGGTTTCTAATGTGATGTCGTGATTATGCACGTTTTTTTGCGTTTATATTGCAAAACGCTGGCTGAACCCTACGAGATAGACCAAAATAATGTACTACAGTATTGTCCACCTTAAAAAGTTCAACAAAAAAGTCCGCGATGGTATATGTCTATCTCTTAGGGATAACTCACCATAACCATTTTTTCATTGCACCCGTGCGAAGCCGGGGCGGGTCGCTAGTAGCGATGTGCCAAGTACGGTTTGACTCGAGTCAGACTCGATTCCTGCTTTGGACTCGCCTACTCGAATACCAATTTATTTTGATTCGGGTACGCTGGACTCGATTCCGGCACTCGAGTCAGGAAGAATCAGTTTGTACTCGCTAACTCGATTCTACTTACACGAGTCCTACTGACTTGAGTCTAGTGGCGCGGGCCTAATATTACAAGTTTGAACCTGCAACTTTTTGTTTGGATTTTGTTCTAAAATCGGACTCTAGTTCTGGACTGGACTAGAATTTCCAGACTCGAATTTATAGACTCGAGTCTAGGAATCAGACTCGAGTCTAGAAATATTCGAATACCAAACATAGAATTCGAGTACTGGGCTCGAATCAGGGAATCGAGTCCTGATTCAAATACCGTATAACCTGACTCGAATCGACTCGATCCACCAAAACAGCGACTCGGCACATGACTAGTAGTTAGTATTTACCTATTTCTTTAATTTCCTTAATGTAATTGATGGTGTTTAAGTTAAATTTTGAATTCTTTTTCTGTACGCTCCATTGGGAGACCGGAAGAGAATGTCCTTGGTATTAAGTCCGCCTTTTGTACACTTTATTATTAATGTTCTACAATAAAGTTTAAAGAAATCCCTACTGTTATTATAAAGACAGAAGAAAGTTTTTAAGTATAGTGGACATTTGTTAATCTTTCAAGTAAAACTACTAAATAGATTTTAATTAAACTGTACAACAATATATAACAATATATAACATATAATATAATATATAACAATATATAATATATAACATAGCTCGTACATCAGAATAACAGATAGGCTACAATTTATTGTGTGAGTAGTCCAAAATATGAGGATAATTGTCCTGCTCAGACGAAGTCCTAGTAAATAAATAATAATGAGATATTCCATTGCAACACATTCGCGCATGTTTAAAGAGGCTGGAGACGTATTTTTGAATCGTTAGACGTGAATTTGGAATTCGAATACGAATACAAATCGTGCGCGAAATTATTTTCTACTTCTTACAATTTTATAGATTTTTGAATCATTCGAATTCAGTGTTGTCATTACAACAAATTCTTAATTAGATTCCGTTTCACGCAGAAAAATTAAAAATCACAACAACAGAAACAAAAGCCGGCGATGACCCACACGTGAAACGGATCACTTTAGCGTTGGATATTCTACTACTCGTAGTAGAAATCAAAAACGATTGGGTTGAACCACTCGTTGCACAACGCACGAAATGAAAGTTCAGAAATAGTGAATTCGGTAATTCGTATACGAATCTCACGATTTCGTGAATCGGAATGTAAATTAAAATATTGTTTGGCTGTTACTCAACTGACAAAACATTTTTTTTTGTTAAACCTAAAAAAAAAAAGAATCCTCTTCATCTTCGCTAAGGTTATAATTTGATAAAATGTACTCTTCTAAGCTCACCATATTATAAAATAAATAATTCGACTATCTTTAAATTAAAATATATGTACTCAAGCAATATTTTCTTATTATTATGTACCTATTTACAAGCTTTACATTAACCAGAGTAAATTTATCACTCTCAACGTCACATTAACGTTGGATATTCTACTAACCACTCGTTGCACAACGCACGAAATGACAGTTCAGAAATAGTGAATTCGTATACGAATCTCGAGTGCGAATTGGTTTTCTACTGTTTCAAAAATTCGCCTCATGGTCGCTCGCCTGTCGAGCCTTAATGTTTGGCAGATGAATGATTTTACAGCGGCACCATCATTGTCCACGGCTATAAACTGCTCGTTAACTTTACGATTGTGTTCAGTGTCGTTATCATTTCATTGCAGTGTACAATTGTTATAATTCTCCGCTTTCAACTCTAATAAAACTTTGATACCTACTTTTGTTAGTTGTGATCATGTCAATAGACCGATATCAGCTTGGCAATTGTTTCTCAATAGAAATGGTTTAGGTATTAAATATATATTACATAGAATTATTAGTCTTAAATAGTTTAAGTTTCCATTTTGATTTGGGAATAGGGACACTATTCATAGAGCCATGTTTGGTAACAACATTATAATATTGTATTATTTTTGTATGTAAACATACATACGACTGTAATCGTATTAGGTACTACCGTACTAGCTGTTGCCCGCGACTTCGTCTGCGTAAATTTCGAGTTGAATGTTATTGATACACAAATCATATTAATATACGATTTTACCGATTAAAATATTTTTGGTATAAAGCAATTCCTTGAGGTAAAGTAAACTCAAAGAATTTATACGAAGGAGATTTTCGCCTTATGTCGAAACACATTCCTTTATTAGGCTTTATTTGAAAAAACTACAATAGCGCGTTGTAGAAATTGATTAAATGAAACAGCGCCATCTAGTGATTTACGAAAAAACTAATGAAACTGATTTACACTTAAATATTTTTTCTGTTCTATTATATGTATAGATTAAGCGTGAAGAGGTAATAAACAAACAAACTTTCGCATTTATCATATTATTTTGATAAAAACTGGTTTCGTTTCATCGTATTTTGGTTCCCTGTTCCATCTCACTGCCCACGAACATGCTAAACGTGGCCTTTGGGGTCTTATAACCTGTGGCTCTGTCTACCCCGCAGGGGATAAAGACGTTATCTTATGTATGTATTGTATCATGATGATGAATTGTCTTTAGATTTTAAATTTCCCATGTAACTTATGTAAGAATGGTGTACATTATAATTCGCAATATTATCATGCCTTGAGTTCATTAAAATGACGATAACTTTTTTTTTAATGAACCGATTTTGATGAAACAAAGTTTAGATATTATTCTGAGTTAAAACAAAGCAAATAGTGAAAGTTTCAAGCAAATCGGTTCAGTACTTTCGGAGATAAACGTGAACAAACATACAGACAGACAGACAGACAAAAAATTCCAAAAAAATTTTTTTGCTTTCTAATAATCTATTTAAGTGCATTTCAGTCAAAAATACTAAATGTACAGACAAAATATTTTTACTGTCTTATTATATGTATAGATGATTGTATCTTATACTATATTGTATTTTTATATTATATTATTGTAATTATTAACATTGTAAAGAGGAGATAAAAAATATAAAAAATAGACCTTCAGAGTTTCTTGCCTGTTCTTCTCGAGAAGGCTCTCCCAATTTCCGAACAGGTGTCGAGTCAATTTTTTTTTTCCTTATTCGTACGTACGGACAAGGTTTTTGTTTTTTTTTTTAGCTTTGTTTTTTTGTTTTGTCTGTTGACGTCAATAAGTGCCTGGAAAGGTCTATGTTGAATAAAGATTATTTTGATTTGATTTTGATTGTTTCCATTTACATTTCTTAAGATAAATTTGAAAGGGTCATTACTTTGCCTTGTAAATGACAACCGAAAGAGAAGTAGTAGTAATGCGAACTGCGAAGCGAAGAAGACCTGAATAAGGCGATGGAAAAAAGTAAGCATAAACAGTTGTAATTATAGATTTTGATTTCCTAAAGAACATATAAGGTCAATTTTAATAAAACTACTCTATTGATATTCGAGTATATTTGACACATGTCAAAAATATTAATTGTATTAAATGAAAAAATATTGAATGAAAATTTTTCGAAAATCAATTTTATACAAAATCTTGTAAATAGAATTATTTAAATTTAACAATAGATAAGTCGAATGTCAACGTTAAAATGTCAAATCAAGGTGCAATAAAAGGGATCGAAATATTTTTAGATTAAAAATGTCAAATATAAATGTCATTTCGTAGTGATACGATAATATGTATGTTATTATTGCAAGATAATAAATTACAACATGAAGTCCATAAAACGAATAAAAATGACAATATGAGAAATATTATGTAACTCGTGTTCACTAGACTATTCTAATGAGGCAATCCTTGACTTGACGTGTTCTGGTACCATCGCTCAATTTTTTTTTGTTATTAAGCAAAATAATCACCACCGTTTGTATTTAGTTATCTGTGCCTCGGTAGTTTTATTAGGAAGCAATTGAAAGGTAATACGATTTAAAAGCCGCCAGTGAAACTAAAAACACAACATAATGGTTCTCCAGCATCGAAGACGATCTTAGCTGTGTCCACACGACAACAATAGACTATTGAATGATATGATTTGTCGAGTCCAGAGTTCAAGACGGTTCAACAGTCGCATCTACAATTGCAACCGCTCCACATGGCGTGCTGTGACGCAAAACGCCTCCCCCCCGTCAATAACGCCCCCCCTCGGTGGGCGCGGCTAGTGATGCGGACGCAGCATAAATTGACCAGCGACAAATGAAAAGTCACTAGATGACGTCTGAACTGACTCGTAGTGTGCGCGACTAATTCGCGCGTGTATTTTTGTATTAGCAGCTTTTTAAAGAACCGGCTTAAAATAGTACATGCCGAAAGAGCTTAAAATTAGAGAGGAACGTATTAGAAGATGTATGCGATAATGAGCAATGGGAGACACAAATAGCAATACAACAGTTCGATACATTGTAAAGAATAAAAACTTTGATTTGGGATGTAAATTAGTACACAGTAACGATGACGGTTCTGAGACTTTATATTAATAATAACATTTTATTTCGGACATAAATCCTGAAAGGCAAAGCTTGAACTAATTCGGACACTGCACTTAATGCTATTGATCAAATGATTGTTTAAAACAGTCAAATTAAATCCCATCAAAAACAATACGTTTCAAAAAAACCAAGTCTCGCAACTCAGTTGTTCTACGGTAAAAAGTTGTGAGATCCATGTAATACCAAGTCGGTTATTAATTTAATCAGTCCCTACTTAAGCGACTTTCTAGGTCTGCTATAAGTGCCTTAGAATTTCGATAATCGGTGAGTTAGTCAGTGAGTGACAAAGGAGATGTCGTCTTATTACAAGGAGGTTGGTTTTTTGTGATCAGCGTTAACTAACAATCACCAAACTACATTAAATTGAAAGCCGAAAAAATATGAAGTATGAAACAAATAAAAGAAATATTTTTACCACCCCCAATTATTTTTAAATAAATAAAACATGTTTTTAAGAAATATTTCATTATGGCAACACCTTAATGATGTTTTTATTAATCTGTGACTACCGGTATCTTACTCTATGTTTGATATTTTCCGTTGAGTTATGACATTGACAGCAGGTGCCTGACTTGTCAGTTGATTTTTTATTAATATTTTTTTCTGGCTCTAGATAACATATACATTAAGTAACATAGCAGTCCCTATATTTTGTTAGTTAAAAACTTCTCAAAATTAGAAATATTCGGTTTATTAAAGCAATTATGTATGTATTTAGATTTTTAAAAGGCTTGTTGATAATTTTTTTTAAGCAATGTGTAATTATTGCATTAAAGATATTTCATTTTTTATTATACTAGAATACGAATTATTAAAAATCGGGGTCTTGAAAATAACATGACTTACGGCGATTACTTTCTTTTAGAGCCTTCTATCCAAATATATCAAATTTACCCGAGTTAGTTACTATAAACCAATATGGGGCATGTCCTTTAAAAATTTGACCCGTTATAATAAATAAACTACTGGTTCCAATTGAATGAAATTTGAAATATAGGTACCGTGTTTTTACAATGCCTGCATGGTTAATTTTTCTTTATAATAGTTTAGTCTTATAGTAACGGTGTTTCGTTAATGACGGATGAAAAAAGGTCCTTAATTCACGTGAATTAAATAATAGATTTGATATAAAATAAAACCAATATAAAACGTATTTCTATAAATTTAACAAACTAAACGCGTAACACATTAAAAAAAAATACCGAAAAACCTTTCTAAGCTTCCACTCGCAAATAAAATGTAATTTACAATTATTAAACAAATAACAAACTTTGTAATAATTAAAACGAAAACATCTAGAAGTTTAGCCAATAATTGGCAAATTGATTTAGGTCGATATTGTAAATATTACTTGATTGCGTGTTTACAAGTTAATCTGTAACAAGTTGTTCTGGGCACATAAAACAATGTTTGCAATTAGAGCTGTATTATTGATTTGTTAGAGCTCGAGCTCGAGGACTCAAACGCAATCTACAACTTTCGTTGCTCCAAATCTGAAGAGCGATTGGATATTTACGAAGAAAGCCTCCAAATCACGCAGAAATGGTAAGCTATCTATATTAACAGAACAGAAAACATTCAAAGACAGTTTTTAAAGTACTTATGTTACAGCGCAGGAGCGTAATTTGAGTCTGCTGGTTACGGTAGGATATGTGAAAGATTTTTTTTATAGTTAGAGAATTTATGTATATCTATCTATATGCTACAGTAAATAGACAACCTCATAGTAGTCGGTGGCCGAACTGGTTAACGCATGTTGAAGACCGCCGACTGAAGACGAGTTCCAATCTCACCCAAAACGAAATTTTTGTTGCGTGTTTGTCCTTTCTTACATAACAAGAGGTTCTAGATCATACGTTGCCACCTATGTTACAATTGTGCATACATTGCCATCTAAGTTGCATAATAGTGCATACATTGCCACCTACGTTGCATAACAGTGCATACATTGCCACCTAAGTTGCATAACAGTGTATGCATAGCCACCTTTTTTGCCTCAATTTGCCTCAATAACTCACAGTCGTCATATTATAGTATAGTACAGGTATCACTTAACATACATGTGTATACACATCCATACTCCCTCGCCCGTGCGCACATACACTTACACACACACACGCACACACATACACACACACACACACATACTACACTCACACACTGCTGCTTAATTTTAATTTTATCAAATTTTATCTCATGTTATTATAATTCTACGTATCTTAATTAGGTACCACCTGAATCGAACTTTATTGTAAAATAGTAATGTTTCGTTTTGTAGTGATTAGCACATTAAAGGTAACTCACTGCTCAGGTCCCCTAGATACAAGCTGAAGCTTAATTAGGGGCCCATTGAACTTAAAACTTTTGACTGTACTTAGTGTCATAAGTTACATAAGAATGTGAATGTAAACTATGTAAATAACATCAAACAACATTTTTCTGTAACGGTACAAATAAACGTTATTATTATTAAACCTAGGTTGCATAATAGTGCATACATTGCCACCTAAGTTGCATACAGCACCTTAACACACATGTATTAAAAACATATGTAAAATATTGAAGGAGTGGCCGGCCATCCTTATCATGTCTCTTATCGCGGCTGCGCGCTATCACAACACAATGTGATCATAACAAGGCTGACCCACTTCATTACGACACCAGCCCGTACGTTTAAAACCGAACTTATGATATAAAGTAGTCGATATAGTCACATATCCTGCTCCTGTAACTGCAGCGAAATGATAACGTTATTTCGATGATATTGTGTTTTCAGACAGTTCTGAATTTAATTTTCGGTTTATATTGACAAATTGTCGATGAAGAAAGAATTCGACCTTTGACGATCTCCGTAGTTGAGTGGTTAATTCACCGGTTTCAAGGTGTCGCTATCTCTTTTTTTTTTTTTTTTTTTTTGTTCCCCTGAGGAAAATGCATTAAATTGCATACCCCGGCTGTGGCGAGCCGGGGTTATGTGGGGCTCTCCTCCCCAGAAGGGGGAGGCCTACCCACTAAAAACCTCAGGGATGGCCTTCCTCAGGCATGTAGGGAGCCCCTGGGAACACAAAGGCCACTTCCGGGAACCCCCAGCCTCCGCTCCCCTCTCTAGAGGGGAGCCCTCCTCGGGGAAGCTACCACCTCCCCCGGTCCCCTCCACCGACGACGCCCCCCGGCCACGGAAGGGGCGTGGTCCATCCCGGGTCGCCGTAGCGGTCGCGACTTCCTCGCGCCCGCCGGCGACCCGCGGCGGCGCCGCAGCTGTGCTACCGAGCCCGGCGCCGCCTCCTTCGAGCGGGATCGGCCATCTCCCGACCCCGCTCGGCGGCCTCCTTCTGGAGCATCACTGCTTCACAGAAGGAGGCCACAGCCCTCCAACCTCCCTCGTCCGCCAGCATTGCCGCAATCAATGCCGGCGGAGACAGATCTCGCCCGATCTCTGCGACCAAGACTCGGCGCTCGGAGGCCCACGCGGGGCACTCCGCCAGCGTGTGCTGGGCCGAGTCGAGGTCGGATGCGCAGTGGTGACAATGTGTCGATCCCTCCCGTCCTATTCGACACAGATACTCACCGAAGCAGCCGTGCCCGGTGAGTATCTGAGTCAATCGGTAGGTGACCTCCTCCTTCCCGTTGAGCCAAGCTTCGAGGTGCGGGAGTACGGCACCGACGGCCCGCTGGCGCGCGCAGATCCGTAATTCGAGCTGCGCACGCCAGGCCGCCACAATCCGTCGGTGCCACTCCCGCTTAGGCACTTCGTGCGCGGGTTCCAGGGCGCTCCCCCCATCGCCCCCCCGGCCGACACGCCGCGACGCATACGTCGCCGCGTACATGTCGGCCAGGATGTCGAATGGGGGGAGCGTCCCAGAACTGTCGCCGCCTCGTACGAGATTGTACGGTAGCCTCGTACGATCCGTATGGCCATTATCCGCTGCAGGCTCCGTAGCAGAGCTCTGCAGCGGGGGGACCTCGCGCAGTCTTGCGACCACACGGGAGCCCCATACATGGCCACGGATCGCACGACGCCCTCGTACAGGCGGCGGACACCATCCCTCGGTCCCCCGAGATTGGGCAGCAGGCAAGGTGTCGCTATCTCTGTGGTCCCAGATTCGAATCCCGGTGGGGGCAGATATTTGTGTCATGTTTGCGAACATTTTAACCTTAGTCAAATATATTTATATATGCATGTCTATCCAAGAGGTTCCCAAACTTTTTTACCCTTTGTCATTTTTTCGGTTTTGGGTAGACCCTCTACTTACCTGATATTGAATGCCTACATCCTACAACTTAAAATTATAGATCCCACAACACAAGCGTTCATAGCTTACTTTGGGCTAGGCTAATCGGTGTAAGTGTTTATTTATTTATTTAAAAATGACTATTTTGTACATATTGTTTTATTTTACTTTATTTAGGAACAAACAGTTACACGTGGATAACGTTATAAAAACAAGAAATACTTATTAAGCTACAGTTCCATAGTTTATTAGATACAAGAAATAAATACACGAGATAAATAACAAAAGAACTTATAACTAGATATAGGTAACAAAATGGTCGCCACTCAGTATTCGCACGTGACATTTACGTCACGACCACTGGTTCTTTGTGAGGAAAAAAGATAAAAGATGGCGGCAACCAAGCTGTAAATGAAGCGGTTGCTCACAAATATGCTACGATCCAAATGTATGTACTTCCCTCCCCCTTCCTTCCATTCCAGTCTACTCCACTTTCATATTTGCATTATAAAGAACAATGGCCATTTTGGTCTTGACAATGGGCATTAATCAGATACATGTTAAAAAATACACCAAAAAATTTTTGTTTTGAAATTGTAATTCCTAATAAATAAAAAGCTGACGTTTCAGAAAAAATAACATTATAAATAAGATTCATCATCTTATCGAAGAAGTATTAGTGTTAGTTTTCGAACGGTCCTCCTTTTTTTTTTTTGAAATGTTTTACTCTTCGCCGCGGCGTCATGTTTCATTTCACAAATATCCATGTAACATTATCAACGGGATGATTGCAAATCCATAATTTATTCCTCAAAGATTAAGAAAAATTGATTTTTAAGTTTTTTTTTCAAAAAATAGCCATTTAAACAGCTGAGGTATAACTATAATTAATTAAAAGGTACCCGTTTCATGTCATTGTTTCTTAGATTTGCGTATAAAGGAACGTCACTATTTCACTCCAACGACGGATGTCATCGATTGTATTTTTTTGCAGTTGTTCTTTGCGTTTGCTTTGATATGTACTGTGCGATTTATGTTAATAGAAGCCGTCTTGTAACAATATGTCGTTGGGTGGTTGAAGTTGTAAACGGGTATTTCAAACGAGATTTAAGCATGTTGAATAATAAAACTGTAATCCTAACCTCAAAAATTAAAAATGAATATATCTCCGAATCCTGAAGTTTTAAAACAATTTATTTAGCTATAACATTCATTGAAATAATATAAGGTCTTAAAACAATACAAAATTCTACATGCCCATGGACATGAAATTTCAGGTCCAGCTACTATGCAATTTTGGCCATTGTCCTTTCTTTCGTCAGTCGTCTTTCATACATCCTTTCTTTCTTTCCTTGCATCGTAAAATGTATTAAATATATAAAAAAGTCTACTTAAGTTAATCATAATAAACTAGCGGACCCGACAGACTTCGTCCTGTCAAAAAGATTTGTAAAGTGGCAGTTTTTGTTCCTACGTATTCTATAGATAAGGAAATTTTTCCTGAATTTTCTTTGCTATAAACCTCACGAAGCCCGAGACTTTTCCAACGAATGCAAAACCGTGGAAATCGGTTCGTGCGTTCTGGAGTTATAGCGTCAGGAAGGAAAACCCGACTTATCTATATATATAAAAATGAAACCCGTTTCGCGTTGTCACGGCATCACGTGTGAACGGCTGAACCGATTTCGATAATTCTTTTTTTTAAATGTTTGTGGAAGTCCAAGGATGGTTCTTACGGAAAAAAATATTAAGAAAATCTCTCAGAAATATTGAAAAGTATACATTTAATTTTGCATATTTTAAAAAACGCGCGTTACGAATGTCAATTTTTTTTTTATACGAATGTCAACGTCATTCACAGCCATAGACTATATTAAAAGAGCATCGTTTCAACTATACAAAATAAAGTAGTGCATCAAAGCTACGCTAAGGCGGTACGAAGTTCGCCGGGTCAGCTAGTAGTAGATATAAAATAAAGAGCCTCTCTCTTCCGAGTGAAAAAAAAAAATACTTTAAATTAAATATAAAATTCGTAATAGCTATATGTAGTATCATATGAGTATTTACTTTGACTATAGATTTTATTTTTTTATGGATAGGGCAGCAAACGAGCAAACCGATCACTTGATGGTAAGCGATAATTGTTGCTCATGGACACCCGCAACACCAGAGGAGTTACAGATGCGTTGCCGGCCTTTTAAAAGAGAATAAGGGGGGAAGAAGGGGTTGGGCCTCCGGTACCGTCACTCAATCGCCGAAACACAGCGCAATCGCTATTTTACGCCGGTTTTCTCCGTTGTATCACTTCGGTCGAGCCGGCCCAATTCTTGCCGAAGCATGGCTCCCACACGGTAAATATACATAGGTCGGACTATAGGCTGCTTTTTCAACTTTTAACATACATCTGCCTATGTTGTACGGAAAAGTCGTTACCTGACTCGTGTTGATACATCATTCAATCATCATGGCTCATATGCATCCCTCAAGGGACTGATTGTTTTTATGAAATATGCGGGTAAAAGAGCACGGATCACCGCGTAAGCGTTGCAATTAATATTAATTACGTACATGAATAGATTTTATTGTTTCAAATATCATATAATATTCTTAAAATTCTACTTTAATATAGATATAGGATGCATAATTAGGTCAAGTCTTGCTAGCGGTAGCGGTATCTGCGGTGCCGCACCCCTTGTAATTCCCCCTTCTTCTTCTGCACAAGAAGGCCCTCTCCATTCAGGCAGAAGTCACCGGTATGCTGTGCCTTTTCAACAGCATACGTCCTTCTCATAGGGCAGCTTGACCGTGCCCTCTGACGCACTTCTATCCAAGCCGTAGGGCCCGGTAATCGGTTTAATCGGTAGATGCGCTCGATCGATCTGAAGTCCGCCATAATTACCGCGGTACTGGTTGTAGTGGTATCCATGAGGATTATCAGCCTCTCCTCTCCAGAAGTGAATATGTGATAGTTAAGCTACATCTCTATGTTTTTTTTTTCTCTTTGTAAATGTATTCTCTATGTATTTTTTTTTTATGATTCCAAGGGATCAAGCCGATTCGAGTTCAATGCAGCCAGTCTGTTGAATGCAGGGTAGAGTTAGAGGTTGGTTAAGAGCCTCTGCCTAAATATGAAGACAGTTGTGACGGAAGATAGAAGTTTTATAGCCATAATAAACTTTATAGATTCTGTTCGGGCGCCCTCCGTGACATTTGAGCGTATCTAGAAAATGTATGCAAATTTATTGAATCAACAGTGTTGTCCCGTACGCGGAACGGTCGATATCATTATCATAGATATTGTGTAATAAATTATTGATTAATATTCCAATTTTTTATTTTTATGTTTACGTAGTTTCACTATACAAATGGAGTTTATTTATAGAACGCAAGTTGACGTAGCTAGTAAAATGAAAGGCGAATGTTATTAATCGACAAATATATGACTCACCAAATTCCAACAACTAGATAGTGTTTGTTGATAAAATAAAATCAAACGGACTGCACTTTCTAAATCGATAATTTAGAAACAGCAAAATTGTTTTGTTATTGATAATAAGTGCGATAGTGAAAAGTTCCGACATAAGTAGTTTGTATTCAACTGCAGCTGACATTTTTTTTTGTCTACAGCTGTTACCCGCATTTGTATGTTGCATTTTATATTCAATATGCATGAAATATATATATTTATATAAATATATATTACTAATTTCCCTTGGTTACGGCATCACGGGTGAAATGCATTTCTTTTTTGTTGTGTCTGATATTGCTATGATAAGGCTCTGATGTAAGAATAAATAAGTAATTAATCGGTAATTTAAGAACTCATCGTCCATATTAACTTTACTAATCAAACTCTTGCGCTTATTACCGTATAAACTTTTCTAACAAAACTATGTCTTTGGCGTAACTGTCAGTATTTTGACAGACGGCACGATTGAATGATTATTTCTGATTGTTTGAACCAGAAAATTGTACAGTAAATTTTCTGAGAAGCAATCCGAAATTCAAAGTTAAGACAGAACAACGTCTGTAGGGTACTGACCCTCGTTTCATAATTTATAAACTGTTATTAGATTGACACTGTTCTTGATAAACTGTTGTTAGATTGTTATGTTAAATATTGAAACACCAAAAAAAATTGTTTTCTACTCGGGCGAGATTCGAAGCCGCGTCTACAACATGCTATCACTGATCTGCCCACTGAGCTTCCAACATACATATTTTTGTGATATGTGAATAAACTCTGGCTAAACACAGATAAGAACATTGTGACTTTTAATGATATTAAAAAAATCGTGTGTATTGTCTGTTTAATAGAAAAGTCTTATAAATACATATTGTCAAGACATTGGTTTTAAGCCGCCATAAAAAAGAAGACAAGTTTTAAATAACTTTTTATTTTATTATTAACTGTTATTTTTTCATTCCTATTTTTTTACCAGCTTTTTCTCATAATTTCATAGTATGTCAATTTATCTGGCGCTCCTACGGTGAAGGAAAACAACGCGAGGAAACAACAAGAATAAATGTAGTCAACCACTCCGTGTGGTGGTGCAGGGTGCAGGGTGGTTGAGTAAGGCTCTAATCGCCCTCAAATAGTTTTTTTTTATGTGATAGGGGGCAAACGAGCAGACGGATCACCCGATGGTAAGCAATTACCGCCGCCCATGAACGCCCGCAACACCAGAGGAGTCACAAGCGCGTTGCCGTAGTTACGCTAGGCTCGTGCCCCTCGGTTGGAAGAATATGAATGAGTGAATTAAAAATGTCATACGATGGTGTATCATAAACACTTATTAAAACCTGAAGATTACAGGGCAGAGTGCTTGCAGACAGACACTCTGCCCTGTACTACTACTACTACTAGACTATTCACCTCATAATTGTTCGTTTGGCCTATATTTAATTTCTTTGTCATTTTCTAAGCAGTTATGTTTGATTCAACTGCACACAGTGATGGGCCATGAAGACTTGTAGGTTGGCCCATGACAATCGAACCAGTGCTGGCCTGTGTCAGCTGTTTGACATATGCCAAGCTCCATTATCTATGATGTCGAAATGATTTTATATTTTTCCATCAATGAGGTCGTTATTTTAAGGGCGATCGGCTATATCCGAGCAGCAGCGAATAGAAGTTAGCATTAGCAATATTTATACTGAAATAAGTGCAGGGACAGCCCTATGCGGCCACTCGATGCCTTGTTTGTTTGATCGACAACACACATCAATTAAGGGCGTTGAACCCTATGATAACATATAACATCTTCTTCTTATATATAAAAATGAATCGCAAAATGTGTTGGTAAGCTCATAACTCAACAACGCCTGGACCAATTTGGCCAATTCTTTTTTGTTAATGTTCGTTGAAGTTCAAGGAGGGTTTTTACAATGAGGAAAATTCGAATAATTATCGGAAATACCCTAAAAACAGCCCTTTTATTTTCCCATGCAAACGTTTTCTAACTAAAACGTACAGTCGAATTGAGCTTTATTGTTCTTGTATAAAGTTCATATTGCAAGCACTCACTGTTGTCTAAGCAATGAAGGTGTGTTCCTAACATCAAAGAGTCAATTTGCGCTTTATTAACGCTACATATAGTTGAAATTCAATCATATCTATCAAAACAGTGTGCGTGCGTGCGTTGGAGCACAGAATACATCGTTGGAGGATTTAATGTCACGTTCCAAAATTGAATAGCCACAAAATGTAATAGGTCATTTAGACATTTTTTGCGATTTGGTTGCCTATGCGACATTATCTATAAAATAATTAGGAACAAAAAAGTGCCACTGTACAAATCTTTTTGACAGGATAAAGTCTGTCGAGTCCGCTAGTTGAAAATAAATACATAAAATTTATAGTAAGGCCCCATAAATGTACTTCCAGATCTAGTCACCAGACTGATTTGACCTGCATCTCTAGTTATTTGATCTATCTGTCTGTTAATAAAAATTACTGATAAAGTAGTTCTAAGCAGTCATCGAAGCATCATCAAACAAGTCAGAATTCGTTCCATGGATGTAATGTGATATCGATAGAATCGATATTCTATTTCCGGATTAGAATATATCGAATATCTACATTTATAGTCTATTCATAGACAACCGAATCATTGATGAATTGAAAAGTTGAGTACATAACGTCGCGTCGTGAATTCCATGAAATGGGTTCCAAATTTGAAACATACAACAATATATTTCGATGTTTGGCAAATTTTGAAAGAAATTATAAAATTGGGAAATTACACTGTATATGTGATAAAGGACTTTTAATTTAATATACAAATAAAAAATATAAAATCTGGGATCGGGCGATTAATTGCAAGAATTATATTACGAGACCTTCCTTTCGAGATTCAGAATGGAATAACCAAATTTTGGCACTGTCATAAAAAGTGATTATTAATTTAAACATTCAAAAACATACCCCATGCACTTTTTAAATGAACGTGACAACCCTGAGAATAACTTGATTGACGCACAATAAACGCCGTGTTTATTAATTTGCCGGGAAAATAAAAAATAACCTTTGGTGTTTTGCTCGCGTCTAAATATAGAACGCAGCGAGAATAACATAAAATAACATGAAACGTATGATGCAAGAGATACAAGGACAGATAATAAAGAAGTCAATGATCCGTCCGTAGCTGATGTTTGCCATTTCCCAGAATGTTATGTTTTTAAAGGTTACGAGGAACGTAGCGCCTTCATAGAATATGCAAGATAAGTTTTAAACCAACATTATGACTGATCTTGTTAAAGTTGATTGATAGAGAATTTCGCTTGCTGTTAAAGGCGGATTTATATATGTCTGATGTGTTGTGACGTGACGCGTCAGAGCTGTATCGGTTTCATACATACAACACAAGCTATCACAACACAACATGCATTACTACTATGAACATACTATACTAAATGTATGAAACCGATAACGCTCTGTTAGGTGCTGCTAAGAAGAAATGAAAGATTTCTCTATTTTATCTACTACTAGCGGCCCGTCCCGGCTTCGCACAGGTAGACATTGCTCTTCGCAGCGTGTGCGATGAAAGACATTTTATAGGTAATTTTTTTACACCTTCGGTTGCTTATAATAAGAATTTCTATAGATTTCTATAGTAATCTAGTACTAAATATAGCCTATGTTACTCAGTGATGATTAGAGATCGGATAATCGGATGCATATTTACCTAAAGTTAATTTTTGGCTCACAAATTATGGAAGCGGCTTTTTAAAATACATTTTGTTAAATAAAAATCCCGGGAAAATACGGGACTGCAAATTTAACGTAGTGATATTGTTTGAAAATTACTAAATTAGCACGTGGTATTTATTTTCAAAAGACCGAGACTCCGGGTTCATTTATACAACTATGCATACGTATTTATATGAAGTTTAGTTTCAGTTCCCCGTGCATATATGAATGTACGATTTATTACATGAAGAGTGTTATATGAAAGTAGTGAGCTAGTTTGACTAAAACAATAATCAATTAAATAATTGAATAAAAAAACAGAAAAAAATTATTTAACAAAACAATAAAAAGCCGTTTCCATACTTTGTCTTAAACTAACTTTAGGTAAATATGCATCCGATTATCCGATCTCTAGTGATAATATAGCTTTCTAATGAAAAAAGAATTATAAAAATAGGTCCAGTACATTTCAAGTTTATTCGTTACATAAAAAAAAAATACAAATCTCTTTCTCCTCTCTCTTTCCTCTTTATAATATTAGTGTAGATTTTATTATTTACAATCACAATCTTTCGCGACACATGTCGAATAAAACCGCACCGATATTAAGATATATTAAATGTACGACCAACAAATACTATGCACAGAAAAAATAAGACACACTTAAAACTGTACTACCGAGTTATCACCCGATAACTGAACCAGTCAAGTAACTGATTAAACCACTAGACATAGTGAGATTCTATTTAACGACACATATACCAAGTAATTGTGAAACCAATAAATTATTATTAAAATTAATGTTACATTATGGGTGTCAATTAAATGGTTAGCATAGTATTGTTATTTCTGTGAGCAGAAAAATATAATCGGTGAGCAGAAATAGCTAATTGGTCAGCAACTCATGGTCAGCAAACATTTCAAAATCAATCAGCAATTTATGTCATTCTGGATGGCTGTAATTATTTTTGTACAGCATATTAATTATATAAGCTGCAATCAGCTGCTCATGTTTAATAAAATTTTGGTAAGCACTCAGAGTGTAAGCAAAAAAATGCATTTTGTGCTGCATATAAGAGTAGCAAAAATACTTTTTTTGTCATGCCTAACCTAACCTAACCTAACCTAACCAAAATAAAAAAAGTGCGGACCAAAGAGTCTGCAGGTGTAAACTTTATTATAAAAAAAAAAAAAAAAAAAACCTAACCTAACATACCAATCAAATATACTGCTTATAGACATGTTTTTCTGCCGCTCAATCATGAAATCTTGCCGCTCAAGTAGTTATTTTGCGGACTGAATGTTTATTATGCAGACTCATGTTATTGTTGGCTGGATGTATGATTTAATTTTTGACCATTATCAAAATTAGTTGCGGAACAAGAATTGCTGCCTGTTTTTTTTTATTGCAAACAAAATCTTTGTATGCTGATCAAATTATTTAAATGCTGCTTTTGGGTGGCTCGCCAAATTTTATAATTGCTGACCAATGTAATTACTTCTCTTACATTATTCCGTACTGTGACGCTTGTACGAACGTCAAAGAAGATTTATTTCACATTTTAATGGAGTGTGCCCGCAACGAAAGAGACAGAATAAAGATAATGCAGGATATTAGATGTAGTACGCAAGAACTGTTATTAACCGACTTGAAAAAAAGGAGTGTTCTGAATTCGACTGGTATATATTTCTTTTTTAGGGTTCCGTACCTCAAAAGGAAAAAACGGAACCCTTATAGGATCACTTTGTTGTCCGTCTGTCCGTCCGTCTGTCAAGACCCTTTTTCTCAGGAACGCGTGGAGGTATGAAGCTGAAATTTATATCAATTACTCAGGTCTACTGTCCCTTGAAGCTGTGAAAAAATCAAACTTCTAAGCCAACGCAATAACGATACAGCCGTTTATGCCGCAAATTTTCGACACTTGCAAGGGAATCAAAACCTACAGGGTGCTTCCCGTGAACTCAGAATCTTGAAATTTGGTACGAAGCAACGTCTTATAGCATAGATAAAGGAAAAATTACGAAAACCATAAATTTTTAGTTACATCACATAATATTTTTTTTTTAATAAGTTTAAACTTACTACCCATTTCCTCATAAACGCGTAGAGGTATTAAATTGAAATTCATACCAAATACTCAGGTCTATAATACCTTTAAGCTGTAACAAAATCAAACTTCTATGTCAACGCAATCAAAAGAAACAGCAATTATTTAAGCTGCATATTTTGAAACTCGCAAGTACTCGCAAGGGAATCAAAACCTAAAGGGTACTTCCAGTCGACCTAGAATCTTGAAATTTGGCATGAAGCAACGTTTTATAGCACACATAAAGGAAAAATTCCGAAAACCTCAAATTTTTAGTTACATTACAAAATATATGAACGAACTGATTATATGACTGAAATATATGAACCTGCAAGGTTTACAAACCTTGCAGGTTTGTACGGAACCCTCGGTGCGCGAGTCCGACTCGCACTTGGCCGGTTTTTTTTTTCATGTTTGTTCGCCGATTATTTCTTTTTGAACCGATTTTGATGATGTTTTTTTAGTTAGAAAGAAGATACTCCCAGAATGGTACCGTGATGAGGATATCAGAGTCTGATAATGGGATCCTGGAGAAATCGAGGGGAACCGTCAAATTTTATAGGCACAGGCATTATAGGCCAGTCAATCAAAATTAAATTCACCCTACTATCTATCTGTGATTACAGGCTGGCACCGACTCAAAATTAATTTATTATAGTAATATTGTTAAAATAATTGTATATTGCTAAATTTTGTTAAATTAAATTACATTTAAATTAAAAAATTTCATGTAAATATTGTTTATAGTTTAAGATTTAGGTAGGTTGAACTGACGCGGGTGGAAATAAAGAAATTCTTAAACTGTTAATCACAGTACTCATATTTAATTAAAAAACTTATTACTTACTTTTTTTTAGTACTTGATTGTTTATTTTCCATGTAAATCATAATTCGAATTACTTTGTGCTAAGTTATAAATGTTTGTGTTTTAGTTTTAAAGGTAGTTATAGTGCTAGAATTATAAATTTCCTCTTTGTTCTTTCATTTAAAATAACGTCAATACATATATCGTAAATTGTTTTGTAGCCGGCTTAGCCATTATATTGTAACGCTTAATAAGAATTAAAAAAAAAAGAACGTTATATCTTCATATTTACGCACGCAACTTAGAGTTTGTATATATAATGATGTTACACAACACAGATATTATTATGATTCGAGAAGAGTCACATACTACGAACAACTACGCAAAAGAGGAAACATTTACAATGTGTTTAATAATTCTATAAATAAACGTTTGACGTACCCTTGGACGGAAATAGAAACTGGATCGGCCGTTATTGTGTATTGTGCACCGTTAATTAGAAATACTGAGTCTTATTATCAACACGTTAAAACGCATGCTATTTTTATTAAATAAGCGTGCGTTAGCTAGTTATTTTATTCATATGTCAAAAATAATATGCTTTTTCTATTCGTTTAAAAGTGGACTAAACATCTGTAAATGAGCACACTATTTGGGAATAGGGACACTATTCATAGAGCCATGTTTGGTAACAACATTATTTATAATATTGTATTATTTTTATATGTGTATGTAAACATACATACGACTGTAATCGTATTAGGTATGATTGTATCTTATATTATATTGTATTTTTATATTATATTATTATAATTATTAACATTGAAAAGAGGAGATAAAAAATAGACCTTCAGAGTTTCTTGCCTGTTCTTCTCGAGAAGGCTCTCCCAATTTCCGAACAGGTGTAGAGTCAATTTTTTTTTCCTTATTCGTACGTACGGACAAGGTTTTTGTTTTTTTTAAGCTTTTTTTTGTTTTGTTTGTTTTGACGTCAATAAGTGCCTGTAAAGGTCTATGTTGAATAAAGATTATTTTAATTTTTTTGATTTTGTAAATTGAAGAGACATTTCACCAACCAATATTATGATAGCAACGTGTCATTTAATGATACAACTAATGTATAACGTTGAATCCAAATTGTATAACATTGAATCAATATTATAAAGATATTTTCAGAAAATATAATAAACATTTTTACCAACCCAATAAAGCTTATGAATCAAGGTAAACAAGAAATTAAAAGGGACGTAACTCGATCACCTTACTTTTAAATAAAGCACTGCAAGGAAGTGTTAAAAAAAACTAGTTTTATTTTTGAAGCCACACGCTAAAAATAGCACTAGTTTCTCTGAAACACAAGTTATTTGAAGTTTTCCTTGGCCGCGGTATGCAGCTTTCGGTGAAGGGTACCTACCTCCGAAAGTAGACGTCTACAATTTAAATAGATGTGGAATTAAGATACGCCACGCATCGACAACCTGTTTCGTTGGTGCATCGTTACGACGGCAACGACGCGCTTTTGGACCGGTTAAATGTTTATCAACATGTTTTTACGAGTTGGAATTAATTAACGCGAGAGTTGCGACAACGCAGACATTTGTTTAGAATCTTCTAGTGATCGGAGTATCTACTGCGTTTCGATAAAAATAATTATTGCGATTTTATACAGGGAATCTCTCGATTCAGTTCATCTGTAGCAAGGTCATAATAAGACTCGTTTGTTTCTTAAGTCACCAATCTACTACGAACCTTTTTTATGTTAATAGAATAAAAAGTATTTAAGGTTATAAACTTATGCAATACTTATCCAAAAACATGTATAAAAACACGTTTCTTTAGTGTATAAAATTGACTTTCGAACTATATTAATTTCAAATATAGTTACTGTTCATTAAGCTTCAGTTATAAGAGGTCATAAGAGTGTAAGGCTCTGCATTCGAATATAACACGTATAACTAAAAGCATATGTGTAAAAATTGGGCGTGAGTACGCCGTTTTTATATGACATTGGTCCAATCCAAAGAAGTGCAAATATTGTAAGCTGCCCGACGTCGAACTTAATGTTAAATTTTAATAAAGAAAAAATCGGTCAAATGCGAGTCGGACTCGTTCACGTAGGGTTCCGTACCACTATACATCTAAATAAATGCTTTTCTTTATTATATTGGAGTTGATTGAATGAAAGGTAAAATGCGGTTTACGATTTATAACGTATTAAAAAAAACTAATTATTAGATTTCGTTAAAACCAACTTTCGGTGGAAGTTTGCATGGTTAATGTACATCATATGTTATTTTTACATTTATCATTTCCTTATTTTTACACGCTTTTTATTGACTTACTCTGTCCGTTTGTTTGTTTGTTTGTCATGATCAAATCTTGTAATCGATTTTTCGACCACTTCTACTGCTCCAATCGAGCTCAAATTTTTTTTACATGTGTATTCTAGATGACAATACAATATTCAATCATTTTCGAATCATAAAAATACATAATTAGGTTGTAATAAATTAAAAACTTTTTAATATGAGAATTGGTTCAATGAAGCAAACAGATAGAATTTGATATAATGCATATGTTTAATTCTAATACTACATTTTCTGAACAATTATGTACATTTCTTTATGTTTGTTATAATAATCACGAGACTAAAAAGTAGTAAATAAAAAAAAAATTAAAAAAAACTTTTTAAAAAAACACGCTTTTTACGCAAAGACTAAAAAACGTTTGAAAAAACTTTTGTTTGTTATAAAGACTATAAAACATTTGATCTAAAAAGTAGTAAATAAAAAAAAAATTAAAAAAAACTTTTTAAAAAAACACGCTTTTATTAAAAAGACTAAAAACCGATCTAAAAACTTGAAAATAAAAATAAAGTCACGCTTTTAGAAAATTTGGGTACATATCAAGAAAAATTTCTGATGACAAAAAGAAATGTAACTCAAAAATTTGTCTATAAAATTTAGCAAATTAGTCCAAGAACTCAATGACTATAAAAGCGTGGGGTGTAAATGTTAAGACCATTAAATGAGTAATGTTTAATTTTGAACACCCCACGCTTTTATAGTCATTGAGTTCTTGGACTAATTTGCTAAATTTTATAGACAAATTTTTGAGTTACATTTCTTTTTGTCATCAGAAATTTTTCTTGATATGTACCCAAATTTTCTAAAAGCGTGACTTTATTTTTATTTTCAAGTTTTTAGATCGGTTTTTAGTCTTTTTAATAAAAGCGTGTTTTTTTAAAAAGTTTTTTTAATTTTTTTTAGAAGTTACGGACACACACACACACACATATATAAATATATTAGAAACCTATCGATATCATTTTTGAAGACCTATCCATAGATATCCCACACGTATGGGTTTGATGAAAAAAAAAATTAAGTTTCAGTTCTAAGCATGGGGAACTCCAAAAATTTATTGTTTTGCTTCTATTTTAGTGTGGAAATCTTAATGCAGTTCATCGAATACATCTATTTATGAAGCTACTTACTTACATTCCACAGTATAGCTCTTATAGTTACGGACAAAAGTTATAGTGCCTGTGATATACGGACGGACAGACATGACGAAGCCATAAGGGTTCCGTTTTTGCCATTCGGCAACGGAACCCTAAAAAGAAGACCCATTTGACAGATGTCATTGTTATAGTTATCTGTCAATGTGACAGTTATATAGTGAAAGCTATCTTGAAGAATGTATAAAGTTGTTATCTACTTTTGTTTTTCTGTAAAAATTTAGTGTTTTGTTGATGATTAAGTCCTCCATAGATTGAACCAGAACTTTTATTATGATACGATTTGAGATTTGAGTGAGGTGATTTGTGTTCAACATTAATCTTATATATAAAAATAAATCGCAAAATGTGTTGGTAAGCTCATAACTCAACAACGCCTGGACCAATTTGGCCAATTCTTCTTTGTTAATGTTCGTTGAAGTTCAAGGAGGGTTTTTACAATGAGGAAAATTCGAATAATTATCGGAAATACCCTAAAAACAGCCCTTTTATTTTCCCATGCAAACGTTTTCTAACTAAAACGTACAGTCGAATTGAGCTTTATTGTTATTGTATAAAGTTCATATTGCAAGCACTCACTGTTGTCTAAGCAATGAAGGTGTGTTCCTAACATCAAAGAGTCAATTTGCGCTTTATTAACGCTACATATAGTTGAAATTCAATCATATCTATCAAAACAGTGTGCGTGCGTGCGTTGGAGCACAGAATACATCGTTGGAGGATTTAATGTCACGTTCCAAAATTGAATAGCCACAAAATGTAATAGGTCATTTAGACTTCTTTTGCGATTTGGTTGGCTATGCGACATTATCTATAAAATAATTAGGAACAAAAAACTGCCACTGTACAAATCTTTTTGACAGGACGAAGTCTGTCGGGTCCGCTAGTATTATTATAATAATAACATATATTAATATTGTCTGTATTGTAGTTGTAAGTGTAAATTGAGCTCTTCCATGAGTCGCTATCGTTTCCAGTAGGAAGTGTAAGGTCTTCTTATGATGTATGCTATCGTAGCAAGTGGAGAGAGGTGGTCTCTGACTACCCCATTGGGAACAAGGCGTGACATATATGTATGTATGTATGCTAAACTACGATTTTTAATTCGAGTCAGTAAAATGACAAGTGCAACTGTCACTGATACAAAAAAGGGTGACCCACTACAACCCACTACAATAGTGATGTTCGGCAATCAATAGATTTAGACATTTAGTCATGCTTTATTTTATTAGGTATCAAAGCGTCTTTCTATTGTAAATATGTAATACATACCATATTAAATAATATGATTTGTGACACATGACACTGGAAATGTCATTTTACTGACTCGAATTAAAAATCGAACTTTATAGTGCGTGATATGTCAGACTGTCAAAGTTGTGTTAATGTCAAAAGATAGATATACACTGTCGCGACTGTATGTGTGTTTTTTGAACTTTTACAGTGGAACAATTCCATCATACATGCTTTTTACGTACCTCGAGCCATTTACGCAGCACACGAAACCAAAGCTCTCAAATAGAAATATATTTTTCACTTCAGTAGCTCAAACATGAAGGTTTTGCTGCTTAAAATCAGTGAGTAAAATCGATTTTTACTCACTAGTGAGACAAAGCTAACCACAGATTATAGTAACCTATGTATAGTAACTAATGGGATAACCATACAGACTATGTTGTTTCGCCCTAAGATATGCCCATGTACATTGGATCTGTCTGACACTTCTCGTTGTTCCGTGTCACGCATAGGTACCACTTTAAACTAATGTAAAATAAATTGGCAAGAAATCAGAAAAATAATTGTTAAAAAAATGTCTCTTCGGAACGGAACATAATAAGTACTTATTAAAATCTCAAGAATGATGCGCGGAACGGAACTATTGACAGAAGTTCCTTTCCACGCATCATACATTCTTGAGATTTTAATATTTTTTATTTATTTAATTCGCTTAATTTACTAACAGGGAATAATAATAACAATAATTTACTTACTTATTATTTTTGAAGACATATTTTAACAATTATTTTTCTGTTCTTTTGACAATTTATTTTACATTTGTTTAAAGTGGTATGCGTAACATGGAAAAACGAGAAGTGTCAGGCATAATTGACGTGATATTTCCAAAGTAGGTATGATATTTGTTCTCGCTGCTGAAGTGAAAAGTTATGTGTGTCACACGAGACCAAAGTTGTTTGCATCTCGTGCCTTTGAATCCCTCGACACGCTCAGGATTCTACTCTAGAATCACTCGCTTCGCTCGTGATTCAAACAGAATCCTTCGCTTGCTCGGGACTCAAATCAGCAAGCGCAGCAAACATCAACTTTGCTCACTTGTTGCACAAATAACTATTGCCGATTTCGCAACATCAATGTGAAGTTAGATAGCCTATAGCCTTCCCCGATAAATGGACTATGCAACACAAAAATATTTTTTCAGTTCGAAGAGGTAGTTTCTCAGATTGATGCGTTCAACCAATTGTTTGGTTAGTTAGTTTATTTGTTTGTACAAATAAACTCTTCAGCTTTATAAAATATGGTATATTGACGTTGTACTATACCTATAGAAGTGTTCTGGAATATAACTCTGTCGTATGGTGTCCGCAATACAACGTTCATATCGATAGATTGGAGGCGGTCCAGAGACGTTTCTTGCGGCATTTGAGTTCGAAGCTCGGCCTCAGACGTAAAAATTATAACCACACGTTATATTTAGTATCAGACCATTACATGTTTTTTTTTTATGTCAACGCTGTGTACAGCATTTATCGGACGACAATTTTAATTTATATAACGTTAATTATTTGTCTTGTGAATGTATTTAATTGTATTCTGTAGTTGTGCCTTATCAATCAATACATACATAGTATAAAACAAAGTCGCTTTCGCTGTATGTCCGTATGTATGCTAAGATCTTTAAAACTACGCAACGGATTTTGACGCGGTTTTTTTTAATAGATAGAGTGATTCTTAAGGAAGGTTTGTATGTATAATAAATGCATAATATAGTAGAGAAACACTGATAAATTTAAAGGTTTCTAATGTGATGTCGTAAATAAGCACGTTTTTTTGCGCTTATATTGCAAACGCTGGCTGAACCCTACGAGATAGACCAAAATAATGTACTACAGTATTGTACAACTTACAAAAATCCACAAAAAAGTCCGCGCTGGTATATGTCTATCTCTTAGGGATAACCCACCATAACCATTTTTTCACTGCACCCGTGCGAAGCCGGGGCGGGTCGCTAGTTGTAAATAAAAAAAATGTGTTAGTATAGTAAGACTTTCGATTTTTTTATAACTATGGATTTATTTTTGGTATTGCCAGTATTCACATTTACTTTAGCTTCCAATCAATACGGAAATCGTTATTATCTCGATAATATGATAATTACACACGCTATTGGAGAAGTTGCCAGCACTTTTGCTACGATTACGAGTCACTCAGGCGTCTGCATCGAAGGGTTGTGACGCACGCGCTACCCCGGTTCACCTTGCATGTTGCGGAAAACCCAGACCTCGCGACAATGTTAACTCTATCTCATTGTGTTACAGTTCGATTCAGTGAGGTAATGACGCGGTTAATTCATCGTATTATTTACTGCGATACGATATGATACGAATAGTATTATCGTCATTATGTTAATATATTTTTTACTAGCGACCCGCCCCGGCTTCGCACGGGTGCAGTGAAAAAATGGTTATGGTGGGTTATCCCTAAGAGATAGACATATACCATCGCGGACTTTTTTGTGGATTTTTGTAAGTTGTACAATACTGTAATACATTATTTTGGTCTATCTCGTAGGGTTCAGCCAGCGTTTGCAATATAAGCGCAAAAAAACGTGCTTATTTACGACATCACATTAGAAACCTTTAAATTTATCAGTGTTTCTCTACTATATTATGCACTTATTATACATACAAACCTTCCTTAAGAATCACTCTATCTATTAAAAAAAACCGCGACAAAATCCGTTGCGTAGTTTTAAAGATCTAAGCATACATACGGACATACAGCGAAAGCGACTTTGTTTTATACTATGTATTGATATTGATATATTTAACGCAGTGATTCCTAAAGCGGTCTGCACATACTGTCATGTTATTAATATATAGATGAGTATGAAACTGTAATATGACGTATAGTTGTATTTAATAAGATAAGAAAAATAATTAAGAATATTAAATTTAAGTTGTAAAAAGCCGTCAATTTTAGCGACAGTGGAAGAATCTGCCGTCAAAGTTCAATAACATTATCTAAAACGAATAGAAAGAAGATAGGCAGGAAACTATACATTGTTTACCATAGTTAGACTAAGTTACGGCGATAAAAATACCATATATTTCTTCGTTTTTAATAATATAACAAAAAAGGTAATCGCACCATATGTCTGCAACTGCTAAATAAAAAGATAAACTCATTTAAAAAATAGAGCATAGAGGTAACGAAACGTTATAAATCACTTATGTTTTGACTTTTGCGACGCTTTGTCGATAACTATGTGTTATCAAAACGTTGTAAATGTCAAAATATGTGATTGATTTAATATTGACTTAATCTATGCTCGACACGACCATAAATGATATTGCATGTGACCACAGACAAAGTAGTAGAAGCTACGTACGTTAACATAATATACTAATCTGTGACGTTAACTTGACTTTGCCAGTTGACATAATGGTGACAGATTTTCATTTATATCTAAAAATACAAGACTCAGCTAGGAATAGTAATATTACATTCATAAATTCTAGTGATATTATCGGTATTCTAACTGTCATTAATCAATTATCAGAATATGTATTAATCTAATCGATATATCTGTAACGAATGAAAGTTATTTTTCTTATGCATATTGCGTTTTAATATTGCTTGGCACATAAATACGTTTTGTTATCAATATTCCCTGAAATTGTAACTTCAATTTTTCTTTATTTACAAAAGTTTATAGATTTTTCTCAGTTAAAGAAAAATAGGTAACCAGTTACCGTTTACAAAATATTAAAAAATCAGAATCGTACATTTAACAATGTGATGGGTACCAGGCTTGCCAATCTTCTTTCATAAATAAGTTCCGCCTTATTAAGTAAAATAAAATGAATAGACCGTGCCATCATAATAACGTAATGATAAAACTACGTTAAAATAAAAGAAAAGTAGAAGCAAAAAGAGAAAAAGTATAAAGCCAAAATATAATTGCCAAACGAATAGCAACTTGTGCAAGTTTAATTTAGAATTTTGAGGTAGGTTCTTAGTTGAGAGTTGGGCGCCAAACTGTCTTAATAATCCTTTTAATATATTAGTCTCTTGTTTTTATCTTTTTCTTATTATCCTTAACCTATTTTGCTCCGTAGCCTTCCGCTACGTGACATTACGTCGGCGAAAAAAAATTGGGGTCCATGAAATGAAAATGGGGGTCTACGATAACGGATCTCAACATACACTGATAGTACCTACTTACATTATACCATCTTCTAATATAAAGAGATATTCATTATTTATAAAAATACCTATGAAATAAAATCATATATATGTAAAAAAAAAATTGCAAGTTTTAGGAAGTAGGCATTCAATATCAGGTAAGTAGAGGCAAAGTAACATGGCAAAGGGTCTACGATACAAAAAAGCCGTACCATCCTTTACTGAACCATTTCGCCGCATTTTCAGGCCCCTAGGAGAACCTCTGGATAAGACCAGAACGCAGAAATTTCGTCATCCAGTAAGCTATAATCAACCGCTGATTCACAAAAGAAACAGACACCTGGGGAAACACATCCTTGACCCAGATGAAATAAAAACAATCCGAACTGGGAACATCCTATCTTTCTTGGTCAGTGCCCAGTTAAGGGAGCTACTGTAGGGCCTACATGGAACCTACACAGGAGGCTGGTCACAATAGATCTTAATAGGTCGCAGTGATGCACATCAGCCCCGACTTACATGAAATAAAAAAGCTATAATCACATACTTAAAACCCAAAATTTCAAGTCTATAGGTCATTTAGCTCCGAAGTTAAGCGAAAGCAAAGTTTTCGCATTTATGACACATACTCACTCACTCACTCAGTTACTCATTATCATCAAAATAGAACTAGTACTTCCCGTAACCTCAGAGAGCTGAAATTTGTTACAGAGTTAGGGTTTTATGGCCACATAAAGGGAAAACTATAAAAACTAGTGATTCTACAAAAAGAAGTGAATCCCACCAAAAACATTCTGTAAAAAAAACTTTTTAAAAACACGCTTTTTACGCAAAGACTAAAAACGTTTGAAAAAACTTTTGTTTGTTATAAAGACTAAAAAACATTTGATCTAAAAAGTAGTAAATAAAAAAAAAATAAAAAAAAAACTTTTTAAAAAAACAGCTTTTATTAAAAAGACTAAAAACCGATCTAAAAAACTTGAAAATAAAAATAAAGTCACGCTTTTAGAAAATTTGGGTACATATCAAGAAAAATTTCTGATGACAAAAGAAATGTAACTCAAAAATTTGTCTATAAAATTTAGCAAATTAGTCCAAGAACTCAATGACTATAAAAGCGTGGGGTGTTCAAAATTAAACATTACTCATTTAATGGTCTTAACATTACACCCCACGCTTTTATAGTCATTGAGTTCTTGGACTAATTTGCT
This sequence comes from Scirpophaga incertulas, assembly GCA_036419045.1. Classification (NCBI taxonomy): domain Eukaryota; kingdom Metazoa; phylum Arthropoda; class Insecta; order Lepidoptera; family Crambidae; genus Scirpophaga; species Scirpophaga incertulas. The sequence goes on along the minus strand of CM071634.1, from coordinate 3,049,417 downwards.
AATTTTATAGACAAATTTTTGAGTTACATTTCTTTTTGTCATCAGAAATTTTTCTTGATATGTACCAAATTTTCTAAAAGCGTGACTTTATTTTATTTTCAAGTTTTTAGATCGGTTTTTAGTCTTTTTAATAAAAGCTGTTTTTTTAAAAAGTTTTTTTTATTTTTTTATTTACTACTTTTTAGATCAAATGTTTTTTAGTCTTTATAACAAACAAAAGTTTTTTCAAACGTTTTTTAGTCTTTGCGTAAAAAGCGTGTTTTTTAAAAAGTTTTTTTTAAATTTTTTTTATTTACTACTTTTTAGTCTCGTGATTATTATAACAAACATAAAGAAATGTACATAATTGTTCAGAAAATGTAGTATTAGAATTAAACATATGCATTATATCAAATTCTATCTGTTTGCTTCATTGAACCAATTCTCATATTAAAAAGTTTTTAATTTATTACAACATAATTATGTATTTTTATGATTCGAAAATGATTGAATATTGTATTGTCATCTAGAATACACATGTAAAAAAAATTTTGAGCTCGATTGGAGCAGTAGAAGTGGTCGAAAAATCGATTACAAGATTTGATCATGACAAACAAACAAACAAACAAACGGACAGAGTAAGTCAATAAAAAGCGTGTAATAATAAAAACTAGCCAAGTCTCGATGGCGCTGCTAGTTTATCTCTAAAAAGTAATGAAATATAACAAAGTATTATAGTTAATGTTGTGTGACTTGGCCGTTAAAGGGTAACACCACGTTTTCCAAGTGGTCATTTTCCATCGTCGATGGGTAGCGGTTCTGGCGACAGATTGCTCCAATGGTGTCATGGAGCACCTGGTTTTGTACCCTTCAACGGCAAAGTCACAGAACATTAACTATAATAATAACGACATCGCAGGACATAAGGAACCTTAGACTCGGCATGGCTTTGTTATATTTCATTACTTTTTTAGAGGATAAACTAGCAGCTCCATCGAGACTTGGCTAGTTTATCACAGAATGTTTTTGGTGGGATATAAGCTACTTGAAATACTAACCCTGCGCAGACGAAGTCGCGGGCACCACCTAGTTATTATATAGTTTAGTTCACTCGAGCTGTGGAATTGTACATCATCTTAGGAACCGAGATCTGAACTCTCGTAGAGTCGTAAGCCAAACTTGTGCAAAGTTGGCTAAATTGTAGACCAACCTGTAAACATTGTGGCAAAAAAATCTTATTATTAATATTGCTATTACTATTTAGTCACTTCATTCTTTAACTAGCGTATAGAAAAAGTAGCATTCACGTAGTGGACAGACGACATTTCTACGTGGGAAAGCTGTCCATCTACATTTTCTAACCCGATGCTGTCACTTGACAACATAAACTAGATCGAGGTTACATTTGATACGATAAAACTGTTCATGTTCGTTTTATGACAGTTACAAATTTAAAGCGTCCGTCGAATTGTAGGTACGTAATTTGTGTATCATTATTGGCTGTATAGAGACACTGCTCCTTTATATGCGTGTGTTCTTAAGAATTGTATAAAAAAAGTACTTGTCAGATTTTCATGATTTGTTTATTATTGTATTAATTGAATGTATTAATGTGCAATTTTATTAGGTTTCTGTTAATGTTATCATGTATATCTATCATACATTAAGTTTTGTTTTATATTTTTGGGGTTTTTTTAGGGTTCCGTAGCCAACAGAACCCTTATAGATTCGTCATGTCTGTCTATTTGTCCGTCCGTATGTCACAGCCATTTTCTTCCGAAACTATAAGAGTTATACTGTTGAAACTTGGTAGGTAGATGTATTCTGTGAACCGCATTAAGATTTTGATGCAAAAATTAAAAAATAATAATAAATATTGCTTCCCATACGTAGAACTGAAACTCAATTTTTTTTTCATCAAACACATACGTGTGGGATATCTATGGATAGGTCTTCAAAAATGATATCAATGATATCAAGGTTTCTAAAATATTATTTTTCCAAACCGAATAGTTTGTGCGACAGACGCTTACAAAGTGGAAAAAAGTCCCCCCCCCCTCTAACTTATAAAATAAGAAAATGAAAAATCTAAAAAAAACATATGATGTACATTACTATAAAAACTACCAACGAAAATTGTTTTGAACGAGATCTAGTAAGTAGTTTTTTTTAAAACCTCGTAAATCGTAAACCGCTTCCTTTAATTTCATAAATCAATGGTACGGAACCCTTTGTGCGTGAGTCCGACTCGCACTTGGCCGGTTTTTTTACTATTTAAGTTATGCATTTTTTTGGTTACATCTCGACTCGTTTCAATTTTGATTTGAGTTTATATTGTCTCTTCCTGCGAGAAAGTCGCGACTGCAACGGCGACCCGGGATGGAACACGCCCCTTCCGTGGCCGGGGGCGTCGTCGGTGGAGGAGACCGGGAGAGGTAGTGTAGCCTCCCCCTAGGAGGGCTCCCCTCTAGGCAGGGGAGCGGAGGCTGGGGGTTCCCGGAAGTAGCTTGATGTTCCCGGGGGCTCCCTACATGCCTGAGGAAAGCCATCCCTGAGGTTTTTAGTGGGTAGGCCTCCCCCTTCTGAGGAGGAGAGCCCCACATAACCGCCGGCTCGCCACAGCCGGGGTATGCAACTTAATGCATTTTCCTCAGGGGGAACAAAAAAAAAAGGAGCTAAACTGTGTGTGGGCGTGTGGCGGTAGCATCGCGAAAGCGCATCCCGTCACGCGCCCCGATATGGGCTGGAAGGGGGGAAACACCGAGGGGTTTTTAGTGGGTAGGCCGGTCCTCTACCGGAGAGCCCCACACACGGCCGCGCCTAGCCAGCGCGGTGACAAGGTGCATAAGGAGCATTTTCCTCCCGCAAAAAAAAAGGAGCTAAACTGTGTGTGTATACTAACAGTATTTTTCTTCATATTGCAAATTTAATAAATACTATTGAATAGAACATTTATGGTCCGTTTTAGGACTTTTATTAAATTCTACCGAATTCCAATACTCATAGAGGTTAGTATTTTTAATATTAACATATTTCTTTGTGTTCCATAATTAATGTAAGTTGGCCCTGGTTTGACACTGTGATGGGACACAGTGTCAACTTTACTGATAGATTGCTTGATACTCGTAGAAGGGCAAAGAAAAGAAGAATGGAGCAGAGTGTGTGGTAATTATTATTCGTTAAGCAGCCAAATAATATCTTTAAATTAAATTCTATATAGTTAATCATTATGTGTCAATTTTAAATGATTTGATAATAAATTATACCCAAAGATATATAATTGTCACTTTCGTTTTGTTTCACTCCCATTCCATGATCATTCCCAATAGATTGCTTTCTATTGATATGAGGCTCATTTAAATACTCAAATCTATTTAATAACGATGAAATTACGAAAAACAGTGTCGTTGAAATTCGTTACATAATTAGGTTTTATCTATAAATATATGAGAATACATTTTAATTTATTTAAATTTATCGGCAGAGTGGAATCGACAGTTTTCTCTTGGCTCGTCTGATTTTCCTCGTGAAGAATACATCAAACAAATGTTCTAACATTCGTCGGGTTCATTAAATTTATAAACATTGCACTTTGTTTACCTTAATGCATAACGATTGCTTGTTTTACGACGCTGTTTGGTTTGTCCAAACATTCCGAGCAATCGATACGTTACGACAGTAATTGATCGACATTGGCACCGGATCTATTATAATTTGCGTTGGAGTTGTTCAATTTAGCATCTCACCACTTCCATTTTGACATTCGACAGTTAATTTGACAAGCCATTATGATTTTATTACACTTCTCTGACTAATTATAACAGAAATTGTAAGTACCATGCAACTAGCTGTACTGCAATGGAGCTATGAAGCCTACGTCTGAAGCTATAAATTCTAAATTAAAACATTTAGTTCTAAAGTTGATTTATTTAGTAAATGTTGTGAAAATTTCGTAGCTGACCTATTTTTAACCAGTTTTTTTAGTAGTGTATTATATATAGATTTTTTTTTTTATACCCAACGGTAGCAAAAAGGCTTACGGCCTGCCTGATGGTAAGCAGTCACCGTCGCCTATGGACGCTTGCAACACTAGGGGCATCACAAACGCTTTGCCGACCTTTTTAAAAACCTATTTACTCCCTTTTTGAAGAACCCCATACTGTAATCCCCCGGGAAAGCCTCAGCAGGGAGCTCGTTCCACAGTCGGAGCGTGCGCGGAAGGAAATTTCGTTGAAACCGCACTGTGCGTGACCATTTAGGCTCCAGCATGTGAGGATGAACACCCTGCCGATGGCGAGCGGTGCGATGGTAGAATGTGGCCGTGGGCGTCATGTCGAACAATTCTTTGGAACACAACCCGTTGTATACGCGATAGAACACACACAAAGAGGCACAGTCTCTTCTCAGACTTAAGGGCTCAATACCGCATGTGAGTATGGGATCGTCAACGATACGCTCAGCGCGTCTTTGGACCGAATCAAAAGCATCAAGTTGGTATCGAGGTGCTTCCGCCCACAGGTGACAGCAGATTAATATATAGACTTAATTTTATTAATGTTCGCTTTTTTAAAATAATTTGTCTGCGCTTTCGAGTTGGGCAATGGTCAATTGTAGATAACCATAGATACAAATTGACGAAGCTAGAAATCTTTTAGATTTTATTGCCATACTTGAAAGGAGACATACATTGAATGTTTTTGAGAACTATAATACAAATTTTTTCAAAGAAAGATGGCAACATTATTTTTAAATTAAATCTTATTGTAATTTAATTATTGTATTTAATCTGGATGGTATATATTTATACATAGCTATTATTTAGAATCAGATTTAAGATTGTTATAATGTATATAATTTTTGCTGTAATGCATATTTGCATACCATTAATTGGTAGATTGCACGAGGAACAACATTGGGAAAAAGAAAGTTTATTGATTTAAGGAAAATGAAAAATCGAAACGGCCAAAAATTTGCATTGACCATATTAATTGTTACAAAAATCCTCTGAATGTGGAACTTTTAGCAAGAATTATGAAGTAAGACGTTCTGAAATTTAAAACTATTTTCGCCATATCCTCCAAAGCCCTGTAAGAGCTGAATGTGGGTCAAGGCAGTAGCTTGTGCTGAGTAACTCATGGCATTGGTCATTATTTGTTTGCGAACGCCCTGTGCCTACGGCGTCGCTACGTGTGTGGACGGTAAAACATCGTCTGCTAAAGATACCACTTGTTGCTACTGGCCTGAAAACTGGTATTTTGCTTGTTATATTAGCAAATTCTACCAAATGTATATTTTTTGTAATATAGTCTTAATTGCATACACTAAGAACGCATTTTAAGATAAGCAAAAGGGTTTTTAAAAGTGGAATAAATCAATTAATTTAGATGACATGATTTAAATGTTTAGTGTATTAAAAAAAGTAAGGTAATTTAAATTGTGAACGAAAAATGATATCTGAAAAATATTCACCACAATCTGGGATACAGTTGACGATTTCATCATCACAGCGTTTGATCACAGATCTCACCTAATTGAAAAATCGATATAAAATGATATAAACAAAGTAAAAAGTAATCAAGAGACATAATACAAAAAAAAAAACTGGCCAAGTGCGTGTCGGACTCACGCACAAAGGGTTCTGTACCATTGATTTATGAAATTAAAGGAAGCGGTTTACGATTTACGAGGTATTAAAAAAAACTACTAACTAGATCTCGTTCCAAACAATTTTCGTTGGTAGTTTTTATAGTAATGTATATCATAAGTTTTTTTTAGATTTTTCATTTTCTTATTTTAGAAGTTAGAGGGGGAGGACCAACTTTTTTCTACTTTGGAAGCGTCTGTCACGCAAACTATTCGGTTTAGAAAAAAAATATTTTAGAAACCTCGATATCATTTTTGAAGATCTATCCATAGATACTCCAAACGTATGTGTTTGATGAAAAAAAAATTTTGAGTTTCAGTTCTAAGTATGGGGCGCTCCCAATATTTATTATTATTTTTTAATTTTTGCATCAAAATCTTAATGCGGTTCACAGAATACATCTACCCACCAAGTTTCAACAGTATACAATCTCTTATAGTTTCGGAAAAAAATGGCTGTGACATACGGACAGACATGACGAATCTATAAGGGTTCCGTTTTATGCCATTTGGCTACGGAACCCTAAAAACAAACCCTAAATACGCCGAGTTGTCGGTCACGTAATAATTATCAAGATGATTCATGATAATTCATTATAGCGGTTACTTTTAGAAAGTCTTTAGGGCGTTAATGGATCGCGTTGGCAGCGGTCCAGCAACCCTACGACTTCTGAAATAGCCGCAAATCTGCAAAAAGTAATATTTATTATTAAAAAACATGTTACGTGCATATTTCTAGTCCAAAACTATACATATATATGTATTCATGCCTCTTTCCAATAGGGTAGGCAGAGATCATAGTGCCATTCATAATCGCCATTTATTTTTGCGCCAATTTTGGCAGTTGTATTTAGATTATTTTTATTGTCAATCAACAAATATTTTCGATCTAGCCATACCTTGTATATCAACCTTAATAGGAGATATTAAACCTCTGTCATAAATTTATATGAAAATAAAATCAGTGCATTGATAAAAAACTGTGCACCCATGAGATATCCTTTGTTTTGTAGCAATTACAGTGCAACGTTAAATTAACCTCCCCAGTATAACGACTTCCTCGATTTAACAAATTCTTCGTAATGCCTATGAATTGTCAGTAAGAGTCAATATAAAATATATTACCTACACCTTTATATTGCGAACATTTTTTGCCAAAATCCTCTATAAAGAACTATCAAGAAAAAATATACATACGTGTACCTGCGAAACATCTTTAATTATGTTGACAAAAGTTTTATGAAAAAATTAGACAACATTTATTAGTCGAAGTTGTGCGTTATCTATACTAATATTATAAAGAAGTAAAGTTTGTGTGTTTGTATATTTGTTAAATTGTAAGGGGTAATCTCGGGATCTACTGAACCGATTTTAAAAATTCTTTTACCAATAGAAAGCCACATTATTGCGGAGTGTCATCATCATCATCATCATCATCATCGATTTTAAAAATTCTTTCACCAATAGACAGCCACATTATTGCTGAGTGTCATCATCATCATCATCATCGATTTTAAAAATTCTTTCACCAATAGAAAGCCACATTATTGCTGAGTGTCATCATCATCATCATCATCATCGATTTTAAAAATTCTTTCACCAATAGAAAGCCACATTATTGCTGAGTGTCATCATCATCATCATCATCATCGATTTTAAAAATTCTTTCACCAATAGAAAGCCACATTATTGCTGAGTGTCATCATCATCATCATCATCATCGATTTTAAAAATTCTTTCACCAATAGAAAGCCACATTATTGCTGAGTGTCATCATCATCATCATCATCATCGATTTTAAAAAATCTTTCACCAATAGAAAGCCACATTATTGCTGAGTGTCATCATCATCATCATCATCATCGATTTTAAAAATTCTTTCACCAATAGAAAGCCACATTATTGCTGAGTGTTATCATCATCATAATCATCATCATCATCAGCGGACGGCGCGCGATGGCTTCGGGTTTAATTCAGTTCGCTTTCGTGCTCGCTTCGGGGATTATTAATATTATGCCCAACGAAGTGGGCGCGGGTCAGCTAGTAACAATATAAGTACGTAATGTTGAGGAGAATAAGGGTCGGTTTCACCGGTTGCTGATAATTTCTTAGATAGTTGTCGATAGATAAAGGTTACTGAATTTTTTTTTTCGTTTCACCATCTAACTGACAGATAAAATAAATGATAGATAAATTTGCCGACAGGTTATTAAGTCACGAAACGGCAACGTCGCTTTTTAACGTTTCGATTCACTAACCTAATTACCGGTGTTTTCAAAAAACTAAATAAATATTAATATCTTAAACATATTGTTATCGAAATTAATAAATATATGTTCTAGATTAGTCTTGTACTGTTATTGTGAATATTTACTATGTGCTAATAAAATTCTAATACGTAATATATTTTTATTCAAACTTTATTGAATAAGAACGAAACGCGCTATTGATGACATAAACTGTTGTCATTTCTGTGTTGGCGCCACTTTTCAATTCTTCTAATAGTATTTTCCTAAGAATATAATGGCTTCTCCTAAAAATAAACGAGAGAGAGGAACATCAATTACTCGAGGGAGGAAATGGAGCTCCTGGTGGGACACCAGGGAAGAAAAAAAGCATGTAATAGAAAACAAAACAAGCAACTCTTTGACAGATCTTACAGATAACAACGCTATCAGCCAATTCATGTGACCATTAAGTTACAGGCAACTTTATATGTCAGATACCTCTATCCGAGACCTGTGAAACCGAAAATTGCATTTAATATGACAGATAAGAAGAGAAAGTTATGCTATCAGAGACCTTATCAGCAACCGGTGAAACCAGCCCTAAAACTATTTTTATTACCTCTTTATAACGAATTTTTGACCAATCTAACCTCAACATAACAAACCTCAGTTCAACGAATCACTTGATACGAGTATAACGAATATTTTCTTGTTACCCTCCGATTTGTTATAACGAGGTGGCACTGTAATAACAACAGTAAGTACGTAGTCAGAAAGAAAAATACACATTTGTGCGTCAGCTATCATTGGCGATATCTCCTTCACATTAATTACAGAATGATATTGTATTCTGTAATTAAGAGTTACGTTAAGATTACTACTGATTAAGCAGCGTTGATTCATCGTTGGAATGTGTATTTATAACAAACTGAAATAACAAGATCTCACCTTTCCAATTAAGTAGAAGCATCTCGTAACATATTCCCTGGGGCTATTTTGCTATTAACAGCATCGGACAAATGAATCGGGATTCTAAGTTATTACAGAAAACTACCGGGAAAAATACCTGCACACATAAAGCCTTAAAGCAGGCTTCTGAGAGTGGGATATCCCTATTTATATTATAAAAGCGAAATTATGTAAGTATGTAGTATCAAATTTTGATTTGATTTTATGGATGGATTTTTGTTACTCTTACGCGTAAAAACTACTGAATGGTTTTTAAAGGAACTTTAAAATAATATAGCTTATACATTATAATATCACATATGTGACAATTTATATAGGTGTAAGCCACGCAATTTTTTTTTATATATAGGATAGGGCAGCAAACGAGCAAACGGATCACCTGATGGTAAGCGATAACCGTTGCCCATGGACACCCGCAACACCAGAGGAGTCACAGATGCGTTGCCGGCCTTTTAAAAGGAAATAAGGGGAAAGGGGGGGTTGGGCCTTCGGTACCCTCACTCACTCGGTGAAACACAGCGCAAGCGTTATTTTACGCCGGTTTTCTGTGAGGCCGTGGTATCACTCCGGTCGAGCCGGCCCAATTCGTGCCGAAGCATGGCTCTCCCACGGTAACGCTAATATAAGCTACTCGAAATATTTATCCTGCGCAGACGAAATCGCGGGCACCAACCGGTAATAATATATATGTCTCAGGGCGCACTTTATAAGGCCGGACATTTTGCCCTAAAAGCCGGACATGTTTTTTTTTGGCAAACAATGTTTTTACGGCTGGGCTGTTGAAAAAAGTATTTATACGTGATATAAAGTGAGGATGAGATTTGACCGGAAGACAGTTTGCTCTCCGCTCGCCTTTGTCCGCTCGGCTCGAGCGCTATTCCGCCCATCGTCGTACGAATCGCCTCTCTGACAAAAAGGTTGACAAAAGCCGGACAGGCCGAACATGAACATATTTGGCCGGACGCGACCGCAAAAAGCCGAACATGTCCGGCCAAAGTCGGACACCTGGTAAGCCTATTCAGGGCCAGCGAAATGATATTTAAGGGCCATATATGGTATATATTAGGTAGACCCTAAGGTATCTATCGATCTATCCAAGACCTGAAACCTCATTCTGTCTAAATTAACTTCAAAGTGAAACTAAAACTTACAATTGACACCCCTAGTCAGCTGTTAAAACAAAAGAGCCTAAAGGTTGCCATCCGTCCTGAATTCCGCGCGTTTACCCTAGTTTTCAGGGCGTTCGGAGGCCGTGCGGCGGAGGTTATTAAAAATTGACCGGGTGAAATCCGGACAATATCGTTGTCAACGCTTTTTTTTAATATTATGATAAATTGAAATAACTCATAGTTAATAATTCGAATTTACTAACAAGCTGTATCAATGAGTACAAATTAAAATATAACGATGTTTTATTTTATGCATAAAATCATACTTTACCTAAAATCCGGTATGTGTCTCAAAGCACACAAGCAGCAACGGAATCATGTCACTACTTACCTGCAAAAAGACAAAGATTTAAATAGCACATAAATACTTGAATTAAATGTAAATATAATTAGGAAAAAAGGTGGAAAGGTCCTCGAGCGCAGAGACCGCAGCGTTGTTAGGCCGCCCAGTAGATGGGCAGACGATTTGGTGAGAATCGCAAGAAGGCGCTGGACGCTAGCAGCGCGCGACTGACCGATGTGGAGATCCTTGGGGGAAGTCTATGTCCAGCAGTGGGCGTCTACTGAGTGGAATGATGATGATATTCCCCAACTCAATAGCAACATAAGCTGTAAACTGTTGAAGATGGGGGACTTTCCTTCATAATATCTTTTGCCGCTTTATTTAATACTAGCTGACCCGTGCACACTTCGTTGGGCATAATATTAATAATCCCCGAAGCGAGCACGAACGCGAACCGAATTAAACCCGAAGCCATCGCGCGCCGTCCGCTGCTTTGGCCTTCACACTTATGACGATGAGTTTACTTGTTTTCATAGATTCATAATTTTTCGTAAAATATGACTAATAAATATGACCTAATGATTTGAATTATTTTATTAATATAAAAAATTAAATTGTCTATGCTAATGTTAAGAAATATACTTTTTGTAATTTAAATATAAAAGTTAGACATATGCTGTCGTTGACTTTTTTGTAGGCATTTTCAAGCTCCACATTTTTTCTCTAGAACTCAAAAATATATCTTTCATAGTTAAGGCAGCGTTCGCAAGAAACGCTTTCATTCGACCGGTTTTTCTCCGATTCACTTTGCAAAACGGGCTACCACATAAAAGCCTTTTTATTTTTCGGTTTTTTTATATAACCTATGACACTCAGCAATAACCTGGCTTTCTATTGGTGAAAGAATTTTTAAAATCGGTTCAGCAGATCCCGAGATTACCCCCTACAATTTAACAAATATACAAACACACAAACTTTACTTCTTTATAATATTAGTATAGATATGAATTCTAACATTCCTAAGGGGATCGAATCTAAACGGTCCCGGTTCGAAACCCGGTGTCGTGGTTGTTATTATATATTTCTATCAAAAATATTTATTATATATGTAAAATATATGTATGTTTTTCCGTTACTCTGGATCCCACATGCCTTACAGAGCTTACTTTGGGCTAGGCTAATGGGTGTAAATGTAATAAATATTTTTATTTATTTATTAATGTATGGTATAGTTTATGTGAATTGTGTTTCGCTGTCTCGTCATCTTCCTACATGTATTTATTGTGAAACTTACTTCGCTAACATGTTGGGGTCACCTTACGAAGAGGAGAGTATTGGTGACTGAGATACAAGTTTCTGCTTATTTCAGGCACCAGTCTCTTACATTCTAAATAAAAACTTAGCATTATTTATATAGGTATTTATAAGCTGATACATGTAGATTGTGAAAGATACATAAATAAATAATTATAAAAAAATATTTATTAATGTTTTATGTAATTAATATTATTTAAAGTCTAAGTTTTAATCGAGAGAGCAACCACCCCCTCTGGAGAGGGGACGATGCACCGCAGTTTCATAAAGGGACTCCTAAGCGGTTGACTCTTCCGCTTAGGAGTCCTTTTATAGAACTGCGCGGGAAGCCAAAGTGACGCCGGCCTTACTAACAAACAGAAAAAAAAACAGATCATGCTCGTTAATGGGAGTACTGACTTGGTAACTAACTGCGTAGGTAGCTTCTTTGAAGTTGAAAGTAAATCCCAGTTAAATAAGTCTCGATTTTAAAAGAGCTTGTTTGCAACACTCGACTGAACTAAATAAAAATATGGCAATCAATTATAATAGCTAAGGAGACATTCTGTCCGTCCTCGACTTCAGATCGGTAACAATTATTCATAATTACAACACACGCAGAGGTATTGTCCATCCATTCATATACATAAGCAAGTAATGGAAGTAAGGATTCATGAATTATGTTCTTTTCTTCGTCCACTAATTTACAATGACTGTGATGTTTTGAAGAATATTGAGAGAAATTAAGTTTAATAATGACAGACACTTTTCTTTCAATGGATTTTGCGTCGGAAGTTATAAATGTCGAAAACAGGCCAAGTGCAAGACATCTTGTGGAGATTTAGATGATAAAACCGGTTCAGTACAAGATAACTTGTGCAGATTTAGAAGAAAAATCGGCCAAGTGCAAGATAACTCATGGAGACTTAGATGAAAAATCGGTCAAGAATAAGATAACTCATGGAAGTTTAGATGAAAAACCGGCCAAGTGCAAGATAGCTCATGGAGACTTAGATGAAAAATCGGTCAAGAATAAGATAACTTATGGAAGTTTAGATGAAAAACCGGCCAAGTGCAAGATAGCTGATGGAGACTTATGAAAAATCGGCCAAAAATAAGATAACTTATGGAAGTTTAGATGAAAAATCGGCATAGTGCAAGATAACCCATGGAGACTTAGATGAAAAACCGTCTAAGTGCAAGATAACTCATGGAGATTTAGATGAAAAAATCCTTGCACATAAGTGCAAAACGTTGTTATCAACAAAGTGGATGCAAGCGTTAACTCCCATTGCCTAAATAGACGGCTGCGATATTGAAACGATGGCGATGAATCATTGTTTTGTTTACGATCGCACTATAACAGCCGTCACTATCACTACGAACAGTCACGTCACGAAGAGTAGCGTAGCCGACGCTGCCTTATCTGCAAACTTTTTTTTTATTACAATAATGGCTAATAGACGATCAGCGCAGCCAATGGACGTTTATAACGACAACGGAATCACTTGCGCGTCACCGGCCTTAAGCCTGTAATTGATTCGATATCTATCTTGAGCACAATTAAAAAGGAATGGCGCTATGTGTTCTCAATAGCACCATCCCTATCAAAATCAAAATAATCTTTAATGAAAAGATAATCTTATTTTTTAGAATTCAAAACATCCGTACATCGGAACTTCGTAGTCAATAGTCGAGTCGTTAGTACACCGGTTTCAAGGTGCCGCCATCTCTTACTCATGTCATAGTTGTTAATATATATTTATATATGTACGTCTATCCGTTACCCTTATATATATATATATATATATAATATATATATATATATATATTTATATATGTCATATATATATATACCTATATAATTTATATATAAAATATTATGTATATATTTTTGATAAAAATATATAATAGCAACCACGACTAAGGTACACATGCACATGCAAATCATCACGCAAATATCTGCCCCCACCGGCACTTGAACCCGGGACCTCAGAGGTGGCAACACCTTAAAGCCGGTGTATTAATCACTCGACTGTGGAGGTCGTCAAAATGGTGTAGATTTTTCAAGAAGGGAATATGTTGCAGGTCACAGATTACGGTAATCGCTTACCATCCTGCAAGTCTTTTGACATGATGGCGGTATAAATTCCATTGGCTTATGATGTAAGTATCCTATAGCTTAGAACTTCCTTAATCACAATGCCAGCACTCATAATGTAGTATGTACATACCTACACATTATGGAACGCCCATGGTAGTTTAATGAAGCGTTTGTTTATAGCGATTGTTTACTTGAAATGTGTTATTTGATTTAGTTACATAATGCGAGCTGGTGCTCATAGTTCCAGGTTTTTCAAAAGATTTGTAATAACCTTTCTTGTTGGCACATACCGCAACGGATACTTATTGCGGTACCACACTAATGCAGCTCCCGCTGTAACACTTTTTTTCCACTGATTTTAAGTACTATTAAAGACACTTTTTTATTCATATTGATTAAAAACACTTTTACAATTGTATCTTGCATTGGTTATGTTTTCGTCGAATTGTTACTTTGACATTGACAGTTCTGTAGAGTTCTATAGTGTGGACCGCTTATCACGATCCTAACACCATTATCTATGGGCAAATTAGGCAATCAAATCTAGCCAAGCGTCGTCTACAAATATGGGTTCTTTATCAATAATACTGAAACATCACTCCGGAATTCATAGATTAAAAACAGTGTCGTAGATTAATAACTGCCCACAGATTATATACCGGATACTAATTAACAACAAATTATTTGCACTGCCGATTACCAAAATATCGTTTGGGATTAAACTTAAATTTAGGAAGAATTGATTTATTTGTGGCGGATCGACAAAGTTTCCACATCATCCTAGTTTCGTATAACAAACATTACATACATACATTCTAGTCTGGGATGCACGTGGGTGAATGTCTTTGCCTCATCGGTGGTAAACAATCTGTAATGGTATACTAATCTGTGACTTGGAGAGATCTGAAATCTGGGAATTGGGAATCGATCTATTGTAAAAATCTCACGCATATTTCGGGATATAAAAACGTATTAAAAGTTACGGAAAGTGGTGTCAGGATCACAAATTTCAGGAGTATTTTATTTCCCATAAAATTATCCATATCTGTTGGAACATAATTAAATTGAGTTGCCACCGGCACTTAAGGAAAAAATAATAAACTAAAATATTTACATATTGAAAGCCCGATAAAAAGGTCAGTAATTGTTGCATTTATCTCTTTAATTTCAATTGTAAAGCTCTAGTACTGGTGTTCCCAATAGTAATGATTTTCACAAATAATTATTGATATTTGTTTTGAGCGGGTAGGCTTAACCACCCATACAAAATCATGCTGAAATTAGTTGCTTAGCTGCTAATCTCATGTATTTGAGGTAATTGGTGTTTGTATTTAATCATAAATGTAAATTCTTGTTCTTTTAAGATGTAAATGTACCATAATTTGATGAATGTTCAATAGATCATGTTTGATATTTTTCTTTGTAACCTAGTTGTCAGATTTAATTGTATGAAGAACAATAATGTATATGGGTTCCTTCTGAACCGCATAGACCACCCACAGTGAGTCCATGACTATGATAATGTAGCATTTTTATGACATGTAACAGGGCAAAAAGGTACCGGGAGGTAGACTATACCTGAAAGGCCCGGCCCTACTAATTTATGTAAGAGAAATATATAAAATACAATATCCTTGAGAAAATTATATAAAAGTTAAGAAGAATAACTGCAATATATTAAAAGAAGAGTTAAAATAGACTGTCTGGACCCAGTCTCAAGGAAGGTATTCAGTACTAACCACCGGGGGATGGGAATCTAGCATTAGAAAACATGTTATTTTTTTAGATTTGAGAATTACCATTAAATAGTTTATCTCAATACCCTGATCAACCATTGTTGCTAAATATCCTTGCCGAGATTGATCAAACAGCACCAGAACCAACCTGCCCTTGTGTCTACTCATTAAAATTTGTTATTTTAAGTACATAATAAAGTTATTTATTTTAATTGGTTATTTTAATTTTTAATTTAGTTGTTATAAAAAAAAAACTTAAATATACATTTATAGGGCTAAAGTTGATAATTAAATCAGTAATTTTGTTATTTTGTATTATTTGTGTTTTCTTTATAACTCTAGTTGGTGAGTAGGAGAATTATTACATTACACCGCATTTCGATTATTGACAAAATACGCTTCTAAGAAGTCAATTTCTTCACAATTAGAAGACATTTTAGCGAAAATCCTTAATTAATAACTCATATTAGATGATTGACAGATTTTCTAATCAAATTCGAAATTTGAGGGTAAAAATTCTTTTTATTTACTTTACAGTCAATTCTACCCACTTCCTGGCCATAACAAAAAGTTTGACCATCGTAGATTTTTGTTTCTGTTGCCGAAATGTATGGGAAACGTTTTTGGCGATTTCTGTCTTTCCTAGTACTGAAAGCTAAAATGGTCCCATAGAGTTTTTTGATCCCCACATGAAATAGAATCGATTGGCATAAAAAAATTTTTTGGACTTTTTGCATTTTTTTTGCCAACTGTAAGTTTATTACAAAATCTGTGAATGCAGTGCAAAATATGTCAAAAAGTTAGGGAAGGTCTTCTAAGAACGTTTTGCTGTAACTGCAACGGTTAAGGTACTTGCCCTTACTGCCCCGTTTCAAAAATACACCCTGTATACAGTATGACCCGCCCCGGCATCGCACGGGTGCAATATTTTTCAAACGCGACCCAAAAATTATTTATGTGAGAATTTTAATGTTATAATGTTAGTTCTTTTCTACAACTGGGGAAACACATCCTTGACCCAGATGAAATAAAAACAATCCGAACTGGGAACATCCTATCTTTCTTGGTCAGTGCCCAGTTAAGGGAGCTACTGTAGGGCCTACATAGAACCTACATAGGAGGCTGGTCACAATAGATCTTAATGCATATCAGCCCCGACTTACACAAATAATAATAATAGTTCTTTTCTACGCCATTAATAAATATTAATAGTTAATAATAAATATGTGCACGACGCACACTTATTCTTCGGGGTTGGAGGCACGTCGGCACACTTCAATGCTGGGGTTGGTGAAGGATTCGAACGGTGCGTTGCGGCCCGGTGGTGGTTGCAGGAAGAAATGAGAAGCCAGTTTTCTTTGTTCGGTCGGCCAGCAGGGCTTCAGGAGCTTTCTGTTCTGGTGGTGGACAGTCGTCCGCTTCAGTAGGAGGTCCCCGTCGTAATCCGTATCGAGCCGGGGGAGTCCCGCAATTTATTCCAGAGAAAATCCCTACCAAAAAATGGGATTTTCGAGACCCCCCTGGCGAGGTTATACCGTACAGAAAGCACCTGTCGAACCCCATTTTGCCCTTTATTTTACTATTATTCTTCCAATAAATCCTTATTCTATATGTGTTCCCTTATTTTCATCCCTTTCATACATAGGTAATCTGCAGGGGCTTATTTTCTCTTTATTCTGCCGTTTACAATACAACTATATGTTATATAGTCCTCGAGATATACTCGATAATACGTCGGAGAGGGTGAGTTTTCATCCCTATTTTTGGCTTAATTTACCCCCTACAAATTACCTATAAGCTTTAAGTCCTTCCCCTTTGGGGCATACATTCGGAGTGTATATCCGATACTATATCTTAACTCGCTACCACTGAGAATGCTCTGTGATATACATATATATGCACTTTAATCGGCGTGCGATAGGACATTAATTCGACATTTCCATACATTTTGTGATTTCTCAGTGGCTGCTCGTTTACAATTTTATAATTTATTGTGCCCTATTTACTCGTAATATTGTTCATTTAATGCATTTACATATAGTATGCCCTAATTCAATAACAATTTCCCTATATCTCTCATACTTTTTCCACAAAACTCATATGTTTACATTCTTACGCTACTGTCTTTTTCTAAGGAATTTAAAGAATTATTAATCAATATATATACCTATCTTACATACTATATGTAGTCTTATCACTAAGGGAACCTATTCTATGTTTATTTATTCATTTCCTAAGCTACGTTTATCTTTATTTCTTATCTATGTTTAGTACTATTCTTAACTATCTTATATATGTAATACATTTCTATCAATTAATTATATTCTACGTAATTATTTATTTATTTAACTATTCTATCCCGAACAAAATATATAAGCGAGTATTCAATATACGAGTGATTTTTCCTGTCTGTCACTCAGAGGATGCATAAAGGATAACAACGTAATGAGTGGGAATTATCACACCGAATCTCACTCAATGTTGCCAATTGAAGTTGAATGAGCCGCCATTATTTATTCATTGTGAGCGAGCACAACTCGGGCTTATGCGATCTGTGAAAGGCGTAGCATCCGCGGCGCACTTAACTAGTAAATAGGGTTGCCAGTCGCAGTTCTTGTTTCGCCGTGATTTTTGACGTGAAACGTCTTTAAAATGGCGCCGAAACATACGGGTACCAGGTTTAAAAAGTGGACCGTAACGAAAAGGTCTATATCATCGTACCTTAATAATTAAAAAACTATTAGTCTTAGAAACAAAAATGTGGTGTGAATATGCCACTTATATAGTCAGCTCGCTGTTGTGACATTGAGTTTTTTTTATTAAAATACTTAAAACACCGTCAATCTTGTTTTTATTTTTTATCTATCGTTTAAAATTTACTAGTATTTACGTACTTTGTAAATGTACTGTAAATTAACGCTTTTATTGTGTAGGTATAAAGAAAATATGAGTCACTAGGCGGTGCCCGCGACTTCGTCTGCGCAGAATTAGTATTTCGAGTAGCTTATAATTAGTGGGACGTATATCTTTATAAATTGTAGTCTATGTGTTATTCTGATGTGAACGAAACGCTTCCGTTTCGTTATAAAGAAATGTATGGGAATGATTCCGTAATTCGGAATCATTTCCAGATATTCATCATTTCGATTACGAATCGATCGTAAATTACATTTTGCCTAGGGGCTCTGAAGAATATATTAAAAAATACTTCTCTACCCATTTATCGTGGAAGAGAGATAGGCCATTTAACATTTAATCATCGATTACCGAAGCAAAATACGTCCATGTGGGTAAAACTAGTTACATAAAAATAGAATATTAGTTATAATTCCGTTATTTTATAGTAAGTATTCAACAAAAATACCAAATTCTATTAAGTCGTAAAATAAATTCAATACAAATGTCACAAAATAAAAATACAAACAAGGTCGTTTTCTTAGCAGTGGATTATGTTATTTTTGAATACATTATTTTTAAACTAAAGTATGATTAATTTTAAACTAAAATATAACTGATATGTATATCCGTTGACAAAAATACCTAGTTCAATCAGGATATTTAGACTGTTCCATCTGACAACCCTAGTTGTGGCGCGATAATATTATTATTGCTGTAACCGTAACCCCAGCCACAGATTATAAGCTACCGGCCAGCGTGCTTCCGGCGGTGCAGTGCTATCGACATATCGATATTTTATCATACTTTATAATTAATTATACTTATTATAAGTACGCTTAATATTTTTATCTAGACTAATATTATAAAGTAGAAAGATTTGTTTTTTTGTTTGTATTGAATAGACTCCGAAACTTCTGAACCGATTCTGATGAAAGTTAGCATAAGGATAGATTGAGACAAATGGTAATTTATACTTCGGGAAAATATGTTTATAATAATAATAAATAAATATTTGTTACACTTACACCAATTAACCTAGCCTAAGCTCTATAAGGCTTGTGCAATGGGATCTAGGGTAACGGATAGACATACATAATATATTATACATATATAATAATTTTTATTGAAATATATACTAAGGTACAAATGCTCGCATTCATCACACAATCATCTGCCCCCACCGGACTCGAACCCGGGACCTCAGAGATGGCGACACCTTGAAACCGGTATATTATCCACTCGACTATGGAGGTTTATTATTATCCACTCGACTATAATACGAGTGGATAATATATTAATATTATCCACTCGCCTATAAAGTTGAATTGTGTCCGAGACCAATTTCGATGGAAGAAAAACCAATAAAAACATCTGAACGGATTCTGATGTGATTTTACCGTGGGAAAATATACCTTTCGGATTGGAAAATTCTTATAAGGCGGGTGAAATCGCGAGCGGAAAACTATCCCAACTAATATAATAAATGCGAAAGTAACTTTCTGTCTGTCTGTCTGTTACGCTTAAACCTCGCAACCGATTTTGATGAAATTATGGTACAGACAATCTTTAGACCCTGAGACAGAACATAGGCTACTGTTTATTTCGAAAAAAGGGATGAAGGGGTTGAAATAGAGGTTGAAAGTTTGTATGGGATTTCTTAATTTAAAAAGATAAAACCATGCAACTTTATATTTAAGCACTTGATAAGAAATCATTAAACATTTGTTCTAGCATTTTTTAAATTTCGACCAGCTAGAGAGTGAAATAAAGGTTGCAAAAAAGTATGCAAATTCGTCAAATATCACGTCATAAGAAATAAGAAATCGTTTGTTCTAGCATTTTGAATTTTTTACCAGTGTGGGGGTGAAATAGGGGTTGAATTGAAGATAAGACCATGAATCTTGGTACCTTAGACATAAGGGACCAGGATTGACAAACTAATTTCACGCGGGCGAAGCCGCAGGCGGAAGCTAGTTTATACATATTTTTTAAGAGGAGGAGGGAGGAGAGAGAAATTATAATGTAACATAAATAAATATTTT
Source organism: Scirpophaga incertulas (assembly GCA_036419045.1). Lineage (NCBI taxonomy): Eukaryota > Metazoa > Arthropoda > Insecta > Lepidoptera > Crambidae > Scirpophaga > Scirpophaga incertulas. The sequence continues at coordinate 3,029,073 of CM071634.1, read as the reverse complement.
TGTTGTATTGACTAGTAATTAAGTTGTAAATAGATAATCAATATAAATTGATATGATTAGTCCTATATATTTCAGATAACTACAAATATAACACTGTCGCATTAGGTATAAACCTGTAAGGACATTGCAAGGGAATAATAAATAAATAAATAAACATGTTTGCGGCGTTGTTGTGCATGACTAAGAAATACACTGCAATTGTAATTTGTATGAATGTGTGTGGGTTGTGAATGCAAATGCGCAAGCGCAACGGAAAAAAATCGGGTGGGGCTGTGCCGGGGCACACGGCCGTTGGTTTTAACGTGAAGCGTTTATGTTAGGGAATCGCTTTTAAAGTAAAAGATTGAATTGATACAAGATTGACGGTGTTTTAAGTATTTTAATAAGATACTCAATGTTACAACAGCGAGCTGGCTATATAAGTGAAATATTCACACCACATTTTTGTTTCTAAGACTAATAGTTTTTTAATTATTAAGGTACGATGATATAGACCTTTTCGTTACGGTCCACTTTTTAAACCTGGTACCCGTATGTTTCGCCCCGATTTTAAAGACGTTTCACGTCAAAATGAAAATTTTAATAAATGTGTAGCATAATAGAATAATTGTAATCCATACTAATATCATGAAGAGAATCTATTTTAAAAATTCTTTCATCATTAGAATGCCACATTTTACCTGATCGATACGAAAATATTTCTTTTCTGACGGCCAATGCTGGACGGATTTCTAAAATTCTTGACTGCTGTTGTTGGACTTCTGGACCGATTAATAATTCTTTCACGAATAGAAAGCGTCATTATCCCTAATTAACATACGCCATAATATAGTTTTACCGCGGGAAAATATTTACGTCCCACCTGTGCGAAGTTGCAGCGAGCCGCTAGTTGTAGATAATGCTAGAATCAAACGATTACAGCGCCATCTATTGACATTTCATCAAACTGCATACTCAAATGTAAACGAAACGAATAAGTTGCGTGAAGTAAAAAGTTTTTCAACACCATTGCTCGTAATAGGGTACTTCCCTCTACATTAGAAAAGATCTAAAAGCATATAACTATGATAGCTTATGCATTAAATAGTCGGAACCATCATGTTTAAATACATAAAATAACAAAAATAATATAAAAATTAGTTTCAAAGTATTCACTTTTTTAATCTATACGTAAAACAAGAGCGAAACATAGGCCGCCATGTCGTGACGTCATAAGGTACTGTAAATTTATGCGTGTCAATGTCATTATGAATCATAGTACGTATAAAGCCGCAAAACAATAAAATAAGAAGTTTGTAGGTTGCTTTTTTAATGTAAGAGAACGTTATAAATACGTAAATTATTCGAATTGAAATCGCACGTGAATCACACTATGGAAAGCAGTTTTGTAAAAGGAGATAGTACGAATTTACCAAAAATAAATGCAATGGTCGAAAAATTATTTGCTGCAAATCCCGACTTTTGTTCTGCCGAGTAAAGGAGTATTAAAACATCGATGTCAGTATTACTCTTTTATTATTATTCCTTATTAGTTGTTTATATAAAAGATAATAATGCATTTTTAAATTATGAATATAATAATACATAGCATCAAACATAGAGCTTTGTTTTTATTTACTTGCCGTATTGACGTCATCGCTACAGAGTAACAACTCGTGTAGCGCCTTCGTCTAATTACGCGCGAAATTTGAAAATATTAAATTTTAATGCAATTTTTATAGTACTTAACGAGTGTGTATAAAATTTTTTATATTTTTAGTATATGGCTTACTGACACGCAAGGATCAAATTAAGATTCTTTTCAAAAAAAGAGATTAATTCCCTATTGGCATGTAACTACACCAATTTTAGTTTCACAATGTATCATATTACCAACTTAAAATATTTTTCGATAATTTCAAATTCGATTACCCACAGTTTTGTAATCAAACATTAATAGTTTCGTAAAGAATTAATAATTCGTTAAGTCACGCTGTTATTTATAAGAAAAAAAAAAATAGGAACTAAAGATAATTTATATGCAAAATGCTGAAACATTTTTGTAAATTAAATAAGTTTGGCGTTTAGAAACACTCTGTTTAAAGATATACAATTATAAAAACCTTATTTAAAATTACAACTATTAAATAGAAGTCATACATAAATACTAAAAGAATATATTTATTTTTTCTAAATTATATAATTTGCTGTTTTGGCTGTATAAGCGTCGGTACCTTAGTCTTACGCGCACAAAGCCGTTAATAAAAAAAAAATAATTTTATACTTTTTAAAGGTAAACATATTTATAATATCTCTGGTTAAGTTGTAAATACATAGGTTATTGTTGATTTCAAACATATAAGTTAAGATTACATTTTAAGGTCAATCTACACAGACACACAGACACGTCAACCTTATAAAAGTTATTGTTTTGTGATGTACAAGTTATAACCTTTCATTTGATACCCCACTTGAGTATATTTGCAAACATTCGGTTTTTCTTCCCCACTTCAACCCCCCATAACTTTTGAACGGCTCAATCGATTTTCATCAAACATGTCTAAGAACACTCGCCCTTAAAACACCTGTAATACAAAAAAAAAAGCTAAATTGAAATCGGTTCATTCGTTCGAGCTATGATGCCACAGACAGACAGACAGCCCTCAGGCTGCGGATCGTATCAATGGCAGAAGACATGCACGGCAAATAAAGCGGTAATTTCTAAGGTGATGTCGTGCCTGTATTAATGCTGGTGGGTTTGCAATTGAACATTTACTGTAATATTAATAATATAATAAAATAAATTTAAAATTCTTTACAACACACTTCCTCATAAAGTGGCTCTAATCCCATGGCAATTAGGCACATAATGACACCTATAATCAAACAGTGACTTTTTCATTACTATTATTCACGAGTGAGTAATAGTTTTTTTTTTATATTATTGGTTGAGTTACGCTTACATTTGCGCTAAAAAGCTATCCGCGAAAAGCCCAAAAAAAAGAAACCTCATTTTATTAGTCTATGGCCGATGCGCGCGCATAGGAAAACTAATTAATTTTTCCCGCCATTACGAAATTTATTAGTCTATTGTCGATGCGCGCGCATAGGAAAACTGATAATTTTTCCCGCCATTACGAAACATTTTTCACAACTCGTCTCGTTTTCTCTTTTGAAGTTATTTAGTTAGTTAATTAAGATGTCTGCAAATACAATTTATGAAAAAAATGTTTTTTTATTTAAGTATTATTTTATTCAGAAGTGTGTTGAAAAATTCTTTATATCATTCGTTTTTATTCAAGCAATATTTATCACTAACAAAAGTCCTGTTTTGAGCCCATAGTATAATAAGTAATACATTTAAAATTATCTAGTAGATTCTTTGATTGCCTGGCCCCTTTATCTATGGTAAGCTGAATAAAGTACTGAAAATATACAGTTTCAATACAACAGAGTGTAAAAATAGTGTGAAAAACTGGATACAAAGCTAAATTACAATGACACGGAAAATTTTATTTCTGTAATTTCATGATTCAGAAACTTTAAGTATTAATGCGCACACGCAAACGTGCGCGCGCACACACAACACACACACACACACACACACACATATACGCATGCACATAATGTAAAATATAAACGTAAAAATTAAACGTTATTGTAAACCTCAGTACAAAACTAGTCGTGCGTATAATCTTAGTAATTTATTACATGTGAGAGCACTGTAGCTAAGATACAGGTTTTGTACGAAACCTAGTTTAGCGATAGTGATCGCAATAATTGGTAATGGTAAAACTAGTAATTAAGTAATTGTGCTCCTAATTGTAATGTTTATTTTCAATAAAGTTTATTATTATTATTATTATTATTATTTAAAATTATCGGTTTTTGTTTATGATTAGTTGGTATTTTTTTTCTGGCTAGTTTCCGTAAAGTATTATACCATTTTGGAATCTTGGTTAGTTGCGTCAACTTTTTAAATAACTTGCAATAGTAGTGTCGATACAATTTTTATACACCACGATGCGTGAAAGTGAACTGAAAGTAAAAATCTTTGGAAATTTTAGAACAAATATTTAAAACAAATATTTTGATAATTTTTTGTTTATCTGTATTCAGGTATTTTTAAGGTTTTTTTGGTGGATAGCAATGCTACTTAGGTTGCCAATACAAAAAAAAATATGTGAAATATTTGAAAAATAGTAGTGATGGTAGTTAAAAATACCATAAGGATTTTCTAAAAAAAATCATTTTTATTTAATATTAAAAAAAAAATCTTTATTTTCTTCTATTCTTTCTCGAGTAGCCATGAGTAGGTCCAACCTCTAGAGGCCGCTTATCGTTGAATTTTGGGACACGTTGTATATGTATGAGAAATAGATATAAAAATATTAATATATATTACTACAGCTCATATATGACACAAGCTGATTGTAACTGTAATTGTATATGATATATTATCCAATAAAGATGGAAATAAAATAAATAAATATATTGTAGTAAAACTAAGAATCTGTATGTACCGTTACGGTAAGAACGCGGTATTTCTTCGAAAAACATCCGAAATTCGGACCGCAGATCCATCGGAGGCGTTGACACTCGCCACTATCAGACCACAAACACAGTCACATCGTTATACTTTACACACTTCACCGACAAATTATTATTTCAACAACACTAATCGACACGAACCAACACTTTGGTCGTACACAATCGCAATATTTTATCTGCGACTTGCGTAAATGACCCGCGATGTCCCGCGCCGGCAAACGAAAGTAGACTACTGAAACATTTCATGAAAAATTATCATCTGCTTACCACAACAGTTTAGCGCTAGATAAAAACAATGAACGACAGAGACGCCGCTATCTTGTCAGATGTGTGTGTCCTGCTCACAGCACGTTTTGGACGTTATTTTAAGCGACCGCAGTAGGTCACCAGGTAGCGCTATAATTAGCAAGGAAAACAAACACGGCCCCTTGCGAGCGCGAGATTAAATTAATTACGCGACAGTCACATGATTGGCTGACTGGTATCTTGGATAGATATACTTTCTGAGCTGGAACTATCGAACGATAAGGGAAGGTTTAATGTACGCTGGACGAAACTATAGCATTACGATATATTCATTACGATTTTTACAATTTCCGAGTACGAAGGTTTTTACAATCTGCTGAGCAACTTGGGACAACTGGGAACAACGTAATAACGTAATATTTATAATATTTTGTTTGTTACCTGTACAGAATAAATCCTTATCGCAATATAGAATATTACTTTGTTCTCCTATCATAACCCAGTTTCTCGAGAATGTATTTTATTTTTTTATTTATTAGGGGATAACAAACAGTTACAATATATAAAGTATAGTTAATTTTACATATTCTATGTAAGTCAATACTGCAACCTACAACATTATCCACAGATTAACAAAGAACGAAAATAATGCGCTATACTTGACCTCGGCGCCACACAGCGCCCTCCCAGACGTGCATTGTTATAAACACTGCAACCTATTTGCTAAATAACAATTAAAACATATGAATAAACTATAATAATAATAATAATAATGGACTCAAGCAATAAATGAGAACTGCATGCGCGCCATTATGGAGCTACAGAGAGAGGTACCTCATTCACTGCTTACCGTGCGAAAATGCTGATTTTGTTTCAGGGCCTTGAGCCGACCGTCACCGTATCGGCCCAACGACTATCAGATCAAGTACGAGCGATACAACGATGCAAGTTGTTGGATCAATCGATACTTGATCGGCTTCGCTTGGAGACGCTTCCTACTACCGTCGCGCCTTCCTTGACACGAGATCCACCTGTTGCACCTGTCGCCTCAATATCGGCTCCAATGCCGTCACCGGATGCGACAACGATGGCACGGGTTGTTTACGAAGTCGATGAGGGAGGTGACGTTAGTATGATTGTAAGTAACCAAGTGAAAGAGCAACTGGAGGACGCTTTGGAAGATACGATTCGTGAGTATCGATACGCATTAAACTCTAGGCCGCGGATACCACGTTTGCCAACACACAGACGTAATCTGGGGCTAGTGGGAGCTCTGAATGTTTTGTTAGCTCCGTATTTGCGGACAAGCGAAAATTTAGTTGACACGCATTCTATCCTGTACTGCGGTGCTCTTGCTGCATGCCGCGTTGCTCGAGTAAAGTTTCCGGACTCTGATCGAGCACCTCGACCTGCGGTCCCGGCATGGCAAGTGAGAATAGAAAAGCGTGTCAACTCATTCAGGGCTCTCATTGGCAAACTTATCTGTTTCAGCCGAGGTAATACCAGACCCCGGGTCATGCGTTATGTGGCACAGGCCTTCGCCGGAACTGGTATCCGACCAACAGACTATATGGCGAATGTCACAGAACGTATTGACTATCTGAAGCAGAAAGTCTATGCATGGGCAAACCGAATTCGTCGCTACAGAGTACGTGTGGACAGATACTTTCAGAATCGTCTTTTCCAAAGCGATCAAAAGAAGGTGTACAGAAAATGGGAGGGAACTGACCACCACGTGGTCGATGAGCGACGGCCTGCTGCTAATACCATGAGTAGCTTCTGGCGTGGCATCTGGTCGCTGCCTATCAACCATGTGGAAGGTGATTGGATGCGTGTAGTCAAACGAGAATGCGAGTCCATCGAACCAATGGGGCCTATTACTATAGACCCTATAGACATTAGTTGTGCCATCCGTTCGGCACAGAACTGGAAATGTCCTGGGCCTGACGGATTGCACAACTTCTGGATTAAGTGGTTTAGATGTTCTCATGCTCTTTTGGCTACACAATTTCAAACAGCCTTGGAACAGTGTTCCCTTCCCACTTTTATGACCACCGGTATTACCTTCTTGCTCTACAAATCGGGAAGTACCATGGATCCCAAGAACTATAGACCCATTACGTGCTTGCCCACGATCTACAAGCTCCTTACTTCCATTCTGACCAAGAAAATCTATACACATATTGTATCAAATAATATTTTGGCCCCAACTCAGAATGGATGTAAGGCTGGGTCCCGTGGTACAAAAGAGCTCCTCCTTATAGACATGGCCATTAGCCAACAAGTTCGGCGGAACAGGGGATCTCTATCAGCTGCGTGGATTGATTATAAGAAGGCCTATGATTCAGTGCCGCATTCATGGCTGGAGAGGATTTTAGAATTGTATAAAATCAATACAACTCTGAAATCCTTTCTAAGCAACTGCATGCGACAGTGGAGCACAGTCCTTCGTCAACCATGCGGTGATGACGGTTCCTCTGATTCGCAAGACTTGATCAAAATAGAGAGAGGCATTTTTCAGGGTGACAGTTTGAGTCCCTTGTGGTTTTGCTTAGCACTGAATCCTCTCAGCACTCTGCTGAAGGATTCAGGTCTAGGCTATCGGCTACGTAGACAGGGCGAGGTCATTAGTCATCTGCTGTACATGGATGATCTCAAGTTGTTTGCACCGAAACACCAAGACGTTGTGGAGTTATTGAAAATTACGCAGATTTTCAGTAACTCTATAAGGATGTACTTCGGTGTAGACAAATAAATATGCGGTCTTGCATGTACGGCAGGGAAAAGTTTTTCTTTCAGAGACAATGACACTCAGATCTTTGTCTGAGGCCGAAACGTACATGTATCTCGGTATGTCAGAGTCTTTGGATATATCAGTGAAGGATGTCAAGGGATCGGTGAAGACACGTTTCTTTTGCCGCTTAACAAAAGTACTTCATAGTCTTTTGTCTGGTGGCAATAAGGTGCGTGCCTTCAATGGTTGGGTGATGCCTTTATTGATATACTCCTTTGGCATACTGAGATGGACTCAGACTGAGCTGGACACCTTGGATAGGAGAGTCCGTCAACTACTCACAAAAATCGCATGTTACACCCACGTTCGTCTGTTATGAGACTGTACATTCCACGGAAGTGTGGTGGTAGAGGCTTTCTAAATGCCAAAAACCTCCATAACCGTGAAGTGTGCAGCCTCAGGAACTATTTCCTAAACAACGAATGTGGGATGCATTGTGACGTTGTGGCAGTTGACAAGGGATTTACCCCTCTCTCTATGGCAGTTGAGAACTGGCGTAAACCATCGGTGCTTAGCGTCGAAAATCGCAGGGAAGTATGGAGGGACAAAGAGTTGCACGGAAGGTTTTATCGGGCCTTAATGGGCCCTGATGTAGATCTTCCCGCGTCGGTGAACTGGCTGCGCTTCGGTGACCTCTTTGGGGAAACTGAGGGTTTTGTCTGTGCAATTGCGGACGAAGTAATGATGACGAACAACTATAGAAAATATATCCTAAAGGACGGTACCGTCGACATATGTCGAGCATGCCGCCGTCCCGGAGAGTCACTTAGGCATATTATCTCTGGTTGTTCTCATCTTGCAAACGGTGAGTATTTGCATAGACACAACCTAGTAGCCAGGATCATCCATCAACAACTTGCCCTTCAATACGGCCTTGTTGAGCACGAGACACCGTACTATAAGTACGCACCAGCGCCAGTTCTTGAAAATGGCCGTGTGTTGCTCTATTGGGATCGCTCTATCATCACGGATAGGACTATTGCGTGCAATAAACCTGATATCGTGGTGGTCGACCGCTCCCAACGCCGTGCAATGCTCGTCGATATTACCATCCCTCATGACGAGAACCTCGTAAAAGCCGAGAAGGACAAAGCCAGTAAGTACCTTGACTTGGCATACGAGGTAACCGCCATGTGGGATGTTGATTCGACAATCATTGTTCCGATAGTTGTGTCTGCGAATGGCTTGATAGCAAAGAGTCTCGATCAACATCTTAAGAGGCTCTCGCTTGACGGATGGATCAAGGTCGGATACAAAAAGCAGTGATTCTCGACACGGCACGTATTGTCCGGAGATTTCTCTGTCTGCAGCCCTAACCACCGGTTTGTTTGGGCCTTGCCTCGCTACCGGCGGCATACTATGTTTAAGTTTTTTATAGTATTTATATTTATTTTATATATCTATATTGTAAAAAACTTAAATTTAAGATTATTAATTAAATATATGAATAATAATAATAATGTTTTATTTGCTCCAAATCAAATAGATAAACTTAAAACTAATTACAAAAGGTGTTCTGGAACAAAAAGGCATATGGCTCAGCATATGACAGCTTGTAAAGTCAAACAAAGAACAACTGTCGCTGATATTCTTCCATAGCCTCATAGCTAAAGATATAAACAAATCAGAATTATAACAATGCACAATATTAAATAAAAAGGTAGATACATAATAATAGCTAATACATTAGAATATATAATATTTATTTATAAATTATACAATATTCTCGCCGCTTTATATTGTTCTTCAAGGAACCATCGCTTGCACTTACGCTTGAAACTACCCTCCGATAATGAACAGTCCTCCCGTAAGGGAGGGGGGAGATCATTCCATATTTTGGAAGCGGCAAATACAAACCTTCCCCTAGTAGCACTATTTCTATACAATGGCAGAGACAAGAAAATACCACGATCCCTTAGATATGAACGACGATCCTTTAGATATGAACTATAATCAACCAAATACCAATGAATACTAATCAAGTATACACAATTTGATTTTATTGTAATAAATTGATATATAATATTTGTAAAAATTCTATTTTAAATATGCGTTTTGACATATTAAAAACATCTACAGATCCGAACGTAGAGTTATGTATGACATTTAATAACGTATGGTGGGATCAAGTCTTCTTCAATCAACTTCAAATCGTAAGGTGCCTTATTTTTATGCTCCATTTATGTTGTATATTCAGACACTCGCAATAGAATCCTATACCTATAATACATCTGTAGAGAGGTCAATTCTGTATATGAAATATATTTCCAAAATAACTATCTGGGGGTGATAAGGGATCGATACTGATGCCAAAAATGCTATCGGTAAAATTTTTGTCTGTCTGTATAACCGTTTTAGAAACAAAAACTACTGGACGGATTTGAACGAAACTTGGTACAATTATTTTTCATACTCCTGAGTTGGTTATAGTGTACTTGTCATCGCGCTACAATTAATAGGAGCAGAGCAGTGAAGGGAAATGTTGGGAAAACGGGAGAAGTTACTCCATTTTTAAGCTTCCGTCGCGTGTGCCACCTTAATGATTAAATCTACACAGAAATCATGTATGACGGAAATGTTCTCCTTAAAATTATATAAAAAATATCCAACGACAGAATATGTCTATCTTTTATGGTTGACTCACAATAACACGTGTAACTCCCGGTAGATTAGCAGTTCGAAGCATTCCGATTATATTTGTCTACTCTTACGTTTATAACACTCTCAGGCATCCCTAATTAAAAAAGTTTACATTATTAATTACTTCCATAAAAAAGAATCATGTTACCGTGGGAGAGCCATGCTTCGGCACGAATTGGGCCGGCTCGGTATAGAAACACCAATTTGAAGAATAGTTTAAAATGCTACCTAAAATTACGATTCTACGCGGACAAAGTCGTGGGCACAGCTAGTTTCTGACTAAATGAAGCAATGTCATGTAGAAAAAAAATATATTTGTATTTGTGGTTTTGAATTTCATTGAAAAATAAACGACTAAATATGAAAAGAAATGAGCAACACCAAAATTCGAACCGTGCGAGATTCTAAACGTTAAGATGAGGGTTTAACACGCTGCCGAGTGTTATAAAATTTCAACTGCTTTAAAATTTTTATTTTCATTATAAATGTATATTTATTAGTATGATAATAAATTGAACAACAACAAGATAGATCTCAGTAGCTTAGCTTATCTCTGACTTATCTGATATCTCCCGGCACAGCGATGCACGGCGCAGGCGTCGGCGCATTATCAATATCATGCATTGATTGATAATATTCAAAACCTTATAAATAAGAATGTTCAAGTAACTGTAGGAGGTAATCGGCAGGTGGCTGCTTTTGATAATATATTATTATCATGTAGCTTTATATCACGCATCATTACAAGATACGGTCCTTCATAAGGCGTGCGCGGGGATACAGATCCAACGCGTAGAGGCCATTTAAGCGAAATTTAATGAGTGTGCGTGGAGTGCACCAACTGGGTCTAATCTTTATCTGCATCATGTTTCTGTTTCTGATTCCTAAGAAACAGTCTTTGACTAGTTTAGGAGTCAGAGACTTCATTAAACTAAATTGTAACATTATTAGTAATAAAGAGTTATTATTATTCATATATTTAATTAATAATCTTAAATTTAAGTTTTTTACAATATAGATATATAAAATAAATATAAATACTATAAAAAACTTAAACCTAGTATGCCGCCGGTAGCGAGGCAAGGCCCAAACAAACCGGTGGTTAGGGCTGCAGACAGAGAAATCTCCGGACAATACGTGCCGTGTCGAGAATCACTGCTTTTTGTATCCGACCCTTGATCCATCCGTCAAGCGGGAGCCTCTTAAGATGTTGATCGAGACTCTTTGCTATCAAGCCATCCGCAGACATAACTATCGGAACAATGATTGTCGAATCAACATCCCACATGGCGGTTACCTCGTATGCCAAGTCAAGGTACTTACTGGCTTTGTCGTCATGAGGGATGGTAATATCGACGAGCATTGCACGGCGTTGGGAGCGGTCGACCACCACGATATCAGGTTTATTGCACGCAATAGTCCTGTCCGTGATAATAGAGCGATCCCAATGGAGCAACACACGGCCATGAGAAACGCAGCTAATGACTATAAGTACTCAGTTAGATGCACAGAAACTATATTGTCATCATCACACTTGTGGACTATTGCATTTCGATTTTCGTGGTAGTAAGAGCCGGGCTATGGAAGAGACTCCGGTCACCAGCCTTCTCAAAGTCCCCTAATTGATTTAAATATGGCAGATAATGACTCACTGCTCACTAAATGAAGAAAAGCGGAGCGATATTGGGACAAACATTGGTGTGAACAGCTAAGGGTGTAGAGATGTGTGTCTGCGACAGCGACCGAGACGCCGTCGGATTTATGACATTATTACACTTCAACCCTTCGTGCATCTGCTCTTGCAACTCCACTCTGTCCGGACAGCTAAAGCTATACGGCCCCCTGAAACATATCGAGACCCTTGGTATCGCAACTCACCGTCACCCTGCAGGACTACACTAATGGAGCATTTACTTGTCACATAAATTCTCCAACAGCGGGCGATGGGGTCACTTATGGGGGAGCCTACGCACAATATATAGAAAATACAAAAGGCGAACTAAATGCAACAAATCATTTTGTACCAGTCAACCGAGTAGCTAGCAACAAAGAACTGTGTTTGGCGCAGACAAAGGTTAAAACTCCAATACATTTACTATCTAATACGTACCCAAAAACATACATACACATATAATATTATAAATTAATAATCTTGAATATTAATATTTGAACACTTAACTGTTTGAGTGCTAAGCAATTTTTGTAAAAATCTATTGGAAAATGCTAAATAATATTTTGATTACTCTAAAGGAAAAAATTATGGTGTCAAATAAAACACTCTCATTTAGACAAATATTAATTAATTTTAATAAATCTTTTGGGTTATACAGAAAAAAGTGCGTCGCACTTTTCGATACAAATCGCCGAAAAATCGCTGCTTAGCACTCTAACGGTTAAGAATAAGGTGTTAACGTAGTGATTTCAGACAGCGCTCACGAACACTTCTAAACGCTCTGATGTGGTAGGGTAGATAATTAATACAAACTAGCTGACCCTTCGAACAAAACAATCTATGATCAGAATGATACTGTTTCTGGACTCTTGGCCTGGGTTCTATTTGACATAACCATTTATTTATATTTCATTAATATGATGCAATTCATATCGATTGCAATGGGACAACACAACTTTTAGTGTTCGTTCATTGTAACGTGAGTTGTCAATTGAATAATTCTAGAATTGATATTATAATAACCAAATAATTAGTTTTATCCATTAATTAATTTCCCTGTTCTGAATAGTTATTCTGTTATACTTAGCGTACTCGAATCTAAAAAAAATCTTTTTACAAGCTTTTATATTAAATTCACTTGTAACTATGTAAGAAAATCTTGGAATCTAAATTTGATCCATTTCCCGGTCTCCGAATGAGCTGAAATTTTGCATGTACGTGTAAGTCGGATGACAATGCATGGTTATGTGTGTCACGTCATTCTAAATTCAACATGGCGGCATTACCAAGATGGCGGATCAATTATTTTTAATGCAGCCCTACAATATGGGTATCAAATGAAAGGGCTTGCAAAGAACACCTAGATAAATAATGTGACGTCACTCTTAATCCAATATGGCAGACTTTCCCAAGATGGCGGACCAATTATTTATAACGCACCCCTACAATATGGGTATCAAATGAAAGGGTTTGCTAAGCTTGGTTTAGTAGTCTGAAAATATAATAAAGTATTTTTTTTAATACAAGCTTTTATTAAATGCGCTAAAAAGAACAAAATAAACTTTTACATATAAAAGCTTGTCGTTAAAAGTATTCTATAAGTAAGTAAATCTTGCGACAAGCTTTTATATGTAAAAGTTTATTTTGTTCTTTTTAGCGCATTTAATAAAAGCTTGTATAAAAAAAATATCTACTTTTAATTTTTCACCATTAGTTCCGGAGTTATAAGTGGTGTAAATAACTATATACATTTAACACGTCAGACAGATTCTTCTTCTTTCTCCTGCCCTGTTCTGTATTTTATTTGGGGTCAGCGCTACATGTCATCCTCTTCTATATTACTCACTATTTCGATACATATCTCTTCTCTCTCTTCCTTCTTCAACATATCTTTATTCACATAGTCCATAATTTCTCCCGTCTTCCTCTGCCTACACGCCCATCCACTTCATTACAACTTTCCTAATAACATGATCGTTGTCTCTTCTAAATACGGGACCATACCAGGAAAGTCTCCCATCTCTCAATTTTTCAATAATAGGAATTACTTTCAGCCTTCCTCTGATATATTGATTGATACTTCTCTATCCTTTCTTATCACTCCACACATCCGTCCTAACATACGCATTTCAGCAACATGCAATCTTCGTTCATCCATCCGCTTGACGGGCCAATATTCCGATCCATAGAATCGAACATGTAAGACAGATATTGTTCAGTTCCGCGGGTCGCCGGCGGGCGCGAGGAAGTCGCGACTGCTACGGCGACCCGGGATGGACCACGCCCCTTCCGTGGCCGGGGGGCGACGTCGGTGGAGGGGACCGGGGGAGGTGGTAGCCTCCCCCGAGGAGGGCTCCCCTCTAGAGAGGGGAGCGGAGGCTGGGGGTTCCCGGAAGTGGCCTTTGTGTTCCCGGGGGCTCCCTACATGCCTGAGGAAGGCCATCCCTGAGGTTTTTAGTGGGTAGGCCTCCCCCTTCTGGGGAGGAGAGCCCCACATAACCGCCGGCTCGCCACAGCCGGGATATGCAATTTAAGGCATTTTCCTCAGGGAAACAAAAAAAAAAAAAAAAAAAAGTTATTGTTCAGTTGTAACAAAACATTTATTAAAATGTGTATTGGCGTCTGCTGCAAAATGCGATAAGTATATTATAAAGATAGCAATTTACTTAAGAAGTCGCGAACTCCGACCTGTTTGACGCCGATATGCAGTTATCGGAGCAATAAAAATAACACGCGGCACAATTAACATTGCTTTCTATAAAGTTAGTTTGAACCATAAAGAGTCAGAAAGGATTGCAGGATAGCAGGAGGTGGATAACCTTATGGCTGTAGAATCGCGAAAGCGCACCCCGCCATGTGCCCCGTATACCCATACGGGCGCATGGCATGTTTATTTCCTACTAGCTTTCTGCCCGCGGCTTCGCCTGCGTGGAATTCGGGATTGGGTCTATAGAGGGTTAAGGGTCATAGCTTTTGCCCACGGCTACATATGCGCGGAAGTCAATTTAGGCGCGAAGGTTTTATCGCGCTTCCCGTGGGACTATCCGTTTTTCAAGATAAAAAATACCGCAAAACCTTGCTCTAGAATCACTCTATCTATTGATGAAAACCGCATGAAAATCTGTGCAGTAGTTTTTGAGCGAAGCCTTTATTGCGCATCCCGTGGGACCTGTCGATTTTTCCGGGATAAAAAGTAGCCTATGTTACTCGGGGATAATGTAGCTTTCCAAAGGTGAAAGAATTTTTGAAATCGGTTCAGTAGTTTCGGAGCCTATTCATTACAAACAAACAAACAAACAAACAAACAAACAAATCTTTCCTCTTTATAATATTAGTATAGAAGTATAGATATAGTATAGCAGTATAGATCAATGACAAATAGTGTTAAATATTAGAGATATTGCATATTACATTTATTGTTTTTTTATTTTATTTAAAATAGGTTTGCGTTTGTCCACAATCACACCTGATGGTAAGTGACGATGAGGACTAGGATGGAACACGCTTACCTAGCAAATGCCTATTCACTCGTGACTTGAAGACCGCAAGATTATATTGTTCCGGGAACACAGACGTCGGCAAAGAGTTCCACATCTTAGCTGTTCGTATTAAAAACGAAGAATGGAACCGTTTTGTACGTGTAAGAGGATAGTCCACCACGTAAGGAGGGTAGTTAAGCCTACGTCTGGTTGACTGGTGGTGGAAAGGAGCGGGTGGAATTAATTCATGTAATTCCAACGCACTCACTTGTTTAGAATAATGTATTTTAAAAATTATAAAAAATATATATATTACATACTAGCGGACCCGACAGACTTCGTCCTGTCAAAAAGATTTGTAAAGTGGCAGTATATCGCATAGCCAACCAAATTGCAAAAAAGGTCAAATATTTTAAGACTAATTTTGGAACGTGACATTAAATCCTCCAACGATGTGTTCTATGCTGCAACGCACACACACACACTGTTTTGATAGATTTGATTGAATTTTAACCTTATATAGTTGTACTATAGCGCAAATTGACTCTTTGATGTTATGAACACGCTTACATTGCTTAGACAATAGTGAGTGCTTGCAATATAGCGCCTTCTATCGGATGTTTCATGGGGAATGCTCTGAAGAACTCTTTAGCCTTATCCCTCCCTCTCCTTTCCTTTATAGAAACACACGTAAGGGTCTTCGGAGCCATCCGTACACTACGTCCCCCATTCCACACCGCACTAAGAAATTCCAAGATTCCTTCTTCTGCCGTACTTCCCGCACTTGGAATTCTCTGCCTGCGTATGTGTTTCCTACATCCTACAACATGGGTTCCTTCAAAAGAGGCGTGAAAAGGCATCTTTTGGGCCGGCAGGGATAGGGCAAGTAGGAGAGTGGAGTAAAGTCACTATCCTATCTGTCATCTCATTTGGGCCTCTTTCACCGCTTAACATCAGGCGGGAGGAGGTCATCTGCCGCGCCTAGCATATAAAAAAAAAAAAGTACTTTATACAATAACAATAAAGCTCAAATTGACTGTACGTTTTAGTTAAAAAACGTTTGTATGGCACAACGGGCTGATTTTATGGGATTTCCGATAATTATTTAAATTTTAAGTCCGTAAAAACCATCCCTGAACTTCATCGAAAATTTAAAAAAAAAAATAGGCAACATTGGTCCAGGCGTTGTTGAGTTATGCGCTTACCAACATATTTTGCGATTCATTTTTATATATAAGAAGATTCTTACGAACTTACTTTAAGTTAAACTTAAGTTTTAGTTTATTGGCTAATGTTAATTTCACCATGTTAGTACGCAAAAAGATTAAGCTACATGTATAAAACATTTATATCTTTAAGTTGATATATCTTTTCATAACCAATATTTATGTAATACTTTATCGAATAGCGTTACACTTATTGTTTGTCTTTCGCGGCCCTCAATATGTTAACATCAATGGTAACATTAAATTACTACATAGTTTATTTTAATATAGCAACACTTGAATTAAATACTGTATGTCGGTTGGTATAAAAAAGTTGTTCCCTTTCGGCCATTAACTCCTGAGCATTGTATCGAGAGAACGTAAATTTTGAAAGAAAGAACGAAAGAAAAACTGTTTATTCCAGTAACACATTAAATACATACTTACTCTACTTAACAAAACATAAATAAATAAAATATGTGTCACGGAAAGGGACATCTACTCAGCATATTGCCGAGAGGTCACAGACCTCCCAACGCTGGTCTTCCGTAGATATCCCTCAAGAGCGACTGCTATAGCACAGCAATAAAACATTTAAACAACAATTAAACATTAGTAACTATAAAATAAACAAAATAATAATAATAAAATCAGATAAACGATTCGAAGAGATTACATATTCATTACATTGGTACATTACCTAGGTACATTTAATTACAAATTACACACAAAAAAAACAATAACATAGTAATAATTATAAACACTTAACTACGTAACAGAAAACATACATACATACACGCACACACACACACACACCCGCACACAAGTATGCATACATTCACAATTCACAATCCATACACAGTCTACTTCACACTAATTGAGAAACAGAATGCTATGCCTTAATGTGGACTTAATGGGAGATCATACAAGTAAAACACTATACTAAGCTTGTCGCGCATACGGCGACAGACCCAGGCACTATTTACAAAAATTACTACCCTGTTTTTGTTGATCCATTAGGTACTTTTTATAATTATTACGAAAGGCTCCCAAACTTAAATAAATTTGTACTAAGAAAATTTAATCTAATTCTTCAATCCACCACCAAATAAATCAGCCGCGAATCCTTGCACATGGTCCTTCGGGCCCGATATGCCGGATATACGAGAGAACACGGGGGGGTTTTAGTGGGTAGGCCGGTCCTCTCAGAAAGGAGAGCCCCACACACGGCCGCGCCTAGCCAGCGCGGTGTCATGGTGCTTAAGGTGCATTTCCCCTCTAAAAAAGGAGGTGGATAACTTTGGGAGAGGCTATGCACAGGTTTTATTTATTTATCTAAATTTTATGTACATATATTGGTATAAAAGGGAGAACTGAATGCCTTAGACAATTTCTATCAGCCAAGCTTCACGCGATGTAGAGATGCACTTTATAATTTGTAGCCTATGTGTTATTTTGATGTGTAAGCTATATTATTGTAAAATTTCATTAAATCCATTCCAGTAGTTTGTAGGTGAATGAGTTACAAACATCCATCCATTCATACAAATCATCGCGTTTATAATATTAGTATTTGCCCAGGCGAAAGCTATGGGAAGAAAGGTAGCCCAAATTCCCTCATTTTTCTCGTAATGTGAACTCTCGATCCTCTGCGCATTTTTTGTTCCCAGATTATTCTGTTCGTGTTTTAATAATAGTGTTAAATGTTTTACCCCAGTGTCAGAGAAACAAATGTATCACCTATTTATAGGTTGCAAATTATGCAGTTCAGTGCAGTATGCGTCGGAAAATCTCTGCCACGAGATGGTCGGGGTAGAATCTTAGATTTCTGATGGCCTAATCACGATAAAATAGCGTGACTTGTCATGATGAAAGATGGAACAAGAGGCTTCGACATACCACAAACGCTGCGATCCCAGTACATCTTGATCGCGTTCACAGTCACAATCCATCCGAGAACACAATAGTAGAAAGACTACAGCGACACAGACAGACCCGTACGACAGTATTACCTACGAGCCCTACTGGGTCGGAGGTTCTACGCAGACTAGCCGAGCTGGCGAGTGCGATAAATCACTGGTCATTTAATTATCGATCATGTTGCATTAAAACCGCTTTTGTGACGCACGGAACTCGATTGCTCCTGCATCTCACAACTAGTCGAGCTCCGTGCGTCAATCTGTACAACACTGCGAACTGTCAAAATGTGACATTAATTTCAAGATAGCAGTTATAATACACAGGAATTAGTAGACATATAATGAAACCTTTTGCGATCTAGACGTGTTAGTGACTTCTACTGTTATGTTTAAAAGAATAATCACTCATACTTTAAGGAAATAATTGTTTTGTAATATCCATTAGGGCTTTGGATATTTTTATAGTATTAATAATAAATACAAAAGTCATGTGCAAATGGTTTACGACATTTCTGATGTCAGGTTATATAACCACATAAACAAACCGTATGATAACGTCGTGAGTTTCGTAATAATTATGTAAACTGTTTGTTGTCCCTAACATAAATAAATAAATCTATACTTATAATAAATCTGTAGAGGGCTCAATTCTGTACATGAAATATATTTGCAAAATGTGACTATCAGGGGGTGATTAGGTATCGATACTGATGCCAATCAGTAAAATGTTTGTCTGTCTGTCTGTCTGTATAACCGTTATAGAAACAAAAACCGGCCAAGTGCGAGTCGGACTCGCGCACCGAGGGTTCCGTACAAACCTGCAAGGTTTACAAAGTTCGTTCATTACGACAATCGAGTCATAACTATGGTATTTTTATTGCAAAATGAAATTCATAACATTACTCTACGCGTTCATGAGGAAAAAAGTAATAAGTTTATATTTATTAAAAAATATATATTTTGTAATGTAACTAAAAATTTAAGGTTTTCGGAATTTTTCCTTTATGTGTGCTATAAAACGTTTCTTCATGCCAAATTTCAAGATTCTAGGTCGACTGGAAGTACCCTTTAGGTTTTGATTCCCTTGCGAGTACTTGCGAGTTTCAAAATATGCAGCTTAAATTGCTGTTTATTTTGATTGCGTTGACATAGAAGTTTGATTTTGTTACAGCTTAAAGGTATTATAGACCTGAGTATTTGGTATGAATTTCAATTTAATACCTCTACGCGTTTATGAGGAAATGGGTAGTAAGTTTAAAATTATTAAAAAAAATATATATTATGTGATGTAACTAAAAAATTATGGTTTTCGTAATTTTTCCTTTATCTATGCTATAAGACGTTGCTTCGTACCAAATTTCAAGATTCTGAGTTCACGGGAAGCACCCTGTAGGTTTTGATTCCCTCGCAAGTGTCGAAAATTTGCGGCATAAACGGCTGTATCTTTTGATTGCGTTGGCTTAGAAGTTTGATTTTTTCACAGCTTCAAGGGACAGTAGACCTGAGTAATTGATATAGATTTCAGCTTCATACCTCCACGCGTTCCTGAGAAAAAGGGTCTTGACAGACGGACGGACAGACGGACAACAAAGTGATCCTATAAGGGTTCCGTTTTTTCCTTTTGAGGTACGGAACCCTAAAAACGACGGATTTTAAGAAACTTGGTACAATTATTTTTCATACCCCTGTACTGGTTATAGTATACTTGTCATCGCGCTACAATCAATAGGAGCAGAGCAGTGAAGGGAAATGTTGGGAAAACGAGAGAAGCTTTTTCATTTTTTTAGCTTCCGTCGTGTGTGCAACCTTAACGGTTAAAGCTACACAGAAATCATGTATGACGGAAATGTTCTCCTTAAAATTATATATAAAATATCCCACGGCAGAATATGTCTATCTTTTATGGTTGACTCACAATAACACGTGTAACTCCCGATAGCTTAGTAGTTCGAAGCATTCTGATTATATTTGTCTACTCTTACGTTTACAACACTCTCTCTCAGTCGTCCCTAATTAAAAAAAGCTAACATTATTAACTATTCCATTAAAAAAAATCATAGAAATCGGTATAGAAACACTAAAGTTATACATGAAAATGTGTCTTAATTGAAGAATAATTAAAAATTACTTAAAATCACGATCCACGCGGACGAAGTCGTGGGCACAGTTAGTTAACAAATAAAACTACGACAAGCTTTACGTTGTCACTACTAAAACAGTGTCTATGCAAAGCGTCACTAGACTTACAGTTAAATTAAACTAGGTCCTAGTACAGTTTTCGAAACATAACGACGACCTCCATAGTCGAGTGGATAGTACACCGGTTTCAAGGTGTCGCCATCTCTGAGGTCCCGGGTTCGAGTCCCGGTGGGGGCAGATGTTTGTGTGATGAATGCGAGCATTTGTACCTTAGTCATGGTTGTTGATATATATTTCAATAAAAAATATTTATATATGTATAATATATGTATGTCTATCCGTTACCCTAGATCCCATAGCACAAGCCTTACAGAGCTTAGTTTGGGCTAGGCTAATTGGTGTAAGTGTAACAAATATTTATTTATATTTATAACCCAACACAACATACCTACCGTAGGTGTAACTATCCAATATGCATCAAACATTTTTTGTTGTTGTAGCTAATGTCTGAAACTGTTAGACATATTTGGACAAGATATTTACTGGAGGATAACAGATGTTGCATATAAAAAAAAAGCATTTTTTGTTTAATTACAATACAATTAAATAAATAATTGGGTGTTCTCAACAGAGCGAAGCGGTACTTCACGCCCAGTCAGCGTCTGATGCTTTATAAAGCTCAAATCCGGCCGCATATGGAGTACTGCTCACACCTCTGGGCTGGAGCCCCCAAATATCAACTCGACCCTCTTGACTCCCTGCAAAGGCGTGCTTTCCGTATCATCGGTGATCCCAATATTACGGCCTCAACAGAGACCTTGGAGCAGCGGAGAGACTTTGGCTCTCTGTGTGTTCTTTATAGGCTCTTTAACGGAGAGTGCTCTGAGGAATTATTTGCAATGGTGCCTTCGTCACCTTTTTACCATCGCACCACCCGCCACCGCAGTAGAGTTCATCCATATCACCTGGAACCGATCTTGTCTAGTACAGTTCGGTTTCAGCGTTCATTCCTTCCGCGTACATGCAAACTCTGGAATGAGCTCCCAGCTGCGATGTTTCCTGAGCGCTACGATATGTCTAACTTCAAACGAGGCTTAAAAAGAGTATTTCTCTACAGGTAGGCAGCGGCTCAGCTGTGCCCCTGGCACTGCAGATGTCCATGAGCGATGGTTACCACTTACCATCAGGTGGGCCATTTGCTCGTCTGCCACCGTATGGAATAAAAAAAAAATGTGATTGAAATCGCGCGCTTTTCAATAGCGATTTGTGCTATAGGTATTGAAGGCACATCTCGCATATATAAATAACATTGGGACACAAAACGTGTTTCATTTAAATAAAACGTTGCAATTAACAATGGTAGTAGTCACTAATTATGATCCGACAAAGTATCTATTCGTATTCTCCGATCATTTCAGTGTCGACGCAATGAAAGAGTAATCTATGCTATTAATAACATATAGAATAATAACGAGGAATTGATTGCTACGAAAATCATAATAAATTTATTACAGCGAGGCGCTGAACCAGCTCGTTTCCATTTCGAAGGGACTGTCACTAAGGGAGGCTCCGTTAAGATAATTGACAAAATACCAATTATAAAAGGTCACAGTCGTGAATTAGCATTGTTATAAATAAACAGAGATATGATCACTGATTTCTTGAAATAGGGTTCAACTCTAAAGTCAATCTGTCACTAAGGTAGGCTCCGTTAACTATACAGTCTGGCCTAGAATCAGAGATAAAATTGAAAACGTAGATCTTGTAGGTCATTAGTAGAGATCGGATAATCGGATGCATATTTACTCAAAAATTATGGAAGCGGCTTTTTAAAATACATTTTGTTAAATAAAAATCCCGGGAAAATACGGGACTGCAAATTTAACGTAGTGATATTGTTTGAAAATTACTAAATTAGCACGTGGTATTTATTTTCAAAAGACCGAGACTCCGGGTTCATTTATACAACTATGCATACGTATTTACATGAAGTTTAGTTTCAGTTCCCCGTGCGATTTATGAATGTACGATTTATTACATGAAGAGTGTTATACGAAAGTAGTGAGCTACTTTGACTAAAACAATAATCAATTAAATAATTGAATAAAAAAACAGAAATGGTGAAAAATTTTATTTAACACAACAATAAAAAGCCGTTTCCATACTTTGTCTTAAACTAACTTTAGGTAAATATGCATTCGATTATCCGATCTCTAGTCATTAGTGATTGAATTACCTATTATGGTCCCAATCTTCCAAACTTATAATAAATCTCTAAAGAGGTCAATTATGTACATGAAATATATTTCCAAAATAACTATCAGGGGGTGATTAGGGATCGATACTGATGCCAAAAATGCAATCGGTAAATTTTTTGTATGTCTGTCTGTCTGTATAACCGATATAGAAACAAAAACTACTCGACAGATTTTAACGAAATTATGACTGATGATGATAAATATGTTTAGATTAAGAATCTCAACACATGCAACAAAAGGAAGAAAAATATGTATATGTGAGTGAATATGTATGTCTATACATGAAATCATATATCGTGTTTTTTTATATATTATTATCATTATTGTGATATATATAAGGATTATATAAGTAAGATTAAATATATTTAAATTATAATAATAGAGTTGTTTAGAATGAACTGTGTAATTTCTTAGAATCAGAATGAGGAGTTGTCATAGACCAAAAAGAACGAAATAGATAAAAAAAACGGGGCCATGAGTAATCTATCTATACTAATATTTTAAAGAAGTAAAATTTGTGTGTTTGTATATTTGTTAAATTGTAAGGGGTAATCTCGGGATCTACTGAACTGATTTTAAAAATTCTTTCACCAATAGAAAGTCACATTATTGCTGAGTGTCATAGGTAGTACGTGGTAGTCCATTTTGCAAAGTGAATCGAAGAAAAAACGGTTGAATGAAAGCGTTTCTTACGAACGATGCCTTGATTATGAAAGATATATTTTTGAGTTCTAGAGAAAAGATGTGGAGCTTGAAAATGCCAACAAAAATGTTAACGACAGCATATGTCTAACTTTTATATTTAAGTTACAAAACGTTTTTTTTTTTAATATTACAGTTAGAAATTAAAACATAACACTCTGTACTAAAAAAGGATTATTAATATTATGTCCGACGAAGTAAGCACGGGTCAGCTAGTGTAAAATAAAATAAAAATATATCTTTGGCCCATTAGACTTCCGTCCATTTCACTATGTGACATTTCATTGTGTGACAACACACACCATTGAATTTCCTCGCAGATGGATGCAAGTTGTCTCACAATGTTTTCTAGATCAAAGATTACTAAGAATGAATTTGAAGGGGAAAACGATTCCAGGAAAACATTCTGAGCTTTCATCTTAATTAGAGACGGTCCCGGGTTAATCCAGGGGGAGCCGTGCTCGCTCCGCTGGAGGACACGTGTTGTTTGTTCAAGCTATTTATAGTCTGTCCTGAGACTAGACAATGTTACCTTTCCCGGTTTTGCTCGGAGATAGCAAATTCGATGCAAATAATGCTGTATTGATCCACAGCATTAACGGAAAATCATGGCTATTCCATACTTCAAAAATTGGTTAAATCCCTACTAAAATTAAAAACGCGCAAGTTAGCAAGTATGGAAGTATGCAATTTTAATAAAACTTTACAATATAGCTTATACATCAGACTAACATATAAGTACGCTGTAATATATAAAGATATACGCCACTCTAATAGAAGCTCCTCGAATTACTAATCCTGCGCTGACAAGTCAGTTTTAATTCAGTTCTTTCATTACTTTATATTAGAAATTTGGCTTATACTAACGTTTTTCTTATTTATTTACTAATCAAAATAATTTTTACACACTCCGACATTAAACTAAGCAATAACATATGTAGTTGTGCTAAAAACAGGAGTAACATGTACAAAATTCTGACGAAAAAAACAGTAGGTTCTTTGTGAGATTTATTTTTAGTTCAATTCTGCGATTCGATTGTACCAAAACTTGCACTTTGGGATTTTTTTTATTAAATTTGATAAGGGCTTTGACAGCGAGAAGTGAAAGTATACCGCCATGCATATTCAAATATTAGGTCTCTCAAGAGTATTAGGCATCCATAAATAACGGAGATGTTTTTTTAAATTTTCATTATTTCCCCCCTGGTGAGATGTCGTGAGATTTTTTTTAGCCCCCTCTCCCATTCCCCAATCTCACGTGAGGTTAAGAAACCCGTTGGATTGTAAATGTATCGTACGCTCTCGTTCATCGAGTTGCGCGTTCGGCTGACAGTGGCGCGAAAACAAATGACGGGTAAATTCAGATCAAACTGAGCGTCGAAGTATGATAGAAATTATTTTCTTTTGAAAGACTTAGTGAATAATCTTAATCGCATTACGATGACGCCTAAGATTAAATCTTAAGCAAGTACAATCTGGATTAAATGAACGAAAATAGTATTTTATTTTATTATATAATAATCAGGAAAAAAATTGCGTGATATTTGCCCAGACCCTTCCTCTCTCCAACGCAAGATTAGATGAGGTTTGACTCGACTCCCTCTCCCCCTTAAATATCTCACGTAATTTATGGACGCCCCCTTACTGAATAAAACATACTATAGAAAATACGAAATAGAAGCAAACAGCGTTGCGCAAGCAAACAAACAAAAATACAACCGTAGCGAAGAAGGAGTCTTCAGTCTCTCGGTATTACTATGCAACTAAATAAATTTCTCTTTTTTCTCTTATTTGTATAAATCGTTACAGAAGGACATAGAAGTTAGCGGAACATTAAAAATATCGAGGAGTGATTGCTAGCCAAAGGATTTGGCAGCGGGATTCTGGATTGAGCCAGGGAGTGACATAGCTGGAGGCGCAGCTCGATAGACTAAGATCGGAAGGGACCAATGGGTCAGGACGAGCTTAGAAATTTATACACAAAATTTAAGTCTACTATATTGCCGGCAGCAAGGCCAGGTCCAAGCTACCGGTGGTTAAGGCTGCAAAGAGAGACCTGCGGATAATACGTACTGTACCAAGAATCACCGCTTTTTGCCTCCAGCCTTGATCCATCCGTAAGCGGCCTCTTAAGATGTTGATCGAAACTCTTTGTTATTAAGCCATTGCACCACAACTATTATTAATAGTGCTCGGAATAGGTAGTTTAATTTTATGTACTTGCGATTTTGTGACAACAATAGTATGGATATGCCTGGGAACTTACTATTTTCAGAGATTGTAAAAATATTATATTGAACTTTCAAAATAGTATTTTATCTTTTAGCTTATTGTTGTAATAATAAGTTGTAAACATAAAAAGTTTACAATAAAAGCGTAAAGAAACGAATAGCAAATAAAAACAGAAAATTTTAGGTTTATCCATGTTCCCTAGTAGGCGAACGCGGGCACACGCAAGCGCGGTGTTGCCTGTCTAGTGACCCTACCGTGAGGCTGCGTGCGCGTCCGGCTAAGCGCGCCCGCCGTGGTGAAGTCTCTCTGTCTGGGGGACTGTCCAGGGGTTCTCGGACAGTCCCTCCTTTGGCGGTGGCTTGACCCACTCTTGGTCGAGCCGGCCCCGGGACACATGGCGGTCGAATCGCGAGAGCGCACGCCGCCATGTGCCCCGTATGAGCCCAGAGAACTCGGGGGGGGTTTTAGTGGGTAGGCCGGTCCTCTTAACCGGAGAGCCCCACACACGGCCGCGTCTTGCCAGCGCGCTGTCATGGTGCACAAGGTCGCATTTCCCCCCCCTTAAAAAAAAAGGTTTATCCTTGTTCCCGGGACACATGGCGGTCGAAGCGCGAGAGCGCACCCCGCCACGTGCCCCGTATGGGCCCAGAGAACTCGGGGGGGTTTTAGTGGGTAGGCCGGTCCTCTTGACCGGAGAGCCCCACACACGGCCGCGTCTTGCCAGCGCGGTGTTATGGTGCACAAGGTCGCATTTCTCCCTCACAAAATTGTGAGGCTGCGTGCGCGTCCGGCTAAGCGCGCACGCCGTAGTGTTCTCTCTGGGAATCGCTAAGGGAGAAGTTTAAAGATATTAACATATTAACTGTTCACTCGCAATATATTTATGAAAATCTTTTGTATGTTCACAAGAATATAAATACATATAAAAGAAATCACAATATTCATAATTTAAATCTAAGAAATAAAAATGACCTTACTGTGCCCGGAAGTAGGCTCCATAAAATAAGCAAATCCTTTGGTTGCGCTGGCATTCGTTTTTACAATAAGCTACCAGGAGATATACGAGATTTGTCAATTAACAAATTTAAAAAATACATAAAATGTTAACTTATGAAAAAGGCGTACTATAACACTGCTTGTTACCTCGAAGATAAAAGCCCCTGGGCATAATTGTCCTGGTCCCAGTTCTTGGTGATCCTAATTATATTTAGCTGTATTATTATTTTTTTGTTACTTGTATTGTAATATGTTATTTGTATCATAACTTTCCTTTTGTTTGTTTTAAGTAGCTAATAATATGTTTTTTTTTGTTTGTATATGATGATTGTAAGTGATCACGTGTGATTCTAAGCAATAAAAGTGTTTGACTTTGACTTTGGCTGGGGGACGTCCAGGGGTTCTTGGACAGTCCCTCCTTTGACGGTGGTTTGACCAGCTTGGTCAAGCCGGCCCGGGACACATGGCGGTCGAATCGCGAAAGCGCACCCCGCCATATGCCCGCATGGGCCTAGAGAATTCGGGGGGGGGGGGATTCAGTGGGTAGGCCTGTCTTCGTTTCTATCTTCGATCATATATTTCTGTAGATACACAGTTACCGTCTAAAAAGTGGCACCGGCGAAACAAGGCACAAACAGTAAATGTGCCTTGTTTCGCTCTCATTCATTCGGTGGCCGCGCGCGATTGATAACGTCAGCGATGCCGAAGTGCGTAGTTTATACTTGTAAAAATGACACACGTAAAGTGCAAAAGAAGGATGGAATGTCATACTTCCAGTAAGTATACCTTTATCTTAATTTATTAGCGCATTTTTTATGAGTAAAACACTTTTATTCATATTATGTATCACTAAAATATCAATTTAAAACGCTTGCGTACCATGCCACGATGCGTATCGCATCGCATCTATCTCTTTCTGTCTCGAGTGGCTTACTCATAAGAAAAAATAGCACAGAGCTAATGTTTCAGAAAAATGTCAGTCATGGAGTCGCCTATACCATTTTTAAGGAAAAAATGTTTAAAGGAAAAAATGTGTATGTATTTAGAGACGTTAATGTACACAGTCAAGGAATGATCTTTGGTCACAAGGTCAATCTGTTAAAGGCTGTTATTGAAAAATATATTGATATACGTCTTCATTATGCTAGTAAATTAAAAACCTCTGAAATAAAAAACAAATCAAAACGGCAGTTGTACAATAAATTAAATTTGTTCCAAGGCACTTAAGTCTTAAATGATCAGATTTATTGCGGCTAGTTACAATACATTTAAATATACATTATTTTTTATACAAAAAAAGATATATTATTTAACTGAGAGAAACTTTTTAATTTTATACGTAGTCGGATTTAATATTTTTTGATTAAATTCTTTTTTTAGCGCTTTTATTTTATAATTTACTCAGTATTGTTTGTAAGGCTCGGCAAAATAAAGGTTAAGAAACCCTGTCTTAATAAAGTCTGTACTTTCCTTAGCACCTAATTCTACATACTTTTTGGTTTATGTTTAAAATTTAAAAAGTTTCCGTACTGTTAAGTGTAAAAAAAAAACTAAGCATCTCCACTGCTCTCAATGTTCAAGTAGGATGCGATAAGACGCGAGCACAATATTCGGAGTCAAATGGAACGTAGGAGCATTATTATATTAAATGAATTTGTGCTTAATTGCAATTGACTAAGGGCTGATTATCCAATATATTTGTTTTCAAATATGTGTTGTTCATTTCTGATTTCGCGGCATCATTATATCATCGAAACCAGAAGATAATATGTAACGACCTTAACAAGGATTTATTTTCATACTTCATTACGTTACTTAAGATTTAAATTGGCTTAAATTATATGACACTTTAGAACTTTTTTCAAAATTGTTACTATAATATACATCTATTCTTCTATGTATAGACGCGGGGTCGATATTTTGTTTGATTTTCTATGGAATTGTGTATCTACAGAAATATATGATCGAAGGTTTCTATGACCGGAGAGCCCCAAACACGGCCGCGCCTTGCCAGCGCGGTGTCATGGTGCAAAGGTCGCATTACACCCCCTCAAAAAAAAAAGGTTTATCCATATTACGCTTACATTGACCTTCTTTCTGCAAGTACATAAAATTAAACTACCTATTCTGAGCACTAGTTATTAATCACTACATAGTATAAAACAAAGTCGCTATCCGCCGTCTGTCTGTCCCTATGTATGCTTAGATCTTTAAAACTACGCAACGGATTTTGATGCGGTTTTTAATAGATAAAGTAATTCTAAAGGAAGGTTTATATGTATAATATATGCATAATATAGCAGAGAAACACTGATAAATTTAGAGGTTTCTAATGTGATGTCGTAAATAATTACATTTTCACTTCAGTAGCTCAAACATGAAGGTTTTGCTGCTTAAAATCAGTGAGTAAAATCGATTTTTACTCACTAGTGAGACAAAGCTAACCACAGATTATAGTAACCTATGTATAGTAACTAATGGGATAACCATACAGACTATGTTGTTTCGCCCTAAGATAATATGCCCATGGACATTTGATCTGCCTGACACTTCTCGTTGTTCCGTGTCACGCATAGGTACCACTTTAAACTAATGTAAAATAAATTGCCAAGAAATCAGAAAAATAATTGTTAAAAAAATGTCTCTTTGAAACGGAACATAATAAGTACTTATTAAAATCTCAAGAATGATGCGCGGAACGGAACTATTGACAGAAGTTCCTTTCCACGCATCATACATTCTTGAGATTTTAATATTTTTTTTTATTTAATTCGCTTAATTTACTAACAGGAATAATAATAACAAATATTTACTTACTTATTATTTTTGAAGACATATTTTAACAATTATTTTTCTGTTCTTTTGACAATTTATTTTACATTTGTTTAAAGTGGTATGCGTAACACGGAAAAACGAGAAGTGTCAGGCATAATTGACGTGATATTTCCAAAGTAGGTATGATATTTGTTCTCGCTGCTGAAGTGAAAAGTTATGTGTGTCACAAGAGAGCAAAGTTGTTTGCATCTCGTGCCTTTGAATCCCTCGACACGCTCAGGATTTTCGCTCGTGATTCAAACAGAATCCTTCGCTTGCTCGGGACTCAAATCAGCACGCGCAGCAAACATCAACTTTGCTCACTTGTTGCACAAATAACTATTTTCCGCTTACATTGCAAACGCAGACTGAACGCTACGAGATTTATCAAAATACTGTACTAAAAATTGTACACATTGAAAAGGTCTACAGAAAACTCCGCTATGGTATCTGTCTATCTCTTATTATAAAACGTTCACAGTTTTTCTGTAGTGTATTAAGTATGAGCACTGCACCCGTCCGAAGCCGGGGCGGGTTGCTAGTATAATAACAAAATACAGATTTTGTATGACTATCTGTTGCTCTAGATTCCATACAAGCCTTAAAGTGCTCCCTTTGGTTTAGGTTAATGAGTGTAAAAATATATAATTATCTAATTTCAATGTGTAACAATAGAAGTTATTAGTTCTCTAAAGCTGTTGTAACTAAATTTAAACTTAAATTTCTAAGGAACCGGAAGCCTTAAGAGGTCAACAAAGATTTTGTTCTCGCCGCCCTCGTAACCTTATTTCACGGAAAATTACATCATCAAAACAGTTAGGCACACTTACGTATGTATTTGTCGAAGCCAGAAGGGCGTTACTGTGACGACCGACCTAAGGGCTCGTGCCATTATGTAATTTAATCAAATAGCCAACCAATTGAATTAATTACAGTTAAATATCTCGTTTTGGCTGTCGTAAGAACTGGGTTGCTGGCAGTATACTTTAAGAAAACAAAGTCGACTTACGGCCGTTTTCAATAACCTATCTATCCTTTGTTTTTGCTACTAAAGATAGTAAAATCTATCCTTATGCCCTGACTTGCGTTTCAATAACCTACTGATGGATAGCATCGCCTACCGAAATTACCTATCCATCGTCGGGAGGACGGATAGCTTACTAGAGATAGGGACGCTCATACAAATCTGACGTAACTGCATTTCAAAAAAGTTTCAACTTACTCTCCGATAGGCGGAGCTATCTCTAGTGACGACATTTGGTTATCTGTCAATATCGGTGGATTAAAACACAGATAGGCTTCGAAAAAATTAACTATAATAACATTATAACTTAAATTACAAAAGTATCGTAAATCCAGATACTTACAGAACTCATTTTTT
This sequence comes from Scirpophaga incertulas, assembly GCA_036419045.1. Classification (NCBI taxonomy): domain Eukaryota; kingdom Metazoa; phylum Arthropoda; class Insecta; order Lepidoptera; family Crambidae; genus Scirpophaga; species Scirpophaga incertulas. The sequence continues at coordinate 2,998,066 of CM071634.1, read as the reverse complement.
CCACTTTTGTTTATATTTTATATCAAAAACATGTAATACACACAAATTGGAGGCAACAAATTATCTGTCAGTAATGTTCGAATGACATCACTTGTCATTTATAAACGTTTCGTTCTATGATTTTTATAAAGAACACCAGCAAATAAAGTGAAAATGACGATCTAAGATTTTTTTTTTCAATTATAGTATCATTGTATGCACTTTTTACAACATAATATTTAATAAAAATACATCAATAAATTGTACATATGCTTTAAACGTACTAAAGCTTTATGGTTAGCAACGAACAAAACGTTGTACAGGGCTTGGATAGACGAGAGGGCATAAAGCTATCCTTAGTTAGACAAAGATAGATAGCTCGTATCTTTGATTGTGAAACGCAGACTACAGATAGATAACAGCTTACTGCTAATCGGAGATAGCAATTTATCTTTGATCTTAGATAGGTTATTGAAAACGTCCGTTAGTGAACACGAGTTCGACTCGAAATTAGTTAGACTTTTCATTTATGAGACAGGAAAATTAAATGTCAGTACAGTAGTTGATGAAACGTCAATTCGCATAAAAGTCAAAGATAATTGTTAAACTATATAACATTACAAAAATACTTTTACTAACTTTAAAATAATGTTAAAAACATTAAGTGTCGTTTCTCTTATTTTCAAAGCAACGCACATGTTTTTTAATATAAACCAGTATTTATGTGAGAAACACACTTATACATATATGTGTGTATATATATATATATTTGTATATACATTGAGTACTACGTTTATACAATATGTATACCGAAAAAAAAACATACCTTATATACGTTTGTAATTTTGAAGTTATGCTAATTGTATGCGTTTGTCAGTTCCAGTCTTGCCTCGGCAACGTACACCGCTTAGCCGAGTGAAACGATCAATAGATTTTTTTAACTCCTGCCTACATAATTGTTGATTTGTTTTCTGCAGATCGTCTATTTTATTTTATTACTTTGTAACTTTTCTCACACCAGTAAATTGCTAATTCTTTTTGAGAATAATATAAGAAAAACCCGACCTTTTTGTTGAGTGATCAACCGCAAATAAGTACATAATCACAATTTTTATTGTGATAACAGATTTATGATTTCATGAATTTTTTTCCCGGATTTGTGACAAATTTCATGATTTTTAGAATATGAAAAGCCTTATAGTTAAATATTTTAAGATAGTAGGAAGTATGTTTGGATTGTAACAAGTAAATTATTTTTAACTCATATAGACAACATCTCAAGTACCTACTTAAAAATTTTACTTAGCATTCAGGAAAACTATTTAACACGTTAAACACAAGAAAGAATTTTCTATTTAAGTCATTGGGGACACCTTCGACGTAGGCGAGTAGGTTAGCATATAGTCTCTCCCTTACACTAGACTACTTATATAATCTGCCTATATATTTAGTTTGTAAGCTTTATAAAATGTTATAATTATTATAGGACATTATGGTACAAGTGTGTAATGTTACGTCCTCGGCTCCTTAAGACCCTCGCCTGACGGCTTGGGCCTCAATGCGCCTCAGCAGTAATCATCAATACACACGTGTATCATACAACGTTTTTCAACACACTTCTGAATAAAATAATACTTAAATAAAAAACCACTTTCTTCATAAATTGTATTTGCAGACATCTTAATTAATAACTAACTAAATAACTTCAAAAGAGAAAACGAGACGAGTTGTGAAAAATGTTTCGTAATGGCGGGAAAAATTAATCAGTTTTCCTATGCGCGCGCATCGGCCATAGACTAAAAAATGAGGTTTCTTTTTTTTTGGGCTTTTCGCGGATAGCTTTTTAGCGCAAATGTAAGCGTAACTCAACCAATAATATAAAAAAAAAAACTATTACTCACTCGTGAATAATAGTAATGAAAAAGTCACAGTTTGATTATAGGTGTCATTATGTGCCTAATTGCCATGGGATTAGAGCCACTTTATGAGGAAGTGTGTTGAAAAATCTATTATCACTGTAAGGCAGTAATTATAACTACTCTTAACAAGAAAATATATATAAACTAATAATTTTTATGTTCATGTTGTGTTTTCATGTGTGCGTGTGTATGTGTTATATGTTTAATTTATTTATTTAATAAGGGACTCAACATCATCATAATCCAGATCGAGTAGCCATTTCTTCACAATGCGGTTGTTCTAGGATAATGACTGCGCCTGTCTTGAGGTGCGGTCTTCCTTATCACATCAAGCCCTAGGGTCATTAGAAACAACGGCTCAGGCTGAGTTTAGCCGGTAGATCTTTCGGGACGAGCCGCCTCGATTCGTCTGGAGTCCCACATAATCTCCGTGGCACTTGGTTGCTATTGATGATGAGGATGATGAGGATGCTGAGGATTCTCAGCCTCTCCTCGCCAGAGGGAAATAAAGGTGTGAGTGTAAGAAATATTTGTTATTTATATGGGTTCAAAAGCTCCCACTAAGGTCACGGGGATTTTATATGTGCATCAACGTAAGGGTTCTATTCAAACACAATTAACAGACCCCGCGGCATCTGTATCATAATATTTAGTTAAAAACGTGGGCTGGGAAGTCCTCTAGAACAATCTAGTAAGGTCAGTTCACATTTTTCAAGAAATACTTTTCAAGAAATCCATTAAAATTAAATTACAGTTACCTTGGCTCTAGTGTACCAAAATAAATTTCTTCATTGTTTGATAAACAGCATAGTTACTTATTTACAGCGCGTATTATAGTATTATGCGCAGTTGTATAAGTAACGCATAAATTCCAAAGAATTAAGAATTCACGACAGGCTTTTTTTGGCCCACCTGGTGCTCCTCGTGGCGTTCTATGTAAACTTTTAAAGTACGTAACTATTTTTACGCAACTTTACACATAAAGAAAATGTGACAAAGATAAAAGGTTCTATTGAAGAAAGGTCAACGATAATTCCGTTGGGAAAACGGAAAGTCAATTGATGCGGACAAATAGCAAATCAGTGTTATAGGTAGAGATCGGATAATCGGATGCATATTTACCTAAAGTTAGTTTAAGACAAAGTATGGAAACGGCTTTTTATTGTTTTGTTATATAAAATTTTTCACCATTTCTGTTTTTTATTCAATTATTTATTGATTATTGTTTTAGTCAAAGTAGCTCACTACTTTCGTATAACACTCTTCATGTAATAAATCGTACATTCATAAATCGCACGGGGAACTGAAACTAAACTTCATGTAAATACGTATGCATAGTTGTATAAATGAACCCGGAGTCTCGGTCTTTTGAAAATAATTACCACGTGCTAATTTAGTAATTTTCAAACAATATCACTACGTTAAATTTGCAGTCCCGTATTTTCCCGGGATTTTTATTTAACAAAATGTATTTTAAAAAGCCGCTTCCATAATTTGTGAGCCAAAAATTAACTTTAGGTAAATATGCATCCGATTATCCAATCTCTAGTTATAGGAGAACGGTTACGGGTTCTCATAATGATAACTATGATATGTACTTAATATGTTAGCATTTGCTGATTGAGTTTAGAGTGCAAATTATAAAAATCCTCGGTGACAGGGTTGAGAATTATTGGCCAGACAGAATTTATGGCGGGAAAAGAAACAATTTTTGTTCATTGGTTAAGTTTGTAATGACTATGATTTTAATTAATATTGTAGTTTCTTATACTTGCTACGTAAGTAAAATGTTTTATATTATTAGGTGTTCGCAAAATCCGACCTCGACTCGGCCCAGCACACGCTGGCGGAGTGCCCCGCGTGGGCCTCCGAGCGCCGAGTCTTGGTCGCAGAGATCGGGCGAGATCTGTCTCCGCCAGCATTGATTGCGGCAATGCTGGCGGACGAGGGAGGTTGGAGGGCTGTGGCCTCCTGTGAAGCAGTGATGCTCCAGAAGGAGGCCGCCGAGCGGGGTCGGGAGATGGCCGATCCCGCTCGAAGAAGGCGGCGCCGGGCTCGGTAGCACAGCTGCGGCGCCGCCGCGGGTCGCCGGCGGGCGCGAGAAAGTCGCGACCGCTACGGCGACCTGGGATGGACCACGCCCCTTCCGTGGCCAGGGGGCGTCGTCGGTGGAGGAGACCGGGGGAGGTAGTGTAGCCTACCCTGAGGAGGGCTCCCCTCTAGGCAGGGGAGCACAGGCTGGGGGTTCCCGGAGGTGGCTTGGTGTTCCCGGGGGCTCCCTACATGCCTGAGGAAGGCCATCCCTGAGGTTTTTAGTGGGTAGGCCTCCCCCTTCTGGGGAGGAGAGCCCCACATAACCGCCGGCTCGCCACAGCCGGGGTATGCAATTTAATGCATTTTCGAATGAACGCGAAAATATCGAGTAGGTAAATGAAAAACTTAAATTACAACTTAATTAATACAATGTATTTGGAATAACAACATAATAATAAAGTGTTCCGGATAATTTAAACCTATTAGTTAACGACCAGTAAACATAGTCGTCGACAAATGATACACGCGACCGCATTTTTCTTGTACACAATAGATAATAGCGACATTCGTTTAGTAATACAATATTGAGAGTTTGATATCAGCCGGCCTAATGTACAATTAATCGTCTGGTCTATTTGGGATACCGGAATTATGTACACGCGCCGCAATTAAAAATGACACTTATTCTTTTTGTTATACATTTCACTTTCGTTTAGTGTATTTGGCAAGTGCTACGTGCTTGTAAAGGCGTCTTTGCTTTCTGACCTTATGTTGTGGATGTGACTAGACGCATGTCCGATCTGTTATGGGCTCGGATTCCAATACAATAAAATAAACATATAAAGACAACAAAATTAGAAGCGTGACAAACACCTGCAGCACGGGACAAACAACATTTATTTTAAAAATTGGACACGTGACATGTCTAATCTAAATTTTCTACAGAATAAATTTTAACGCGTAAATGTTTTATTGAAAGACATAACTTTTCACAAGGCTTTGCAGTTGTGTAAGTTTCAGAGCTTTCAGGGAAAGCGCTAAGGAAAAGTACCAACTGCTAAATAGTTATGGGCTTTAAATGACCGTTGAAAACGTTAAGTATTTTCTTTTTCATCGCGAATTCATATTTAACAAATATATATATCAAGAATGCGGTCCAAATTTCGTGCTCGTGTGTGATATTTTCGTGCAAACGGTTGGTCCAAAGATAGATATGGACCGTACTTTCTTTAAAATTTTTATTATAGGTAACGATTTTGTCCTAAGATGTGTCTTTATGACGCTTATTTGTCAGAAAATCAGTCTATTCGTAATCAATGGCGTAAATAATAAAAATGTTTACATAAATACATACATCTACTCACGCCTATGACATATGGGGGTAGGCAGTGATCACAGTATTCTACTTGCTACGATCCAAACATACTTCCATAGAGTCCTTGACTGTGATTAATACTCTCATCTATGGAATGTATCTTGCAAAATAAGCTAGTAAAAAATAATGCAGCACTCGGATCTCCAATTATTCATATGCCATTTTGTAAGCGATCTGAAAAATTGTACAAATTGTAATGAATGATGTTATCGGTTAAAAGAAAATATCAGTTTGCAGAACTGTCAATTATGGACCTACAGTTTGCACGTATATAACGCACACGAGTACTGCCAGGCAATTTTGGACCGCACACTTTTGTTTGAATTAATATAAAAAAACTGACTGAATTATACGTTTAGTGTATTCCTTATTAGTGTAAAAATTAACTATCTCTATGGTGAGGATACTGAGCGACGAACGCAAAAAATTTGAGTTACTCGTGTATATAGGATGAAACTAATGTCAGAGTTATTTAAAAAAAGAACGTCTCTTTTCTCTAGGATTTCTGTCCTGTGTCGTGGGTGCAGAGCGGTATAATGTGAGCGGATTTTTTTTTCTAGATCACACTAAATATCTGTTGAATCCGCGACCAGGAGACGTATTTTTGAATGATTAGACGTGAATTTGGAATTCGAATACGAATACAAATCGTGCGCGAAATTATTTTCTACTGCTTACAATGTTATAGATTTTTAGTGTTGTTATTAAAAACAAATTCTTAATTAAATTCCGTTCCACGCAGAAAAATTCAAAATCACAACAACAAAAACAAAAAACTGAACCCACACGTGAAACGGATCAGTCAAGGTCACTTCAGCGTTAGACAGTCTACTAGTAGAAATCAAATACGAGTGGTTTCAACCTCTCGTTGCACAACGCACGAAATGAAAGTTCAGAAATAGTGAATTCGGTAATTCGTATACGAATCTCACGATTTCGAATGCGAATTGGTTTTCTATTGTTTCAAAAATTCGTCTCCAGTTGCGTAGTAGCCGATCACTCGACCGCTTTTGTGAAAACTAAATTTCGAGTCTTAACAATATTGTTGTTGCAATACTTACTTAAACTCACATTCTATTACTATGTGTGTCAAAGTTTTATTAAGGTTTTTTTTTTTATATTATAGCAGGCAAACGAGCCAACGGGTCACCTGATGGTAAGTGATCACCGCCGCCCATAGCACAAACAACACCAGAGGTATCATCAGCGCGTTGCCGGCCTTTCATGAATGTATACGCTCTTTTTTTGAAGCTTCCCATGTCGTAACTGTTCGGAAATACCGCGGCGAAAAAGTTGGTTCCATAACTTTGTCGTTCGCGGGAAACGTACGCGAAAACCGCACTGTGGAGGACAGCCAACCATTAAGATGGTGGGGATGGAAAGCAAGTCCCCTCCGTGACGCACGATACAGGAAATCGGTCGGCGGCAGTATCCCAAACAACTCGTCAGAGCACTCCCCATGGTATATGCGGTAGAGAACACAAAGAGACGCGACATCTCTCCGCAGCGCCAATGAGTCCATACGACCACAGAGCACCGGGTCGTCGACAATTCGAACCGGAGGAGCTCCGGCCCAGAGGTGAGAGCAGTATTCCATATGTGGCCTGACCTGTGCCTTGTAAAGTTGTAGGCGGTGGGTCGGCGTGAAATACTGTCTCGCCCTGCTTAGCACTCCCAGCTAAAGTTTCTTTTAATTGCTGTTAAATAAATAAGGAAAAGATTCTAAAAATTATTTGTAATTATTATGACTATACCTGGTACTCACAGACAAATAATGTTTGAAACGTTATTTACCTGAAACAAGAGAAGTACATCAGTCATACAAGCAAAGATATATATACAAACAATAGGTAAATATAGTACTAGCGCGTTGAAACTGAGCCGTTCAAATTCGGTTCTTTCCGTGTAGTACATTGTGTATTTTTTTAAAAGTCATATTTGAATAAAGTAGATTTTGATTTGATTTAAGATATAAATATATATTAACAACCACGACTAAGGTACAAATGCTCACACTTGAAACCGTCATGTCAAAGTGAAGAATTAGTTTTATTTATTTATTTTGTGTTTGTTGAGATGGTTGGATCGAAAAATAACACAGTTTATTACTTTAATTTTCTGTTCTTCCTTTTTCTTATAAGCGTTCGACATGAACAATTTGACAAGAAGAAGGAAACGTCAATTTGACAACGACGAGGTTACCGCCTAACAAATCAATAGATGGCGCCATTCGTAACTTTCACTTTATTAGAGATTATAAATTTACTTAATTACAACAGTGTTGTACATACATACATAAAAAATACAACATAAAAAATATCCATACTCCAAATATCCATATTATAAATGGGAAAGTGTGTCTGTCTGTTTGTCCGTCTTTCACGGCAAAACGGAGCGTCGAATTGTCGTGATGGAAAAATCGTCAGATCCCACGGGATGCGCAATAAAGGCTTCGCTCAAAAACTACTGCACAGATTTTCATGCGGTTTTCACCAATTGATAGTGATTCTTGAGCAAGGTTTTGGGGTATGTTTTATCTCGGAAAAACGGATAGTCCTACGGGAAGTACGATAAACCCTTCGCGCCATAAACCGACTTCCGCGCATATGTAGCCGTGGGCAAAAGCTATGACCCTTAACCCTCTATAGACCCAATCCCAAAATCCACGCGGGCGAAGCCGCGGGCAGAAAGCTAGTAATAAATAAATATCCTACCAATCCGACCAACATTGTGGTATAAAATAAAATTCGTTTCAAAGTCAGTTGCTTTTAATTTGCATTGGTCATTGAAGTATTGCTGTCAGAAATCGTTAATGAAAAACATCGCGACTTACACACAATGATTACTACCTAACTTGTATTTACATAATACATACATATTATTTAATTAGGTGCACCACCATCAAAATAAACGCCAAGTGTTCAAACAGGCTACATCATAACTCGCATTGTTGCCAACATTCGCGTGCGGTCGTGGTGTTACTCATAAAAAAATAATTCCTACTTAAAACTTTTACTTTTTGTTCGGTAATCTCTCGAATTTGGCAGAGATGGAAATATATTTGACTTATTAAGATGCGGTTGAATTTTCTTTTGAACTACGCGCAATTATTTTACATGAAATATATTGTAAGTAAGTCGGCATGGACAGAGACAAGAGAACTGAAGACGTATTTTTGAATCATTAGACGTGAATTTGGAATTCGAATACGAATACAAATCGTGTGCGAAATTATTTTCTACTGCTTACAATTTTATTGATTTTTTAATCACTCGAATTCAGTGTTGTCATTAAAAACAAATTCTTAATTAGATTTCGTTTTACGCAGAAAAATTAAAAATCACAACAACAAAAACAAAAAACCGGCGATGACCCACACGTGAAACGGATCACTTTAGCGTTGGATATTCTACTACTCGTAGTAGAAATCAAAAACGAGTGAGTTGAACCACTCGTTGCACAACGCACGAAATGAAAGTTCATAAATAGTGAATTTGGTAATTCGTATACGAATCTTACAATTTCGAATGCGAATTAGTTTTCTATTGTTTCAAAAATTTTCTCCTGACGAATTGAGGCGACTCGACCCGACAGACCTACCGACTAAACTCAACCTGAGCGGTTGGTCCTAATGACTCTATGGCTTGACGTGATAAGGAAGACCGCACCTCAGGAGAGGCGCAGTCAGCGCTGTCTTATAAAAGAGAGCATATGCGCTAGAAGAGGCACTGTACACCCATATGGCTCCGGCCTATATTGAAGGGAAACTACTCGTGGCTAAGCAGAAGGTTGCCGAGAAGGGGATGGCAAGGGCTGCGGCGGCTCAGGCGTTAATTGATTGGGAGTATTTTCCGTCCCAGTGGTTTTACTTCGATTGTCATAAAAATTGGTTCCTGGTTAATAGTACTTTGGGCTAATAAATTACTCCATTTATTTCCTCAGGAGAGGAAGGCTGAGAGAGAACAACCAGGATCCAGTTACGTACCTGCGTCGTCTTCACTGAATTAATATTACATAGCATGCTCCATGCTCCGATAAATATTTATGCAACTGATAACACTCATTTTATAACTGAAGGATGATTACATCACGTGGTGCTTTATTTTGATGATTGCATGTATTGTGAACATATATTTATCTAAAATTAATAAAATTGAAGTTATAAGTTTTATGGCGAGTCTTATCTCTTATTATCTTCTTAGGGTTTTATTTTATGACAAGGCAAATCTAAATACCTTTTGATTTATATAAGAAATAACCATTTCTCTTTTTAAATATTTGTTCAATATCTGTTGAAGCCTACAAGCGGACACGGTCGCGATTTCACGCACCTCCCCTCGAAGACGAGAGCTACCTTTTAACTTCGTTTGAAATAAGTATAGACAATCTACAGATAATAGATAACTATCATTTATTGTTTCTCAAAGAATTCTCAACGATATTTAACACAGGTTTTCATGCGTTCTCATAGTCAAAATGGGCGATTAGTATGCGTCAATAGCTTTTTCAAATTAGAAATTTTGGAAAATATCTACCTTTTATCAGGGTTTCCCATGCCATTTCTACGAATGAAAGCTTTTTCGAGTACAGTTTTTTTTTTATTTTAATCTCGAATCTTTCTACTATCAATTGAATACTTTTAAACTCTTGTTTATAACAAGAGTTTAAAAGTATTATTTATATCAATTTTAATCCAAAACAAACATTTTTTGGAAGTGTTTGAAATAAAGTTGTAATAGCAAAACATGTTTATTTTTAGGTGTGTGGATGTAAATAACAACAAAACAATATGTAAATAAAATAAATTTATAGTTTTCAACTACAGCAGGTGTTCAAAATGGCGTTCAGTAGGTAAAAGGTAATCCATGACTTTTTGGACACCCGATATGTGTGTGTGTGTGCTATGTGGTGCCGAGCTCAAATGTAGCGCACAATTTTTGTTTTTTTAATTTTGGATAACATTATTGGTTGCAGTATTAGCATGCTTGGATATTGTTAACTCAATCATACTATATACTTATATTGTAACTGTTTGTTATCTCTCAATAAATAAATATCTTGAAGAATTGAGGATCTTTAGTTCCACACTACTAACAGGACTGTCAGGCATTATGTCATTGAATGGAACAATTTGGCGAAAATTGCAAGAAGATGCTAGCAGCGTAGCAGCAACTAGCAGCGCAGAACCGACTAGCCGCGAGAGACCGACTAGTATCACAGGATCGACCAGGGTGGTTATCCTTGGGGTAGGCGTATGTCCAGCAGTTGGCGTTTCTGCATTCCGCATAATGATGTGGATGAGGTAAGCGCGAGAGGCATACCGTGCTGGCCCAGTGTGGAGTAGTTTCCACGTCCATCTTTAAATTTCTCACTTCGTTTTCCTTCACCGTAGGAGCATCAGATAAATGTACATATGAAATTCGAAAACACATTGGTGGATTCAGCGACTGATCAAGAATTCTGACCGCCCTAGGCTAATTGTAAGAACGCGCCCTCGCCAGGTGTGTTACGGTCGGCCTAAAAAGAACCGATTCGAGTCAAGTCAGGGTTTGCTTTACGCGCGTTTTTTTAAATTTCAAAATTAATTCTCCGCCCCCCGATCCTCGCGCCCTAGGCTACAGCCTAATCAGCCTAAGGGTTAATCAGGCACTGGGTGGATTCATGGCAGGATCTACCCCAAACTCTCAGACTGCAGACCAGTATCAGCACTGATCGGCACGACAGCGCCACCGACACTTCGGACGATGGAATGCTAAGTTGTCTTCTCATTTGTAACATTATATGCACAAACATGACACTATAATAGCAATCAGGGAACTTTTTCAATTATTACCCCAAAATATTTTTGTCTAAGTTGATATTACCCCATGGCGAAGAGAAAAAAAAAACGAAATGGCCTCTTTTTAGCATCTTTCATTAAATCATTAATATGAAAGATGCTAAAAAGAATTTCAATTTCAACATTCCAGAGTTTGCATGTACGCAGAAGGAATGAACGCTGAAACCGAACTGTACTAGACAAGATCGGTTCCAGGTGATATGGATGAACTCAACTGCGGTGGCGGGTGGTGCGATGGTAAAAAGGTGACGAAGGCACCATTGCAAATAGTTCCTCAGAGCACTCTCCGTTAAAGAGCCTATAAAGAATACACAGAGAGCTAAAGTCTCTCCGCTGCTCCAAGGTCTCTGTTGAGGCTGTAATATTGGGGTCACCGATGATACGGAAAGCACGCCTTAGCAGGGAGTAGATGGTCGAGTTGATATTTGGGGGCTCCAGCCCAGAGGTGTGAGCAGTACTCCAAATGCGGCCGTATTTGAGCTTTATAAAGCATCAGATGCTGACTGGGCGTGAAGTACCGCTTCGCTCTGTTGAGAATACCCACTTTTTTACTTGCCATTTTGGCTTTGTCCTCCAAATGACTCCCGAACTGCACTGTGGCTGAAATTTCCACACCTAGAATCCCAATAGACTCGGACATATGAAGAGCGCCTCCGTGAAACTGAGACACTACGATAAACGGGTCTTTCTTCGCAGTGAACGCGCACACTTGTGTCTTTATGGGGTTGAACTTGACTAAGTTCTTTGCACCCCATTCCGAGACTCGCCCTAGAGAGTTCTCGACTTCAGACACAAGTTGCAACCGTCTTTCATGTAGCGACATCCGGAGGACGTTCTGGTGGTTGGTATATCGCAACATAACCCGTGCTGTCATCTGCATAACAATGTATGTTCTCAATGGACAACATATCGTTGATGTGCAGAATGAACAGTGTCGGGGAGAGCACCGAACCTTGTGGAACGCCAGCATTTATGGGCATGGTTTTCTAGCAGCAGCCATCAACGAAGACTTTAATGCTCCTACCATACAGGAAGCTGGCTATCCATTTGCAGAGTCCCTCGGGGTTTCCATATGATGGTAGCTTCGCCAGAAGACCTCTATGCCAGACCCTATCAAACGCCTTCGCGATATCCAGTCCAACGGCGTGAGCCTCGCCTTTGCCCTCGAAGGTTTCTGCCCAATGGTGCGTTAGGTAAACTAAAAGATCACCTTTCTTTCCTTTTTGTTCTTTTCAAAATTATCTAAAATAGGGCTCTAATTAGCACCACCATGATAATTTTGAAAATAAAACAATAACTAAAACTTTAATTTTAATATAATTTATTCAATTTATGTAATTAATACCTAGTAATATATTACGGAAATAATAGTAATATAAATAATATATATAAAAAATTGAAACCCATTGGGGTACAATTGAGGGTTGACAATTTGGGGTACTGCAACAAATTATGTATATACAGGGTGGAAATTTGTAATGCCACCTGGAGGGGAAGTACTCTTAACACTGTAGATAGAAAGTTTTACTTAAAGGAAACATTCCTTTATTTTTGAAAAGAAATAAAACTGCATTCAAAGATTTTTGAAAATTCACTTGCCCCACCCGGTAATCGAACCGACTAAAATCTGCAAAAGATACACCCTGTATTTTTATTGCACCGATCGTAGGGTCAATTATAAGGATCAATCTCTCTAACAAACTTCATAAATTAAATGAAAGGAAAACAATGAAAACTTAATTCAAAGAATTAATAATTTAAGATTTCATTGATTTCATTTGTTTCATAGTAATTTGTACGTTCTTGTAATGCAGACTCCTTCCTTATGCGATCTTGTAATGCAGACTCCTTTCTTATGCGATATAACTGCGTGTGTGACGTAGTTTAAATATGGAATGTTATGTTACATTTGAAAATAGATTTTCATTTGTTATTCACATAATAATAAGATTGTTTTTACAAATCATTTAACATTTGTTTCACGGTAAAAATGGCTTATCAAGAACAATTTGATTTATTGGAAGCTTATTTTTTAAATAACAAAGATGTGAATCGTGCTCTGTGTATGGAGAGAGATATCCAGACCGACAGGCACCAACTCGGTTTGTACTGAAAAGAATGGTAGAAAATTTAAAGAATATGGGTAGTTACAAAAAGCGACGGCAAACTTTTCAGCAGAACAACTTCGATTTTGATCTAAATGTTTTAACATACTTCGAAGCATTTCCGAAGGCTTCAAGCAGAGATGCTGCCGAAGTAATTGGAACATCCCACACTCGCGTACTTCAAGTGATGAAAAAGTATAAGTATAAATGTTATCGTGAGGTCGGTTGGTACAAAAATTGCATCCTGGGGATTGTGAGAGACGACTACAATTTTGTCAAAACATGCTGAGAGAAATTGAACGGTGACCCTAATTTTTTGAGTAACATTGTATGGTCCGACGAAACCAACTTCACAGTATAACGGCATGTACAATCGCCGCAATAACCACTATTGGTCTCAAGTGAATCCTCTTCGTGTTCACGAAACTAACAGTCAAGTAAGATTTTCTTTCAAACGTTGGGTGCGGAATTATGAGAAATATGGTTGTGTTAGTCCATGTGTACGAAGGTCACCTAAACACTGTAAAGTATTTAGAAATATTGGATTTATTAAGAAATGAGTTAAATGGTTTCCCCGAGCATTACAAGATCGCATAAGAAAGGAGTCTGCATTACAAGAACGTACAAATTACTATGAAACAAATGAAATCAATGAAATCTTAAATTATTAATTCTTTGAATTAAGTTTTCATTGTTTTCCTTTCATTTAATTTATGAAGTTTGTTAGAGAGATTTGATCCTTATAATTGACCCTACCGATCGGTGCAATAATAATACAGGGTGAAACTTTTGCAGATTTTAGTCGGTTCGATTACCGGGTGGGGCAAGTGAATTTTTAAAAATCTTTGAATGCAGTTTTATTTCTTTTCAAAAATAAAGGAATGTTTCCTTTAAGTAAAACTTTCTATCTACAATATTAAGAGTACTTCCCCTCCAGGTGGCATTACAAATTTCCACCTGTATAATAATAGGTAATGGCTGTGCTTTACTGCGCAAAGATATAACTCGAAAACACTCCTTCTAATGATGGGGAGTGAGATGTCGTGGCCTGCATATGCCGCTAAATTGTTTAAGTTAAAAAAAAGCACTAACAGGTTTATAAAATACTACCTAAATGAAAAATGAATACTTTTTACTCACGTTCCATTTTTACCCCGTTTGGGGTAATTTACCCCATTTAGGGTAATTTACCCCATTTGGGGTTATTTACCCCAGTCCCCCGACCGCTGCACTATAAAGTCTGAGTTGTATTATGTACCATTTACATAAAATAATTTTATCATGTAGTAATGACATTATGCAGTAATGTCAGTATCACATTAGTTATAATCACCACTGGCGTTAAACAAGCAATCAATAAAAAACAAACAATTACACGTGTCTGGGGTGTACCGGTGATGCAACTAACGCATAGCAGATGCGCCCGCGTCATATTTGCCATAACGTAAGCAGCGCACGCGCACCGCGCACTTGCGTTCACAGCGCCATCATCTCCGATTAGATTAAAGCGAACTGTCTCGATGTTTGGGAAGGCGTTCCATATTTGCCTTGCATATAACCTTTTCGTGAATGCGAGATAAGTTCAGCAACAGATAAAGACGACGTCATACGATCGGCCATTTTTTCTCGACTGCTTTTTATCGTAGCTTTTTACTAGGCGATAAGGTGATTGTATTCACAATCGCGTTCCACGATTACTCATAAATAATTGTATGAGTGAAGTCTCCTACGCACGAATGAGTTGTAGGCTGTCAACCAATCCAGCTAATCCAGCTACTTAAAGTAGTATTTTTATCGAGACAACACGAACTGACGTTTACTGTGTTACCAGGTTTTGACGAAAATTAAATAGTGACGCGGCAAAGTGAGTGAATGATACAATAGTATTATAATTATTTATTTTGTTTGAAACATCACGTTTAGTACTTTGAGTAGCCTAGCGAGCGGTACAACACGGGGCTGCCGATATCGGGTCCTGGGTTCGAATCGTAGTTGCGTTATATAGGCACCAATACGATATTTCATATTATTTGACGATTAAGTCATTCTCATAACCCCGCATTCCTCGTCGTACCACCAAGTTGTACCACCAGTGGTACGATAAGGAATTTTCATTCCTCGTCGTACCACTGAATACAGAATGTGACTCTACTTAATTTCCCTTTAGATTACTCATTAAATAATTGTTGTCTGTAACACTTATTTGTAAAGAAATAACAAAAAGTACCAGGGCAGAATAAATCACCAGGAGTTATTTTTATATGTAGTTAAATAAAACTATTCAATAGAATAAAATAGAAGTGGGAATAAAAACTCAGAACGCCTAAAATAACTCCTGGTGATTTATTCTGCCCTGGTACATTTTGTTACTTTTTTTTTTACAAATATGTTAAAGACAACAATTATTTACTGAGTAATCTAAAGGGAAATTAAGTAGAGTTACATTCTGTATTCAGTGGTACGACGAGGAATGAGGGCTCATGACATAAGGTTCCAACACGCAGTAGGTCAGTGTCGAGGGTATGGCCTCTCCTTAAATACAGTGTAAATATAGGTTTTTCGGGTACAGATAAATCTTAAATAAAACGCACAATTCGTTTTAATAATTTTTAATCATGAAAATTGCAAGGCAAAAAGTACTTATAGGCAAAAAACAACACCATTATCCACCTTAACATCTATTTGCCAGAACTAAAATAACGTTACAAAAAATATCAAATCATTTTAAATACAAGCAAATAAGATTTATTATTGAATGAATATTGAATGAATATTTGTCGATAAGAACATTATGTAAATTAGTCAAACATTATAAGAAAAATGCTATCCGGGGTCTTTTCTTCTTTGGAGACAAAGAGCTTTCGCTGGACGTGCTTGGTTGAGGGTCCATATTACCGTTTTTACGGTACAACAACCAAACAAAATAACAACAACAAACACAACGTAACCAAAAACTTAACGAAAAACTTAACAAGAAACTTAACAAAAACAACAAATAAACACCGAAAACGCAGAGAAAACATTCGAGCAGTCAGACCAGAGGTTAGAAGCCGAATGACATCCATGACACAGACAAACAAAATGGCGACCAATTTGACAGTAGGTAAGGAAGTTCGATAGGTATTGATTCTATTAATCAATAATCGATCAATCACATATTTTGTTATTTTTAACAAAATCGATTATTTGCCACTCGATTATTATCTTAGAATCCGATTGACATGACGTGCACACAAAATGGCGAACAAATTGGGGACAATAATGCTCGATGTCATTTTAATCGATAGTCGTTAATTACGTTTAATATTTTTGTTACTTAATCGATTATTTCCCAATCGATGAGTAATCTTATACCCGGGCCACACTACCGTGATATGCCATTAATTATGGCCGTAACTAACAAAACACTACGTGAAATCAAGAGTTATGACCATTATTATTGGCATATCACAGTAGTGTGGCCGTAACATTAAAAGCCGAATGACATGACACACAGACAAAATGGCAACAAAATTGGCGGAAAGGATGCTCATTATTGATTCGATTAATCGGTGATCGTTCAAAACCACGTCTAAACCACAAAATCGATAATAAAGTAATTTACGATTAATCGAAGTAACGCTGAACCCAAATTGACAAAAGGTGCTAAAAACTCGAAACGGCATGGCGAACAATTTAGTGGTGATATTGCTCAATATCGGTTCGATTAATCGGTAATTGTTCAATTGCTTTTATATTTTTGTAACTTAATCGATTATTTCCCAATCGATCAGTATTTAGAAACCGACAAACATGACACAGACGAAATGGCGACTAAATTGGCGAAAAGGCTGCTCAATATTGATTCGATAAATCGATGACCTCTCAAAACTACATCTTAATAAAATTACAAAATCGAGCATGTAGTAATTTCCGATTATTCAAAGTAGCGCTGAACCTAAATTAACAAATAGCGTCAAAAACTCGACACGGGCGACGGGCGTGCGTTCCAATTCCAACGTTCAAAATACCACGTGCCGCTGGGCGCTGTGTCATAATTTTTTCAATAGATGGCTCGAAAACCGATTATCATACTTTTTGACATAATATAAAGTCATTATCATCTGTTACAAAGATATCAACAAATTATAAATTCATTCGTTGTTGTAGTTTATCTAGGTTTATTAGTTATTATTAATTATTATAGTTTTCAGTCAGTCATTCACGATTATCGTCCCTGTGAATGAACGAAAAGAAAAAACACATCACTAGTACATTGCACATGGCAGCATTATTTCAATAAGTGACATTAGCATCTGTCAAATCGTGTTGTCTCGATAAAAATACTACTTTAGGTACTTTCTTTGTAGATTCGATACGTAATTAGGTACCATATGTACGGTAACAGCACACCCGAAGATTGAACTTAACCCAGTTGATATTTTATCATTATGTAAAACACATGTTAAGTTGATTCAAGGTCATTTTGCAGTACACCTTGTATGTTGGCGTTCTTCTAGATAAAACAATAATATTTCTTATTTCAAATCTTGCATTTGAATATATGTATATGTAAGCGTATGTATTATATGTTGAGTTATGGACCTTTTTGTGCTGCTGCAGCACACAGGAACTTCAATTATTCTGTATGGCGGACGGAACTGGCTCCCTGTTCCTACATTAAATTTGTTTAATTATTTTATGTTGTTTAATTCAGTAATAATTGTTGTGTGCTATGTTTGTAGGCCAAATAAAATAACTATCTATGTTTATAATTAATATTTTGTAATATCACCATTTGTTTTCTTTCTTTCACTTTGCTTGCAAATTTTTATGGCGAAGGTGAAACTAAGGGATCTGGGTGAAAATCAAAGTTGCCTTATAATAGGGCATCAACACTGAGCAAGCCCTTTTCAAACTGCAGCACACAGTTGCCAATTTTTGTTAAGTGTTTCTTAAATGTATAATATTTAACAAATTGTTCTTTTTCATGTGTGTTGTCTGTTTGAATGAATCATATATGTCTATCTATCTTTAAATTCTATTATTTATATTTCATTTCATTTTTCTATTATTTATATTTTATAAACAATTATATATATATATGTATATATATATATATATATATAAGGTCACGGTGCCTAATTCCGTCTATGGGGCGTCACCGTCTGCTTCGAATTACTCTTATCAAAATTAACTTAGGCTTTCATTATATAATGTCGGTAAAACAGGATAGCTTTCTCGTTCAAATCATATCGGATAGATGGCATTGGTTGCCATAGATATTGAATAAACAGCATTTGAAGTTCAGTTGAGTTTCGAAAGTGACAAGTGAGTGAGTTAAGTGGACATTTTATCAAAGGTAAATATAATATTATTAGATTTTTTGTAATGGAAAAGTACTACATGTGTAGTTTAAAGTATGCTTATGAGATGAAGTGTTATTGTTTTGCAGTATAATGTTTAATCAATTAATAATCGTTTCTGAAAGATTCGTCACCTCAAAATCGTGAAGTGGTGAAGTCCGTCTACATTGGATGGGGTAAATTCGTCATATGCCGGATTTTCCCTAAATCAGACATTGCAAACCTTTTTTGCTCCTGGAATTTATATATAATAAAACATAATATACTTTCAAATAGTTTAGTATTACATTTATAGATTTCATTTATTTTACAAATTCCAAATGTATAATTTGTTTCAGAATGGCTTACATCGTCTTATATAATGCGAAATTATAAAAGAAAAACGAGCAAAGGTTCTTACGACAAAAATGACTTGCGTGAAGCCATATTATCAGTACGCAATGGGAGATTAAGTGGGTATAAAGCTGCACAGCTGTATAAAATACCAAGAATGACTATTATGGACCATGTTAATAGGAAAAGAAAGTCAAACATTATTGGGAGGAAAACTGCGCTGTCTTCAGAAATTGAAAGGAATCTCGCATCATGTATTCATACAATGGAAAAACATGGGTTTGGTCTTACTAGACTTGAATTGACAGAAATGGTAGGTGAATATGTCAATCATAACAATATTTCAACTTGTTTTAAAAATGGCATACCAGGCAAGGATTGGTTTGTGTCGTTTTCAAAACGACATAATTTGTCAATAAAAAAAACCCCAGGCTATGGAACATGCCCGAAAAACTGCATTGGATCCCTTTGTAGTTTTTCCATATTTTGATTTATTACAAAAAAAAATTGAAGAATTAAATTTAAAGGATAAGCCACATGCTATTTGGAACATGGATGGAACATTTTAAAAACAAAAAGACTGATTGAGAGACTTGAAAAAGAAATTCTAGAAGAGTAAGCGTAATTGGTAAAAAAGATTTTAATAATTTGTTCCTTAATACCTACTTTAATAGTTAAATATTTATTTTGTACGGTGACTATTCCTCATAAATAATAATGTTAATAATTTTTCTAGTGAGTACTATCGTTGATTTGAGTTTTTTCAGATTTTTTAATTTTGTATTTATTTTTGTTAATTTTTTGTTTCATTGATTTTATTTGTAGATACTAACATTAATAAGACTGATTCAAATTCAGCCAGCTGATTAAAACTAATCTATCCGCAATAAATGATTTTAATTAAATGTAGTTTTATTTTACAGTTTCTACATCGTATAAACTAGGTTTACTTTCCCTGACTTTGTCAGTATGCCGGAATAGCCCCCAAAAAATATTTTTACGCATAAAATGAGATCTAGACACTATTTTTAGGAGTAGAAGACATATAATTCACCGCCATTCGCCAGTTAACGTTTTACATAGGTCTAGAATCAAAATCGTTTTGTTGTTGGCTTAATTATTGCTACATGACGGACTTGCCCCGTGTGGCGGGAAAATCCGTCTAGTGAGAATGTTTTTAAAATATATCCTTTATCTTAAAAAGTAGATAGAAATAAGAAAAAAATATAACTTTTACAAGAAGTTACATAACACTATTTTTTGATAGCCACTTAAAATTTTGTAGATATTTGAAGGTTTGCTAATTACGTTCAAACAAATTTAGATTTTAGAAAAGTATGCCGGAATTAGGCACCGTGACCTTATATATATATATATATATAATATATATATATATATATATAATATTATATATATTATATATATATATATGTATATATAATATATATCTATATATTATCTATATATATAAAAGAAAGTCGTGTTAGTTACACCACTTATAACTCAAGAACGGCAGAACAGATTTGGCTGAAAATTGGTAGGGAGGTAGCTTAGAGCCAGGAGACGGACATAGGATACTTTTTATCCCGTTCGACAGCGTTCCTGTGTGACTTGACATGAAACGTCAGTCACTATAAAACGTGGTATTACAAAAAAGAATCAGACTTGGAATAACAAAACGCAAATGACAGCTATGTAATTGACGTAAAATGACAGCTATGTAATGACGTATGGATGACAATTTGATATTTGTAAGAAATCAATATTAAAACTATTTCTATTAAATAAATAATTAACAAGTGGATTGAAGTGAAGTGAAGTTTAATTAATAATGCCGCGACCAAGACGATCGAATCTTTCCCGACAAAGCCGTTTTCAACAGAAAAGCGGAAAAATCTTTTTTTACATACAGCGATACAACATGACATTTGAGACATTTGACAGGACAACGTCTGTCGGGTCAGCTAGTATATATATATATATATATATATATATATATATATATATATATATATATATATATGTGTATATATATATATATATATATATATATATATATATATATATATATATATAAATACTGTGTCCCCGCAATGTTTTCTTTAAAAATTCACATAACCATCTAGGGTTGGCTGGAAGAAATCTCTCTTGAGAGATAAGTCCTCCTTTGGACCAATTAAATTTGTACCTTCTAATTTTATTATAATGGTGTTTAATTGTGTTCAATTAGTTTATATATATATATATATATATATATAAATTCTATCTATCAAATATTTTTAAATATAAAATTTGTTAATAATTTTAATATTAATTGATATTGTATTATATTTTGTATGCTGTCAGTTTCAATAAAATAGTGATATCAAATTATATATTTCAAGACTAGCAAATCGTATTAAAATATATTTTAAAATAAATATCTTATAGTCTGTTTCTGATGATGCACGAAAACTCACGAACACTCGAGTTTCGGCAATATTTAAGCCGAAACTAAGGTTAAAACTGAAATCGAAATTTCGGTCAGTCATTAGTATTTTATGTTGACAGCTGATTAGGACTTTCATTACAAGTCGGTTAACTCGGTAAGTATTAGGCTTTCTGTTCTTAGATTAGTAGTTAGGAACCATCTAACATGAGTTTATATGTCCGTTAAATATTATTTCTCTGTCCTTGAAATACTGTATATACACATATATATATATATATTTCGCATAACGATAAAGAAATTGCTTCATAGTTCAGCGCAATCGGTATCTCCACATCCAAGGCCCTGCCTTTATCGCTTTGTCTAATTAGTTTGTACAGCTGATTTGCAGCAGAGCTGCGAGCACTGTTTATATTTATATGTAATAACTTGGCGTTTACATATAAATTGTTGTTTATACATCATTATCGGTGTTGGTTCCGCTTCCATAATACGAGATCAAGCTATTAATAATATTAAGTTTTTAAGTTCAATTGTAATTGAAGTCGGTCAAATTACATTCATTCATTCATTTCACCCAATAGACGCTCACTGTTGGACATAGGCCACCTCCTAGAATCCCCACAACGGCCGGTCCTGCGATGCTAGCATCCAGCGCCTTCCTGCATTCTTCACTATCTTGTAGAAGGCGTACCAACCCTGCAGTGTCTGGTATATGACTGTCACTCATTTCCGCCCCAGTGTATGTCAGTCTTGCGAGCAATGTGTCCTGTCCCCGTCCACTTAAGGTTCACAATTCTTCAAGCTATATAGGTGACCCTGGTTTTATTGCGGATGTCATAATTTCTGACATAATTGCGTAGAGAAACTCTTAACATAAGTCCTCCTCGTTGCCCTTTACTGCTGTACTAGCTAATCCGACAGACGTTATCCTGTCAAATGTCATGTTGTCTCGCTGTATGTGAAAAAAGATTATCCCGCTTTCCTGAATTTTCTTTGCTATAAACCTTACGAATCCGGAGACCTTTCCAACGAATGCAAACCCGTTGAAATCGGTCCGTGCGTTCTGGAGTTATAGCGTCAGGAAGGAAAACCCGACTTATTTTTATATAGTAGACCCTATTCCCATTGCATTATTTATACCCACCCCGTCGTAGTTCAACGTTATCATCTCAAACCTTAGGTTTGAGGAGTGCTGTCTGAGTTAATGCGCGAAGAGGACCTCCGCCTGAAGAAAGAAGACGAGAACATAAAGAAAGACGAAGCTGGCGGTACAACTAACAGAGGGCACAACGACCTTGGTCACAGAAGCCTTACATGTGTTGGTTTACTCCAGAATAGAAAAAGACCATAGGGACCCAGTGGTCCCTATGGTCATCACTATGGTGTATCACTCCTCAGTAGGAGTGATACACAAATTGTAGGGAATTATAAATTACATGAGATATAGCGCAGGCGTAATTACTGTGTACAATTCTCTCAATTTCAATTTATTTATTGCATTCATGTTGTACTACTAAAGATGTTACAAATAATATGGTCACAAACATGAACCCTGCAAGGGCACAGCAATGTGGGTTTCTAATTACAATAAGTCTACATAGACTTGTGAGAGGATGAGACGTGAATGTATAGACCTATAATAAATCGATTAGTCAATAATACATTAAATTATTCTTTGCAATTATGTGAAACTACTTGTGAAACTATCACTTGCGATTTGCTGATGATATAGTCATCATGGCAGAAACGCTGCAGGACCTACAGCATATGCTGAACGACCTGGCTGAATCTTCTTTACGCATCGGCTTACGGATGAACTTGGACAAAACCAAGGTCATGTTCAACGAACACGTTATACCGCAACCGATCGCGATACACGACGCCGTTCTCGAAGTTGTTCACAAATATGTATACCTCGGGCAAATACTGCAGTTAGGCAAAAACAACTTTGAGAACGAGGTGAATAGGAGGAGTCAGTTGGGGTGGGCGGCATTTGGGAAACTACGTCGAGTCTTTACGTCGTCGATCCCACAGTGCCTAAAGACGAAAGTCTTCAATCAGTGCGTCCTACGCGTAATGACTTACGGAGCCGAAACGTGGACACTGACGGCACGACTAGTCCACAAGTTCAGAGTCGCTCAGCGGGCTATGGAAAATGCTCGGCGTTTCTCTGAGGGATCGCATCAGAAATGAGGTGATACGTCAGAGAACCAAAGTCATCGACACAGTTCCACAGGATTAGCAAACTGAAGTGGCAGTGGGCTGGCCATGTTAGTCGTAGAACCGATGGCCGTTGGGGCAAACGTGTTCTAGAGTGGATACCGCGAAATGGCAAACGTAGTGTAGGACGTCCTCAGGCAAGGTGGAGTGATGATTTGCGCAGGACGGCTGGCAGGAGCTGGATGCGAGAAGCCGAAAATAGATCTCAGTGGCGTACACTCGAAGAGGCCTATGTCCAGCAGTGGACGAAGAGGGGCTGATGATGACTAAACTTAACAGATTATTACACAGATCATAGAGACACAATAAATAATTAATTATTCAAATCATTAGTAAATTAGAAATAAATTGAGAAATCATTGTTATAGAAAAGAATCAAAAAATTAACATGTCAAAAATGGCAGATAATAAATAAATAATAATAATGTAATTATTTTGACGAGATTATTCATTCGTAATAATTACGAGGGTGGATTGAAAAGTACTCAGCCTAACCAAGAAAATAAACACATACTAAATCAGTTATATTTTTATTTTTCTACATAATCATCATCAAGTTCAATACACTTTTGCCACCTCCCCTTCCAAGTATTTAGACCGTTGAAAAAAAATGATTCTTAGAGTCAAAATATGCGTCTACAGCTGCTTCGACCTCGTCGTTTGTCGAAAATCTTTGACCTCCCAAGTGCTTTTTTAGGTTAGGGAACAGAAAGAAGTCTGATGGTGCCAGATCAGGTGAATACGGCGGATGCGGTAACAGTTCAAAGCCACAGTTGTGAATTTCAGCCATTGACTGTACTGACGTGTGAACACGGGCGTTATCTTGATGAAACAGGACTTTTCTTCTAAGCATTCCTCGACGTTTTTCTTTTATTTCCTCTCGTAAACGACGTAGTAAGGTGCAGTAGTAATCAGAGTTTATAGTCTGACCCCTTTCAAGATAATCAATCATAATCACACCTTTCGAGTCCCAGAATACTGAAGCCATCACCTTAATTGATGACAAAATCGACTTAGCCTTTTTAGGGGGTGGTGAACCAGGTCTTCTCCACTGTTTTGATTGTTGTTTTGTTTCCGGTGTACAGTAATGAACCCATGTTTCGTCCATAGTAACAAAACGATTAAAAAAATCATCTGCATCGACTTCAAATAACTCCAAACAGTCGCGTGAAATGGTCAATCGTGTCCTTTTTTGTTCGACTGAAAGCAGTCGCGGAACCCACCTCGCAGACACTTTGTGAAAACCCAACTCGTTGACAATGATGTTCTGAGTTCGTTCATAAGAGATGCCTATAATCTCGGCTATCTCTCTAATTTTTAATCTGCGGTCTTCCATTATTAAATCAAGTACTTTTTTATTATTTTCGTCAGTAGTTGACGTCGAAGGCCTTCCAGAGCGGGGTTCATTTTTCACACTCTCTCTACCACGCTTAAATTCTGCTATCCATTTTTTGACGGATGAATATGACAGAGCACAATCGCCTAATGTACTGACCATGTCATCATGGATGGCTTTTGATGATAGCCCCTTCTTGTGGAGGTACTTAATGACGGCACGCTGCTCGATTTGCTCCATTCGCGGAAATTATGTCCGATTACTTTGTTAATAAATTTATAAAATCACAACTAATTATCGCACACGTTTCGAACTTCACACAATGAACTAGTCTGAATTGAACTAAATAATGTGGGTAGATTTGATTTTTAGAATTGAATGGATCTGTGTTAGGCCGAGTACTTTTCAATCCACCCTCGTATTATTAGACTAGGTATATCCACTGGTTTTTAGGCACTAGACTAAATTTTACGTATCTCTTCCTCTAGATCTCTTCCTGGTAGAATTAATAGAAAGTAGTAAAATTTTGAGTTAATCTTTATCTTTATGGAACTCTTTCAAGGAATAGTAGCTTTTAGTAACGAGATGTTGCTTTAGTGTTTTAACAAATGCATTATAATTTTTTATTTGTGTAATACGTTCGGGTAGCCCATTGTACACTTTAAATTCGGGGAAACCATGTTAGGTTGTATGTGGCCATAGCAGGTGGTGGGTTTTTAGCTAATATAAACTTTTTTTTATAAGGGTACCATTCTTATATTAAAAATAAAAAACAATTTGATTTGATTATGTCACAACGAACATTACCACAATTAGAAATACCACAAACAAAGACAGAGGTCACAAAGATAAAAATCTTAAAGATAAATCGCAAAATATTGCTAATTAGTTGAGATACAGTTAACGTCAAAAGCAGATGATGAAATCTAATAATTCATTATACATGATATATTTGCTATCCATCATTCCCTGACATAGAAATAACAAAAAAGAAGATATTCATTCACGTTGCAAATGATACATAAGGTAGCCTAATTTTAAGGTTTAATTTTAAACTTGAACTCAGGACCTTAGAGATGGTGACATCTTGAAACTGGTGTACTAACCATTCGGTTACGAAGGTCGTCTAAGGTTTTTTTTTAGTTAGATGAAATAAATTCTGTGGACTCTTTGGACCGCACTCTTTTTTTGTGATAAGTCTTTTTTATGTTCTTATTTATTATCTACTAGCTTTCTGCCCGCGGCTTCGCCTGCGTGGATTTCGGGATTGGGTCTATAGAGGGTTAAGGGTCATCGCTTTTGCCCACGGCTACATATGCGCGGAAGTCGGTTTCTGGCGCGAAGGTTTTATCGCGCTTCCCGTGGGACTATCCGTTTTTCCGAGATAAAAAATACCGCAAAACCTTGCTCAAGAATGTGCAGTAATTTTTGAGCGAAGCCTTTATTGCGCATCCCGTGGGATCTGTCGATTTTTCCGGGATAAAAAGTAGCCTATGTTACTCAGGGATAATGTAGCTTTCCAAAGGTGAAAGAATTTTTGAAATCGGTCCAGTAGTTTCGGAGCCTATTCATTACAAACAAACAAACAAACAAACAAATCTTTCCTCTTTATAATATTAGTATAGATTTACAAGTAATATATCAATTCTCGGTTGGGAGAAGGTGTCTTTTCTCCATGTTGTGGGAACAGATGGTCCCTCACAGTCATAGCCCCATTCTACATCTATATTCTACTATAATCTTATATATAAAAATGAATCGCAAAATGTGTTGGTAAGCTCATAACTCTACAACGCCGTCGAAGTTCAAGGAGGGTTTTTACAATGAGGAAAATTCGAATAATTATCGGAAATACCCTAAAAACAGCCCTCTTATTTTCCCATGCAAATGTTTTCTAACTAAAACGTACAGTCGAATTGAGCTTTATTGTTATTGTATAAAGTTCATATTGCAAGCACTCACTGTTGTCTAAGCAATGAAGGGGGTGTTCCTAACATCAAAGAGTCAATTTGCGCTTTATTAACGCTTAATATAGTTGAAATTCAATCATATCTATCAAAACAGTGTGCGTGCGTGCGTTGGAGCACAGAATACATCGTTGTAATGTAATAGGTCATTTAGACTTTTTTTGCAATTTGGTTGGCTATGCGACATTATCTATAAAATAATTAGGAACAAAAAACTGCCACTGTACAAATCTTTTTGACAGGACGAAGTCTGTCGGGTCCGCTAGTTTAATGATAAAGAATATTTAATGTCAGCAATAAATAATCGGATACAGTCTGAGCATATGCTGATGGGGATATTAGCAATGCTGGTTTCATATTTACCTAATATCACATATTTAATAAATAAGGGAAATGTGCGGTGAAGGAAGATGTAGGGACAAACATTGAGAACGGAATGTATGGACGAACGACGACTGACGACAGAAGAAATATGAAGGAGCAAATAGGAGGTTGGTAGGGAACGATCTAGACTAAAATACTTGGACCAAATAGGTGATATATAGAAAGAAGGCTAGGTTAAGAGTACCAGTAACCGACGAGCGTGCATTACAATATTAACCAAAGTCGAGGAAGCTGGAGAAGTGTTTGGTTCGTAGCAAATGAAAAACTGTGATCTTTGTTTACTGCCATGAGAACGAGGCATACATTTTATCTATTAGATGAATATGGTTAAGTTTCAACATTATTGTAATGTGTTATGTTAATTTTTTTCTTAGGCTAAAAATTATTTCATGATTTTATTCATTACTAGTTTCCGCCTGCAGCTTCGCCCGAGTGAAATTAGTTTTCGTCAATCCTGGTCCCTTATGTCTAAGGTACCAAGATTCATGGTTTTATCTTCAATTCAACCCCTATTTCACCCGCACACTGGTAAAAAACTCAAAATGCTAGAACAAACGATTTTTTGTTTCTTATGACGTGATGTTTGAAGAACTTGTATACAACCCTTATTTCACCCCCTAGCTGGTCGAAATTTCAAAAATGTTAGAACAAATGTTTAATAATTTCTTATCAAGTGCTTAAATAAAAAATTCATGGTTTTATCTTTTGAAATGAAGAAATCCCATACAAACTTTCAACCTCTATTTTTCGCAATAAAAAGTAGCCAATGTTCTGTCTCAGGGTCTAAAGATTGTCTGTACCAAATTTCAACAAAATCGGTTGCGAGGTTTAAGCGGGAAAGCAGACAAACAGACAGAGTTACTTTCGTATATATAATATTGGTTGGGATTTTCAAGGTTATGTTAGTTAAGATGGATGTGTGGAGTGACAAGAAAGGATAGAGTGAGGAATTAATTTAGGGGACATTAAAGTGGATGGGCGTGTCGGGAGAGTAAGACCGAAGAAATGATGGATGAACTGAGTGATAGAGGAGAGCGGAAGAGGAAGACATGTTGCGCCGACCCCAAATAAAATTGGGAACAGAGCAAGAGAAAGAAGATTAATTATTTTCAAAACGAGCCGTGCTATGTAATCGTAAAAGTTGTTTATGTCAAGTAATTATCGATGTATAATGTAAAGAGTGCATTTTATTTTTTACCTTAGTATCAGACTGTACAGTATGGCGCGTATTTCAGATTCACGCAGAAACGGCCACGCCAAGGACTCGATAATATCCACGATTAGATAAAGAACTGGTACAAAGATCAGAAGACAATCAGATAAGTGTTTCGTGTCCCGCCGCTTCTGGACCGCACCGGATTCCGGTAAATACGATGAATGATGAAATACGCTAAATATAGCGTTGGCCACCGTGTTATTATGAGTAAATTTTACAAAATATTAAAGTAACCTACAAATATATCGCCTATGTACTGTGACGAACTCATTGGTAGTTCGCCTTCTTTCTCATTAGGTTTTGAAAAAGAACACGACTGACGCGGCGAGTTTAAGACATTTGACAGTTTTACTTCCAGTACGTACGGCCTAATAACAACTTTTATTAGTTCGCTGAAAATCAATATAGTAAATAATCAATAAGTTTTTTTTATTCTTATAACCCGTACCTGCGACGTGTTATTATCAAGATCCAGATGAACACATTACTTTATTTACTGTGAGGAACTCTTTGGAAGATCGTCTCCTTTCTCATTAGTGGCGTGTGTGGCAGGTTTGAAAAAAGAACAGGTGATTTCAAAGTCGCATTCGTAATTCAAAAATAGGCCTCCTGGTTGCGACTGACACGGCGAGTTTAAGACATTTGACAGTGTCACTTCCAGTTTTTTTGTTTATATTCTTTCAATTTTCTATATCTGCGACCTGTTATTATTAACAGTCAAATAAACACATTACCTACATATTTGTATATTTTTCGGGACAATTTATTTAGTTCAACTAACAATTGTGTGGATACAGATTATTAATTCTTGTGTCGCATTGCCTTGGTGACAAAATCTTAAATATATTTCAGACTAATGTGACTGCTTGAACAGTAGCTAAATGAGTTCGGAATACATTAGAAGAGGGTATAAAGGAATGAAGATGCGTCCAGGAGGATGAACAAACTAAAATGGTCCTTCGAGTACATTAAGCTCGTGTCAAAAAGCTACTGTCAAAATGTGAGCTCAAACTAAAAATCCTAACAGCATAATAGCGTAAATCATTACCAAGAAATCAAAAGTTTCCTATTTCTTAAAAATGGTCAGCGTTTTTCCAAATCAATATACACTTTCTACGTATATACTAATTTTCCATTCATTTTTTGGTACTACATCTTTACTCCGCAATTTTCGCCTACACTTCGGTTCAATGTCAAGTTCCATTAAAACAAGCCTTTTTATAGCACTAGTGCAAATTATGATAATTGATACCACAGATAATATACTTGAATCTAAGTCGGTTCTGGGTAATGTCTTAGGTACATAACAAACGTTGTGGACGGTATTTTTAGCTTTTTTATAATTTTAACTTGTTTGAAACTTGAATTGGCAAATTTAAGTGTCTTGATTCAATGAACAGCTCAAAATTTTATTTAGTTCTGTTGGCTGACGTGCGGGACTGGGAGAAAATTATTCCAAAGACGAATAGCATATACAGTAAGTAACCAGAGACTTAATGTAACGATTCCTCTGACATTGCATTTTTAAGAACATTTTTTTACTTTTCTTTTACTGTATAGGTTTTGTAATAGAAGTCGTTGGAATAACTTTCTCCAGTCCCACAAATAAGATCGAGTTTCACATTATGAGAAGAATAATGGAATTTGTTCAGATGTTGGGGGATAGAGTAATTCTTACACTTACACCAATTAGCCTAACTCAGAGTAAGCCTTGTGTTATGGGATCTAGGATAATGGATAGACATACATATATACATATTTAATAACATGAAATATATATTTTAATAACCATGACTAAGGTACAAATGCTCGCATTCATCACACAAACATCTGCCCCCACCGGAATTCGAACCCGGGACTTCAGAGATGGCGACACCTTGAAACCGGTATACTATTCACTCGACTATGGAGCTCGTAGAGGGGTCTCATGATGTTTGAAAATATATTTAGAGATCATGCCTATCCTTTTCGAGAAAGCTCTTTTAATGTCCGAATAGGTATGGTTTTTTTTTCTTGTACGTACGTACTCGTATCAACGCATAACCGTTTACGTACTTACAAGGTTAACAAGTAAAACTTCGCAAAGGAATCATTGACTTTCGATTCAGCCCACCGGAGATACATATGCGCCCACCCAAGATATCCTGTTTAGGTCACGGGGGTCATAATCAAATCAAAAAATCAAAAGAATATATATATATATACATATACATACATACACTCACGCCTTTTTCCCATGGGGGTAGGCAGAGATTACGTATTTCCACTTGCTACGGTTTTTACATATCTCTTTCGCTTCATCTACTTTCATAACATTCCTCATACATGCTCGACGGTTGCGGGTACTTCTGACCTGGCCTTTTTTGAGAACAGTTTCGATTTGTTCGAAATATGTTCGCCTAGGTCTTCCTCGTCCCGTATCGTCTCGTCGGGAGAAACGACATGAAAGCAGAATAAAATGCAGTAGAAATGAGAGCTTTGCGGAGTATGGCAGGAGTAAAACTGAGTGACAGATTGTATAATGAAGTGATTAGAAAGAAATGTGGTTTGAAAGAGGATATCGTGACAAGAATAGAGAAAGGGATGCTTGGGTGGTTTGGGCATGTGGAACGGATGGATGAAAGTAGACTGACCAAAATGATTTATGAAGCTGGAGTGAATGGAGATATATATATATATATATAATAGTAAGACTGTGCGGGATGGAGCCTCACTGTGGATGCCCTCTGTCCCAACTAGGGACAAAGGACCCTCATGATAATTTGCTCGATAACCAGCAAAGTTTTAAATTTAGAATACGTATTTGCAAAAAACCCAACAACCTGAAAATAAAGAATTCTCGGTGTCTTTAGTGGGTTTTCTTGCTTGGCCAATTTTTTTCCCGCTGAGGAAAACTTGAATTTAAAAAAAAATTAATAAAGTTTTCTTATACTTATTTAAATTTGATTTTGGAATAATAATTAGATTCTAAAGGCAATGATCATGTTCGAAGTAATTAATTCTATTGCTTGGCGACATTTTGTTTAGCTATGTTCATTTCTATTACGTCTAAGTTTATGTAATCTAATTATCAGATATAATATTCCTTATCAGATATAACATTCTAAAATTAGTTATTAGTCTAATGGATACGGTTAGGCTGTAATTAACAATATTTCAGTTGTGTGTTTGTGACATTGTCATTAAGAATGCTTTAATAAATCTATAAATATGAAACAGACACAGACAAAATACGTTCGATATTTTAAAATTATCTTTTCCGTTCTGGGAAGACAAAGGGTACAATGCCCCTGCAGCCAATTCTTTGCTTTTAAAATATGTTCGCGTCAAAAAAATTTTTTTTTCTTTTTTATAATATGTCAGGCGTTCTAATGACTAAAGAGTTAGAATTCCTAGAGGTTGTTGGTATCGATAAAGCAACTCAATGATTGTTCTATGTCTTATTATGCGCTTTAAATTAAATAGTTATAAAGTTTTAAATACAAGCGACATAACCGCAATTTGATACTTCATGATGTATAAATAATAATACGAAAATGTTGCGTTTCATAACAGTTATAAGTATATCAGAAACGAATACTTGTTGTTTATTTAATTTTGTTTAGACGACGTGTTTATGATGATTTTGTGATGGTTTCGCTCGCAAACATCTTCATTACGTATCCGACAAACGTGACATTTTCTTTATTTCCATACACGGAACGTAAATAAGGAAATGATTGTATAATCTAAATATGAAATTAATGCACGCAACATATCTATGACTATGAATTGATAACGGTTCAGAATGAACACTACTTCAGGATTTATTTTTCGTTGTCAATTTTCCTGCCAGCTCTGTACAAATTACCGATTTTTGTACTTTAAATTTAAACAAATTTAAGCAAATTAGTACATTCTATGGTATATCTTAATATATATATTTCTTGTGTGCGTGTGTATGTGACTGAACTCCTCCTAAACGACTGGACCAATTTTGATGAAATTTTTTGTGTGTATTCCAGGGGGCTTGAGGATGGTTTAGATTCACAATACGGTCATATAGATATTGTTTTTCAGCTAAATTATTTATTTAAAAACATTTGAGACAACGTGAGACAACGTGACATTTGAGACATTTGACATTTGAGACATTTGACAGGACAACGTCTGTTGGGCCAGCTAGTACCCTATATATTATGAAAACCCAGCGAATTTTATTAATTTAAGTATTTTATGTTAATTTAAACCTTCGGACAACAAAACAAAATTAAAAAATACAATACCACAATGAGTATGGCGAGAATCAGCCAACCTATATTTTTACGTGCAGTGTAAACTCCATATAGCGAGCTTCTATTTAATGAAAAACTCTTTAAAACGTAGTATTTGCTAAGATTTGTTTGGTTTAAATTATCCTGGTATTGAAACTCTTTATAGCGTAGCAAGCGAAACAATGCAATGCTATTTAGCGCCTAATAAACATTAACTTCACTGACATTTAAGCACAGTACTGATACAAAGTCGTAAATATTTTATACAACAGAATTCTTAGAAATGTGTTTGTTTGTCGCTATGTACGTGTTTATTTACTGGACTTCTCATTGCTATGGTTAAAATTTTCGTTTTGTATTCATATGGTTAAAAGTTGCGTTCAAATTACTCTTTATAACGTACTAGCTGACCCGTGCCCACTTCGTTGGGCATAATATTAATAATCCTTTTTTAGTACAGAGTGCTATGTTTTAATTACTAACTGTAATATTAAAAAATCTACTTTTTGTAACTTAAATATAAAAGTTAGATATATGCTGTCGTTGACTTTTTTTGTAGGCATTTTCAAGCTCCACATCTTTTCTCTAGAACTCAAAAATATATCTTTCATAGTTAAGGCAGCATTCGTAAGAAACGCTTTCATTCGACCGTTTTTTCTCCGATTCACTTTGCAAAACGGACTACCACGTAAAGGCCTATTTATTTTTTGGTTTTTTATATAACCTATGACACGCAGCAATAATGTGGCATTCTATTGATGAAAGAATTTTTGAAATCGGTTCAGTAGATCCCGAGATTACCCCTTACAATTTAACAAATATACAAACACACAAACTTTACTTCTTTATAATATTAGTATAGAAGATTACAACACTCGGTCCCTGCAAATACACGGTATTTTTACCTGATATAAAATCATAAGATACTTATAAAGACTAAAAACAATGAACGATTAACAAAGTAGGAACTGAAACAAATGCCACAAGTACACTTTATTCTATAGCAACTGTGGCTACTTCTCAGTAGATTAAGGTGTGGGTGAAAGCCGACCGAAGAACGCTACACGCCCAATAAACTAATTAACCAACAAATGAAGACGAATCACCGTTCCAGCTTATTTAACTTTAAGTGCAAATTAAGTTTGTTCGGTTGCCAAGTTATCATAATTCCGAGTTTGTTCATCGCTCAATCTGTCTAATGCTTTAGTTAGATCGAGCATACGATAAAATTTAACATTTACGGATAATTGAATGAGAAACAAAACGATGGAGTATTTTTTTTGCACTCAATTTCTTACGCTTGCTTCGATATGGTCTTTGAAATAATTGTTGAATATTCTTTTTACATATGTCAATCTTCATATATGATTCAGCCTTTTTTTCTGCATTGTGCGGTAGATTATTTACACTCGTCGTCGTGTTCATGTTCTTAGATCGGACTTGGAGTTCCGGAGATATGCGAACACAAACATACATACATACAGTTTTGAAATTTGGTAGATTTGTTCAGACGCTGATATATGCTGACTAGCATATACGAAAACTGGGCAGTTCTGGAAATATTACATGCATACGGGTCGAATTGATAACCTCCTTTTTTGAAGTCGGTTTTTGAACTTGATAAACTTGAGCGACTCCAAAACTTTTGCATACGATTTATATTTGGTTTACGCAAATATGATCATGTTTCAGAATTTCGTGTTAAGCTCAAGTGGTTGCCCATTCGCCTTCGCCGGAATGCACGTATCCTATCCCTTCTCTATTCTATTTTGTTTAATCCTGACACTCCTTTATTTTTTACTTTTTACGATTTTTTACTTAAAAAGTCGCTTTAAGTTTCTCGATGAAACCCATTCCCGCGTCTTAAGGTCGGCAGAGAACTTAATGCTGAGCATACCATCTCACTTCACCAAATTTTATAATAAGGCCTACACGGTACAAGCAGTTTTATTGTGGAATGCGTTACCTTTAAATATAAGGCAAGCACAAAGCCTTCCCATTTTCAAAAGCCTTGTTAAAAAACTTTATTTGTCGCTATGATTTTGTATTTTATTGGTATATGTATGTATGTGTGTAAGTGTATATATGTATTATACTATGTATTGTTATATTTATAGTAAGTATGTCATTAAGTTATACATCGCCATCTTCCCACGAAATAATTGATTTAAATTCCTGTCCATCCTAAGGTTACCTGGAAGAGATCACTCTTTGTGATAAGGTCGCCCTTTGTACAGTTAGTTTTAAGGATTCATTATCTGTAATTTTTTTTTTCACTATGGTCGATGTACAATAAAGTTATAAATAAATAATAATAAAATAAATAAAGAAGGACATGAAAAAGAGAAAGAGAAATCTGTCACTTATATCCCATACTAATATTATAAATCGGAAAGTGAGTTTGTTTGTTTGTTCCGCTTTCACGCCGTAACTACAGAACCGATTGCTTTGCAATTTTGCAGACGTAAAGATAAAAGTCCGGATTAAATAATAGGCTACTTTTTATCCCGGAAAAATCGACAGATCCCACGGGATGCGCAATAAAGGCTCGCTCAAAAACTACTGCACAGATTTTCATGTGGTTTTCATCAATAGATAGAGTGATTCTTGAGCAAGGTTTTGCGGTATTTTTTATCTCGAAAAAACGGATAGTCCCACGGGAAGCGCGATAAAACCTTCGCGCCATAAACCGACTTCCGCGCATATGTAGCCGTGGGCAAAAGCTATGACCCTTAACCCTCTATAGACCCAATCCCGAAATCCACGCGGGCGAAGCCGCGGGCAGAAAGCTAGACGATATAAATGACAGATTGCAGGAAAAAAATGTGCTCTAATCCGAGCTCCCAGGGAGAAAATGGGCGACTACGTTTGTGAGGAAAATATGCCGCGATGTTTCCTCTAAATGCAAATGCACGAGCAGCCTTGACCTTGCTCTTTTATCATCGTACTCGGACTCCCGGTCATCACGCAACACTCGACGATTTTTTTACTACGATTTATAATAGCACCTCAATTGCTCGATAATATTTGTCCACGTCTAGAAAATAATGTACAAGGTCAGTCTCTGACGATATTTTCAGATTGCGTCACTGTTCCAGTTTGATACTTTTCATGCAGTTAACTCTTGCCTCGTGGTGAGATGTTCGAGATTTTTCTGTGAAACATATTCAATTCATAACATCATAATCAGGTTGTGATTTAACATATATCTGCTTTCTGAGCACGGATTTCTCGATTGCCAGAAGCATCTATCCATGTCATTCCTTAAGAATATCTATCAACTTTTTTACTTTGCTGTTTAATTCTGTTCATCGAGAGTTCCAGACTAGCACCTGTTTTTTTCTTATTCGATATATTAGTGTCTCATTTTATGTTGCCAGAATAATTATATTTCTTTCACTTACATCAATTAGCCTAGCCCAAAGTAAGCTCCGTAAACCTTGTGTGATGGGATTTAATGTAACCGATAGACATGCACATTAAAATATTTTTGATATAATAGAAATATATATTAACAAACAAGACTAAGGTGCAAATGATCGTATTCATCACACAAACAACTGCCCTCACCGGGACTCGAACCCAGGACCTCACAGACGGAGATACCTTGAAACCGGTGTGCTAACCACTCGATTATGGAGGTTGTCTAGGATAGGGAATAAGTAGACATTTTAATTAGTTTAGCGAAATGTTCTCTCATCCATTTGTAGCTATCTACAGTTCTCCACAATTTGTTGTAACAGTATTTTGTTTATATTGATTTTTGACGGATTCTACTCGAATACACTTTCAATCCTTTAGGAATAAAAATTTTATAAAAATGAATCCAATAGATCCAGTGCGCTGTAAATATACATCGCTGCTTTATGAAGATGATTGTCACATTGAATCTTAATAAAACAGTAATGGAAGTGCACCATATGTCAGTTACTATCAAATTGATAGCAACAGAATAACGGACTCAGTCTGTTCTATATTTAAAAACGCATGTTTTAAAATATAGAATGTCAGTATGTAGTCGTTGTACAAGCGAACCGCCAACGAAACTACGTAAACCAAAAAATCGTAATTAATTCAGACAGCCAGGCAGCTTTACTAGCAATAAACAATAACACCCTTAAATCAAAGCTAGTAAAAGACTGTGTGAAAAAACTCAATGACCTGGGAGAAAAGAACAAAATCACTCTCAAATGGGTGCCAGGTCATTCTGGAATAACCGGCAATGAGAAGGCCGATGAACTAGCCAGGGCTGGGGCTCAAAGTTCGGCCCAGAGCCTATCTGTGGTATCTCAAAGAACCAGGCCATGCAATACCTGAAAACTCGCCTTCTTAACGAGGCGAAAGCAGACTGGCACAGTACGTCCGGGATGACACACTCAAAAGCACTAATCGAACCATACTCTCGCAAACGCACTGACGAGCTATTAAAGTTTAACAGGAGTAACTTGAGCGTGATGGTTAGGGCTTTGACCGGTCACTGCAAGTTGAATAGACACCTTCACAACATGAAACTTAAGGACACTGACACATGCAGAGTCTACGAACAAGAGCGTGAAACACCAATACATCTCTTGTGCTACTGTGAACCGCTGATTCACAAAAGAAACAGACACCTGGGGAAACACATCCTTGACCCAGATGAAATAAAAACAATCCGAACTGGGAACATCCTATCGTTCTTGGTCAGTGCCCAGTTAAGGGAGCTACTGTAGGGCCTACATAGAACCTACATAGGAGGCTGGTCACAATAGATCTTAATAGGTCGCAGTGATGCACATCAGCCCCGACTTACACGAAATAAATAAAAATAAAAAAAAATGTAGTCGTTGATTTTTGAGAAATATAATTTTGTGTCAGAACATGACAAACGACGATTGAAATTCTCGGATAATATACCGTAATATTTTATCAAACAGACGTGAACTCATAGCTATAGAACATTCATGAAGATAACAGAATTAATAGATGTAGATGTCACGCACATTTGTGAGATAATACGGGCCTGCGCCACAGATACGATAGCGGCTAAGTACGTACCATTAGAATGTAGTTACGGATATGATAATTTAATATTTTATCACAATTGCTTTGTTGTGGCTCCAACCAGTAATAGGGATATTCATTTCATTGTAACTATTACTAAGTAGCATATTAGATATCTAAACAATTTTGTTCCGGTAATCTATAACAGCAAGTCGTGTTAGTGATATAATCACTTATAAGCAATTCCGGATAACCGGATACATAATAACTTAAAAGCAATCAGTTACAAAAACATCTCGGAATTTCCAAATCGATAAAATATTTTTTAATATATAAATATAAAATAAATAAATATTTGTTACACTTACACCAATTAGCCTAGCCCAAACTAAGCTCTGTAAGGCTTGTGCTATGGGATCTAGGGCAACGGATAGACATACATATATTATACATATATAAATAATTTTTATTGAAATATATATCAACAACCATGACTAAGGTACAAATGCTGGCATTCATCACACAAACATCTGCCCCCACCGGGATTCGAACCCGGGACCTCAGAGATGGCGACACCTTGAAACCGGTGTACTATCCACTCGACTATGGAGGGCGTCGTAAAAATATAATATGAAGAAATTATTTTTTTACGATACTTAGTCTGGCCAAAAGCTATTTATGGCCATACTACAATTTACAATCAGGCATAAACATAATGTCACATTTCAATTTGGAATATGTCATTCTGATATGTTCATTACGTTATTATATTTTCGCGCCAATCGGTTGTTAAATATTTATGTTATATTAAAATGGAGTGGGGGGATATA
Source organism: Scirpophaga incertulas (assembly GCA_036419045.1). Lineage (NCBI taxonomy): Eukaryota > Metazoa > Arthropoda > Insecta > Lepidoptera > Crambidae > Scirpophaga > Scirpophaga incertulas. The sequence goes on along the minus strand of CM071634.1, from coordinate 2,959,517 downwards.
GGGAAACGAATCGCTAAGCTTGCATTACACAAAGTAGGTATGAAGCAAAAAGGCAATTTTTGAAATTCTTTATCGGCTTTGTGTTATTCAGATGTTTGTGTACCGGGCTTCTGACAGGTACAATGAAACCTCTGTTCGTGACAGAAAAAGCTCGATCCACCCGAGCTATTTTGGAAACGAATGTTCCGAACTTCATCAGAGCTAAAGACTAACTGTCATCTAGTCCCGATATTAATCCGCTGGATTATGATTTATGGAGAGTTTTAAAGAGTTTGACTTGTTCTAAATCCGTGATATTTTGAAACCCCTAGAACAATTTATTCAAGAGTTAAGAACTTTTCAATGGAAAGAGTGCGTCTATTCATAACTGGCGTAAACATTTAAAGGATCGTATTAAATGCTTCATATTTTATATTAATGTATTCACTGACACACATTGGCGTTATAAATGTTATATGCAATAGAAAAAAAAAAGAATATTACATTTAATGATATCGTGTTATTTTTTGGATATTTACTTATTATAATAGTTTATATTTACTTTATTACATAAAAATAAACTCTTAAATATTGCAATTGTAAATAACTGTACCTTTATTCATTACATATAATATATCCATTGTTATATACAAAATCATTCTACTTTATCGCACGTGTGAAGGCGAAGCAGGTATAAATTGTAGAACCAGTCTTTAGGAATTTAGAAAATAATAACTACGAAGTTCGTTGTGTCAGATAGTATTTAATAAAATATCTGTTTTAGATTTAGCTATCTTCCGCAATTCGTCCGTGGCTGATGCATAAGCTTCCAAATGTGAAAAATCTTTCGCAGATGACAGTGCACATTATTGACTATTCCTCGGGTTAGCGGTATCAAATAGTATGTGAAAAAATCCTTTTTTAAAAACAAGCTTTTATTAAATGCGCTAAAAAGAACAAAATAAACTTTTAATACATATAAAAGCTTGTCGCGAGATTTACTTATAGAATATTTTTAACGACAAGCTTTTATATGTATTAAAAGTTTATTTTGTTCTTTTTAGCGCATTTAATAAAAGCTTGTTTTTAAAAAAGGATTTTTTTACTTTTAATTTATTTTCCGACTAAAAACCCAAGCTTAGTAAACCCTTTCATTTGATACCCATATTGTAGGGGTGCATTATAAATAATTGGTTCGCCATCTTGGGAAAGTCCGCCATATTGGATTAAGAGTGACGTCACATTATTTACCGAGGTGTTCTTTTCAAGCCCTTTTATTTGATACCCATATTGTAGGAGTGCATTAAAAATAATTGGTCCGCCATATTGGATTTAGAATGACGTCACACAGTTAATCATGCATTGTCATCCGAACTAAACGTGTATACCAAATTTCAGCTCAATCGGAAACCGGGAAGTGGATCAAATTTAAGTTGCAAGATTTGATTACAGAACGACAGACAACGGGACAGGTGAAACTAAATAAAAGCTTGTAACAAATCTGTGTTTTCTTGTCTTTGCGTCAAACAAGAGCAAAACTTCTTCCTGTGAATATTATTGTTTTATTTGTTACTAGCGACCCGCCCCGGCTTCGCACGGGTGCAGTGAAAAAATGGTTATAGTGGGTTATCCCTAAGAGATAGACATATACCATCGCGGACTTTTTTGTGGATTTTTGTAAGTTGTACAATACTGTAGTACATTATTTTGGTCTATCTCGTAGGGTTCAGCCAGCGTTTGCAATATAAGCGCAAAAAAACGTGCTTATTTACGACATCACATTAGAAACCTTTAAATTTATCAGTGTTTCTCTACTATATTATGCATTTATTATACATACAAACCTTCCTTAAGAATCACTCTATCTATTAAAAAAAAACCGCGTCAAAATCCGTTGCGTAGTTTTAAAGATCTAAGCATACATACGGACATACAGCGAAAGCGACTTTGTTTTATACTATGTATTGAAGTTTGTCAGCCGTGATTATTATTTCATTGTAGTACTTTCTTCGAATAAGCAATTTGACGAGTAAATTTACGACCATACGCCTCATAATCGTAATAAGCCTACCACAAATGTTTTAACATTGGCATAGCCCGTATCTGATAACACAAGTTCAAAATACCTCGTCGAGCAAAGAGATTATTTAACAAACAAATTTAACCTAAAAACTTACATATCATATTATTTACATAGATATGAAGATGATAGATAAATCGACGTACCTGTTTATATATAATATTACTATTACATACTAATTAATGATTAGTCTGTTTATGAAAGGGCCATTTCGCAAAGACACTTATGATTGTTTTCAATTTATAAAATTTTAACAGACATCTCAATAGACATAAATCTAATTATGCCAATGAAACTTCCAGAACTGTTCTAGAAAATTCAAGAAAGCAAAATTGGCGTCACTTTCAAGATATGTCTTATTTTAATTTAAATTAACGAAACCTTTGGACCTAATGTAATCAAAACTTGCGCGATGTGGTCCAAATGTTATGCAATGTTAAATAAGTAGGTACCATAAAAGTTATCAACTTGCATGTAGATGTAGATACCAAAGAAATGAACGGCAATTTCTTAGGTACCTATTTTAAGATTACTTATTTTTATTACAATGGTGATTTCATATTATAAAATAGTTCGTCGAAAATCATTTGTCAAGCTGGCGCGTAGACTCAACAAAAAGTTCTGTGTCATTGGATAGTGATTTTCTCCGTACATCTGTATGACTATTTCGTAACTCAAATGACAAGTGAAAATGATTGTCACCGCAAGTGATTTAAAGTAGATTGCGTGATTTTAAATTGAGAAAATGGCAAAATATCTATATCAACCAGTAATGTAATTTGATGTTTTGTCACAACAAGAAGCCTCCACTGTTGAACTGTAGCGATTTCAATCTTAGCGTTGTTCATGTCAATCCCTTTTAATATTATACATATGAAATAGCTCCGTCTGTTTGTTAAATTTTCACGCCAAAACATCTAAACTCATTTACATAAGATTTTAAAATGCTATATATCTTTTGATATAGGTTAAAATAGGTTAAAAAGAAGATGTAAAAAAATAGTCACTTCAGAGTTTTTGGCCTATTCATCTCGAGAAGGCTCTCCCCATTTTCGAACAGATTTATTAATTTTTTTTCTTATACATATGCGTGTAGAAGGTTATGTAACTGGAAAACTTTTTGTGTCCTTACATTTTTATGTTTCTTTGACGCCATTGCGTCTGCCTACATTGAATAAATATTATTTAGATCAATTCTAAGCTTTGGAAAGTAAATAAGATAAGAAGTTTTAATACCACTGGAAATTAAGATATAAGCTAGTTGAAAGCTGAAGTTTCTATGTCTAAAGCTTAAGCTAATCATGACACAATTGAATTTTAGACGCGCGGGAACACGTGCATTCATTATTCCTTTACACGCAACGAAAAAAAAAAGTAATTCTTACCTACTGAAGAAAAAAACTCAACATACTATTTTTGACCATGCGAAAATCTTGACATGATAGACATGATAGTAACTTAATTAGTACCGCTGAATGACCACTTCTGTCTGGTCTGGCGGAGCCTAAATTATGCAGTTTTGGCACATGAGTAATTTTTTTACTAGTGCGATTTAGACTATCCTTTGATAACGATTCGGTTCAAATTTGAAATGTTTCAACTTTTATATTTATATACCACGTACTTGGAAAAGCTAAACTGAACCACTAGTTTGTCAGAGCGATTCTAACGAATTTGGAATTTATAAAACGTTTCGAGTGGAATGTATTGATCCATAATTTAGTTACAAGTGTAAGTATATAATTTAGTTCCGCGCCCGGGCCGATCCTGCCATGTACTAATGAGTTTTTTGTTTTTCATATGTTCATTTATCTGATACTCCTACAGAGAAGGAAAACATCGTGAGACAACTTACATACACCTGTGAAGAAATTCAAAGTTGAATGTAGTCCAAACTAATTTGCACTGGGCTAATAGCGTGTTAAGATAGGTTTCTGCTCCTACGTGGGGACGTATACGAGCTGTGATGATGCTGGAGATAATTAAAAAATCCAGTATTCTTCAATAGTATAGGCACAGCCATAAAATATCAAACATAACAGAATGTAGCAATTAGTACCACAAAATAAAACGATGTAGTTATGAAGCTAAGTATGTTTAACTGAACGGTATTTAATCGCTTGTAAATGATAGAAGGCCGAGTTCTAATCAAGAAGGTAGAACTTTGACCGTTCCGAATTCGCAAAATAAGCACTATTGAAAAATTATTGAATTCGGAATGCAACATTGACATAAACAATGGTTTCCGGTTGCCAGCGCACGCTAGTGCATATTATTGCAATGCGACAAAATGGAAAGTTTAAATTTAGAACTCGCTGACCGGACAAACTTCGTACCGCATTACAGTCAATGAATATACTTGTCTTGTCAACTGTTCAAGATGGCGGCACTCCAAAGATGTTATTATTATTATATATAATAAACAACTCGTTTTATATATTGTATATAATTATTTATTTTCTCAACGTTTTAAATAAGTGATTATTTCAATTGTGTGTTATTTACAACACTTGCAGGCATTGTTAACTATAAGTAATACTTGACATTGGCTAATGCATAAGCCGTGCAAGCTAGAAGAAAAAAAAGAAACTATGAGTAATTACACAACTTTGTTTTATGTATTAGAAGACGTAGGTGGTGGATTTCCCAAGTGACTGGCTAGCGAGTATTTTAAGCCCGTTTATAAGTGACAACAATGTAAAACATTTCAAAGATTATGGAATTCTATAGATTATATAGTTATGCCGTTTTGCTTTACAAATAAAATATGTGCTATAAAACGTTATTTATAATTTATATTAAAAAAAATATTTTGCAACTAAAATAATGCAATTATGACATACCTTAGGATAAAAGCTATTTATATTCTAAGATATGTCCAAGCCTTTTATTGAACATACCCGTATTTTTTTAAGGTTACGTACCATAAAAGGAATATCTGTGTAGTGTCACTCTGGTGTTTGTCTTCCCATCAAGACTCTGGTGTGTTAAGGTGTATGAAGTTAAAAATAACAATGTCAAAAATATATAACGTTAACAATTCAAAGATACGGCAATATGAGCTTTATTTTCTAGCATTTTACAGGGTAAGCAAAACTTATTAGGGTGCATCTCATAGAACTAAAAAAAATTGCAAAAAAAGAATGGTGATACAATACGAAAAAGCGATTACCAACTTATACAGAGCTCTCGGTGTACGAGTCAGACTTGCATTTGAACATGAAGTGCAAGACTATTTTTTAAAAACTACCGTCATTCGATGTCGTATAAGCTTAAAAAGTAGTCATGGTGACAGACGGCTCGATAATCAAAGCCAATGAAGCCAATAAAGGCGTTAGTCCCTTCATTGGACAAGTACATGTAACAATAAATCAAACAAATAACAGCAGAGCATCACATGTCAATTTTCTTATTGCTCACACAGAGCTACGGGACAAAGACGTGCCCTAATGATGCACTGATTGCTTTGTAACGACGCGATGTTTATGGCGAAACACATTACGAAGCAACCTAATTTTTGTGTCATCTGTATTTAAAGATATCACCAATTAATTCATAATCAACCGTTCGCGGAAGTTTGCCGGTTAAATATTATTACTTCTTTTAATATTGTGTTATTTCGGGGTATGTACGACGAAAACTTTAGCACGGTTAGCCGTCCGTGACACAAATGAAGGTAAAATTAATTAGGTCTGTTTTGAAAGATTTGTTCCAACTTTTTTTTAATTTCAGCATTACAGCTCATAATGCAATCCCACTAAAGGGCACAATCCTATCCTAACTTAATATGTTAGGGTGATTAGGCCTTTGTCAACCACAATCGATCAGTATCTTTGACTTTCTTCGCAGGTGTATGCAATGCCGCACGATGTGGTCTTTCAGCGTAGGAGTGTCAGATATATTTTTTATTTATTGCCAATACAAAAGATGTAACATGTTAAATAAAAAAAAAGAACTGATCACTAAAACCTTGTGTTATGTGTATATGAAATTTGAAACACGATAAACACATTGGTAGGATTGACCCAGGACCACAGACCAGTAGCGCGAACATTGAACTCTTGATAAATAAAATTTGACAGCTAAGATCGATATACTGAACAAAAATTCTATAAAGACAAATATTCTTACAGACTGACAAGGAGGATGCTTTAGTCGATATATGTCAATCGACAAGTCTAAACTCCCGCATCAGTAGAGCCAACATTGAACTCTCAAAAACAAAATTTGACAACTAAGATTGACATACTCGACAAAAGTTGGTAAATTTGACAGATATTCTTCTTCTTCTTAGTTGTCTATGGTGTGAAGATATGGACAAATATTCTTATGGAATGGCAAGGATGGGTTTTGTCTAGTCAATGCTCGCACAGCAGGACCTGTAGCCAAAGAAACACTAATGACGTTCGTTTCATTTTTCGGTAAACTGAAATATATGGGAACGATTCCGTAATCGGGAATCATTTTAATACAACGCCTTTCAATACGAAAATGATGTGGATAATGAAGCGAACGCGGTTGATACTTAGTCTAAGGTCGCAGGGTCTGTTGACAGAGTTACACTAAGGAATTTCGCTTTCGTTTCACTAGAATGAAATCAAGGGAATGATTCCATGGAATCATTTCAATACATTGTAAAGATATCGAAATAATTTTGATAACGAATCGAACATTAATGATACTTTGTGTAGACGCGACGATTCCTATTGCCTCGATTTTTTTAAAATTCAAAGTAGAATGTAGCCAATGTACAACAAACAACAAAAAAGGTCATAGGATCCTTATAATGAATCAAACGGCGTAAAATGCACTAAAAACGCCTTCAATACCTTGGCCGGTCATCGACATTAAGGCACCAGACGCAATTATCTTATCAGAGGCTTCTGTTGAGACGTATAATTTGTTGCCGATACAAGCAAAATTTAATTGTTTACAACTTAGTTCGACTTGACTAGTTATCTAGATATTGAAATTAGTTAATTGGTCTATCCTTCCTATTATTTAAATAAATGCTAAAGTAAGTCTGTCGGTCTGTCGAGCTTTCAAATCAGAACTATAACTATACTGTATCAATTTAAATTATATTCAAATTATATTATGTAATGGAAAGTGACTTCATGAATTATCAATATTGAAGTCATTTTCCAAATTGACGACTCTGTATCTATTTAATACAGGAAAAAAAACAGCCCTTGCTGAGTTTCTTGCCGGTTCTTCTCAGTACAAGGTCTCCCGCCGTAGATTTGCGAACCGATGGCGTAGCTTTTCGACATTCACAAGTGCTTGTAACAGCCCAGACTGAATAAATGATTTTGAATTTGAATTGGTAGGACATAGGCTACTATTTGATGCGAAAAAAGGGGCTGTAAGGGGTTGAAAGTTAGTATGGAAGTATCCTCATTTTTAAAGCTAGATATTTGAAACTTATACACGTTTTATTACATATAAAACGTGTTACATATACAAGAATACACAACATTCAAATTTTGTAAAAATTTTACTCTAAAATAAAGTTGTTGACTAAACCTGTCATCCTTTTTCAGGCTCTGTCTGTGCATCAAATTTAATTTAAATTAGTTTGTTACTTTTAGTGTGAAAGTGCGACATACAGACACAGAGTTACTTTCGCATTGATATTATCAGGAACAATTTATGTAAATCTATACTAATATTATAAAGAGGAAAGATTTGTTTGTTTGTAATGAATAGGCTCCGAAACTACTGGGCCGATTTCAAAAATTCTTTCACCTTTGGAAAGCTACATTATCCCCGAGTAACATAGGCTACTTTTATCCCGGAAAAATCGACAGATCCCACGGGATGCGCAATAAAGGCTTTGCTCAAAAACTACTGCACAGATTTTCATGTGGTTTTCATCAATATGTAGAGTGATTCTTGAGCAAGGTTTTGTGGTATTTTTTATCTCGGAAAAACGAATAGTCCCACGGGAAGCGCGATAAAACCTTCGCGCCATAAACCGACTTCCGCGCATATGTAGCCGTGGGCAAAAGCTATGACCCTTAACCCTCTATAGACCAAATCCCGAAAACCACGCAGGCGAAGCCGCGGGCAGAAAGGCTAGTGTTTTATAAATTTGCGACAAGAGACTAAATCAGAGCTATTCTGATGTAACGTCTAAATCTGCTAAATAATTAAAAATACTTCCTAAAGCCAGTATAGGATCTACATGTTCATTTATATCCCTATTTTTAAATTTCGCATTTTATTAAACACCATAAAAAAATAAAAGCAAATAAAATGTCAATGTTCGACTCGGGCGGTTATTAACAGTGAATAAAGTACAAAGAGGCAGGGGTGAAGAATGCAACTGAAACGTACGAAATGGTTTGTTCAAGACGCGGGGTCCAATCTCAACATCTTAGGTTATGAAATATTTTGTTTACAATTCTTATTGAACCATTTCTTTTAACATTTTTAATTAATAAAATTTATACATACAAATAGACGATATCTGGTTTAAATATAAAAATCGTTATTATTAAGGCATCGATAGACTATTTGGTGTCTATAAAAACGTTGGTCTAATAACTTAATTATACATGAACGAAGAATATCTATTGAGATATTGTAATTATCTAAACAAAATGCAACATCTGTAAATTTTTTCGGGTAAAAGATTTTACGTATGTAATAATATGTCATACAGTTTAGCACTGTATGACATATTAAGCGAAATGTTGAATCGGTTTAAAATAATGCCTTACCTGTGAAATTGTTGTTACTTCGTCGTAGAAGTATTGTTTACAACAAGGTCCAGAGATTTGTGTTGAAAATTCTCGATAAATTTTATTCGAAAGCAACAAAATTGAAAAAAATAATTTCGAAGGTAACGGCATTTTATTGTATTTGTTGGCTGTACTGTTTTTGAAAACAACTTCTCATGTGTTTCAATTACGATATAATTTACTTCGATATCTTAAGCAACAAGTGTAAGTCACATAAAGTTTCTTCTTGTTTATTTATTAATTCATTTAAACGTTAGTATGAAATCTCCACACAACACGTCAAATTCACAAGACTTATTTTGTTTTACGACTTTTTAGACAGAAGTTCTTTTTGTTAAAGTTGGTTACCTGAAACTCTATTTTTAAAGTTCTATCTATTTTGTTACTAAGAGTCTGTGGAATTTTAAGCCAACGATGACTTCTTCGTTTCATTATACATTACAAAATTATAAAAGCAATTTGATGTGAAGCAAAGGGAATAGCCTCATTCGCGCCGAGGTCTTGCCACTGATTTTCTCATCATAGGCTGTATATTCTTGCTATGTAATAAAATATTCAATGATTTTTTACTATATTTTACTATTCTGTGCGACGTTTACAAACTGACTCGCTTTACATGTACCTTTTAATATTTCAATAGATTTATTTGTAGAGGAAGCAAACCATAGAGTACCAGACGTAAAGAGATGAAGAATTCTATGTTAGAAATAGTGCTGCGCTATTTCTAACATAGAATTGGATCGATGAAAGACGTCTTCTCTCCATCGCTATTGTTACAAGACTACATGAAATGACACCAGTCATATTTGAAGGAAAACGTCGTAAGACAACCTGTCAATTGTAATAATTGATTAAGACCTAATTTCACCATACTCTGTTTGTTAAAATAACGTCTTGTTAAACCGTTAACAGCTTGTTAGAGTTAGCAAGTGTCCCACCATGTGCAAACAAGAGATTAGTTAGCTTGATGGACTGTTAAATTTAATGACTGCTCTAGTGGTTCGTTAATCTGTAACAGACGATTATTTTACTGTCAAGATGGACGCGGCGTACAATTTTATTATGGATGACGAAGATTTTTTAACAAATTTAGATACTTTAGACAGCTCATGGAATTGAACTCTTCTGTCAACTTCTTCCACCCCTAATTTTTTATAGCCGTCGTTACAGCATCGGTTTTTTTATTTTCAACGAGATCCTTGTATTGTTTAATTAGAGTTATTAAGATTTCCTTCTCATTGTTTGAAAAATTTGGCACTCTCGTTTTCTTCGACATTTTTTTATTTTAAAAAGCTAAGTAAAATCACTACCTAGGTATTTTACAAATCAAAGAAAATACCTACCACGAACGAAAACACCACGAAACGTCAATCAAATACCTACACCATGGAATTATTTAATAAATAATAATAATAATAATATTTTTTTTATAATTCCATGACCTACACAAACAATAGAGAAATAACCTGGCAAAACCAAATATTATGCGCTTGCTTTAGAAACTTATAGAGAGAACGACAATTTAATTTGTTCACATTGTATTGCTACTTGACACATTATACGACCAGTAGAAATTAGACGCATTTCCGTATAGTAAGAGTGATGCACGACGACACTATTGGTTGTATTACAAATTGAATGAACGTTTCGCAATTCATTCAGTTAACGGTTGATTTAGTAATGGCTTGTTAATTTTACAATGTAGGATCTAGAATAACTTAACAACTCTGTTAATTTTAACAAGCCATTACACAACAGACGATTAGTTTAAGTTTGGTGAAATTAGGTCTAAGGCATAAGGCTGTAACTTAGAGTGTCGTATCCCTCGATGGGGACGTTATACGAGCTGATGTTGAAGATGAGCTTGATGCGATGTGGCACACTTTCATCATATGATCGTGGCATGCGTATCTCGGATGTGGCATAATGTAAACAGTACTAAGTGCAGGCTTCTCACTTCTGACCCGCGATAACTCCGGGCTCTCCGGCGTAAAGATAACACAGTAGTAGGACGCATCTTGTACACATATTGTTTGAAACAATCAACGCTTATTGGGATGGACGCGGCACGTACCAAAAGGTGCATACTTCATTATTATTATTTGCGTGTTAATAAGAATGTTTCCAGTACACTCAGTTAAATGTCAAAACTATGTTTTTATAAAAGGACGCCATAATTAACACGTTGATAATAACCATTTGTATTCATTTGCAATATAGCCTAAGTTCCGCTGCCTCTATGACTCTGAAAATCCCACCTCATCGATCCGGGTTTGTGTCAGACTCATTCACTCTGTCCGCCACTCGCTTGTGGAATGAGCTGCCTCCTAGTTTGAGAGTGGCCAGTACTAAGGCATCATTCAAAAAACATGTGCGAAGACATTTTCTGGAGTCAGTCTAAAATTGGTATGACAACAATATGTATATGTATATAATGTATGTATGCGTGTGTTTATATATGTGTATATATTGTATATGTATGTATATTTATATATGCGTTGCTAGTATTCTAACTTTATTTGCATAGGTATAATTGTTTATTTGTCACGTTAATAAATAATGTCTTTTAATATTATTTCTTCTCTGTAATCGTACACCGTCTACAATGGTTCTCACATTTTACAGGTTGACTGGTAGAGAATGCCTCAGGCATTAAGTCCGCCTTTTGTACATCTGATTCTTGTTGTGCGAAAAAGATTAAATAAATAAATTTGATTATTAATATCAATGAAACCAATAATATACAGTCATTTGACGATACCGGTATTGAAGCCATAATATTGTGTTTTGTATATAAAATGTATGGGCACTTTCCGTTTCGACAGTGAATAAAAAGTATGTCAAAATCAAAAATTCTTCGAATAGGATTGTTTAATCCCTTTTGCACGTCAAAGGTGTTACGCCATTGGTTCACAAGTTTACGGCCGGAGACCTTGTACTGGGAGGAACCAGAACGAAAACCAGCAAGGGTTTTTTTTTGTCTCCCTGTATTTTACAGAGTCGTCAATTAGCAGCTGGCCTCAGATAAATAGCCTGAACCCAACTTCCTTTACAAGTTTAAACAAGTTCATATTATATTTAGACTAAGACTTTAAATGATTTGTGTAAATGTAAAACATTGATATATATAATTGTAGCTTGGCGACAGTGAGGCGTGTACTTAGTGAGGATTTTTAAGATGATTAGTTCGGATCTTAAATATTTATTAGTAATTGTTCACACCTAATCTTATTTCAATGTATGTTCCATACGTGAAGACCCATTATTGGCCAACTGTTATATAAAAAAAAAATATCTTATGTTTTATGTGCTGTCGGTCTTCCAAAACAATAATAAATAAATAATAAATAATTTATAAAAGCTGTAGTTTCATTATGTTATTTACACTTGGCAATGTACCTAACTGTTGAGTTGTTAAAGTTAAACCCAAGCATTGTTATCATTTAAGTAATCCTTAACAGTATTCTTGACAAATGATTTAAATCTGTGAAAAGGCAATTCGGTAACACTTTGTGGAACTTTGTTGTAAAAAGCAATGTTATTATATTTCCCCATAAAAGAGCCTCTAGTTTTTTGCAGCCTGTACGATGAAACGGCAAGCTTATATTTATTTTTAAACATCAACACCAACGACTGGAGGTGTTAACATACTTGTAACTTTACAACTTTTTTTGTTTATAATTTTCGTTATAGCATTTCGTTAATAATACTCTTGAATCTCAGAATTTGTTTGCTAAATATGAAAAAATGCAGTCTCAAAATTTGATATTTTTTCGTATGGAATCGTGTACTTTATTTTCAAATTTATTTTATTTTTTACTATAGTGCCTACCGACATATAAATAAATTAATAAGTACGGGAAAAGGAATTTCTTTAAAATCTCCATTCCAGCAATTTCATTTTATACAATTTAATACAGTTCGGCCGCCGAGAATGTATTTCAGACAGTGCGTGTCTGTTTTTTATACACAATATAGTATAGTCCAAAACTGAACCGTATTCTATGGACACAAAGAACTGACACTTGTGAGAAACACAATCTATTAGCAGTCAAACTGTAGTAACAACAACAAATTTTTATAAAACTTGCTAGAATGAAAATTAATGCCATACGTATGTGCCTTTCAGCCAGTTTCTTGAATTGAGAATTTGAAAGCACACCTTTTATTCTGATTGAGCACGTGTCAAATGTCAATTAAGTAAAAAAATACTTATAATAATAATACGTGCAACTTAAAAATAGTATCTTTATCGCTTGATGGATTAAGAACGAAGCGTCAATTTTGATTTGAGTATTTCTTTTTCTTCATGGTTTGACGGTGGTTTAAAAAAATTGGAGCTTTTATACTTAATTGTTTTATTTATTATTTTTGATGATTATTTAGTTTGCATATTTAAGGGTTGCTACGTTGAGCTCCAATGAATAGATTGTAACTTATGCAATGTATTCGTGAAAATCACACATTTCTTTTGTTTATTAAACTAAATAAATCCATAGTATGATTTCAAATTACATAAATCACATTTACGTAGAGCAGATACGTACAGAAACGCGTCAGTTATAACATGTTGACCTTGAGACAGCTCTTATGCCATTTGTGATAGTAGCGATTTTGCTATTGTTGATGTAAAGCTTGACGTGTTGCTGACATAGACAAGTGTCATTGAACTATTTTTTTTAAATATTTTTTTACGGTTCTGGTTTCAAAACTGTTTGAGCCAAACTTATAGGTCATTGAACTCAATAGTTACATCAGTTTTATCTCAAGAACGGCGAATCTAATTATCACTTATGTATTTGTAGGTATGCAGAATAATTCGGAAAAAGATAAAAGATAATAACAAAACTATGTGTTTCTAAAAATATTAGTTTTGGAATTATGCATCTTTCGTAATTGAGAGCTCACGTCTAAACCGACTCCTCATCAAGTAAGAAAACTTTTGTTATTTCATGGAATTGTCGTTCAGCCGTTTTCAGTTTATGTGATGTAGCTTTGTTTCTTTTACAGCTGTTAAGTTTACCTGAAAAGACCGTTTCATTCATGAACTGTTGAATTGATTCAAGAAAAACAAAATGTGATATTACCTCTAAAAGCGACCTCTCTTCTGGCCGACTTCAGTAAGTTCGTAGACTTCAGTAATAGTGCGCAAGGTCAAAAATACAGGACATAAACAAAACTTCAATGTGGACCCATAGGGCGACTTGTTTTTCATAAGGCACTTGATCTCATATCGTCTGTTACGACATAGAAATACCGGGGTTGAATGTGACAGGAACACACGAGTGCTGTATATAATTGCATTTTTTCGCAAGCAACAAGATTTGTAAGGAGTGGTGCAATTTCCACGACGTGAACATCCCCGTTTATAAATACTTAATTGTTATATGTACAATATATGTAGTAGAGTGCATTGTACATATATAAGTAAAAAACAGTGTATATATGATCCCTTTAAAAAAAGCCTTGCAGAGAATACCAAGCATTTTAGCTGCAACAGATCCAGCAGAGTTTAATGGATTGATAACAGCATGGGTATATTTTGAAAAATAGTAGTCTACTTGAACGGAATTTGCTTATTGTTGACATTTCAGTACGTCTGAGTTTTGAAGAAATTAAAGTTCATCTTATTAGTACCTATCTTCTCAATCTGAACTATTTGGACCAGTTCGCGGCGTATACCATCGTCTATCTAAGCAACTCGATTTTAACCCAGCCTCTGAGTCGGACATGGTCTGCAATGGTGGTATAGCCGACATGAAAAAATCCCTTAAAATCCAGTATCTAATTAATTAATTTCAGAAAAAGTATAAAAGGATCTTTCGTGGCTTGTTTCGATATTGATTTTATTAAATAAATTTACCAAAATGCTTGGATCAAATAAACAAGGTACACATCTTTAGAGATTTTATTGGTGTGGTAGAAATGGTCGAAGTATGACGGCTGGGACTACCTATATTCCAACGAGAACAAGCTACACTTCTCTTGGGATTTCTTTGGTTTGCAGCAGACACGTAGTACCTATCCAATGAAATAGTAGATTTGCTATTAGAATAAAATTAATAGAAAATAATTATAAAACAATGATTTCCACATGAATTTTATTATAGATGAGTTTTATTTTTAATCTTTTGTTTTCTAGTAAAGAGAAAACAATGCTCAAACTTTTTTCAAAATATTAAAATAGCATCGAATTCTTCCTAAATAGGTAGGTACTAAGCCTGAAAATTTAATGAAGTACTATTTTGATTCTCGGTAGGAAGTTAAAGTTTTGATGGTATGACTACTGTACTTATATGAATTATTTATCAGCTATTCTTGCACTACAACTACTTGACATTTTTCTATTAATCTAATCATACGAAACTTTAATCAAAATTAAACTATTCTACCATATCATTTAAAAAATGTATTGAATAATTTAATATCAAAGCAAGTTAAATGTGCCGGACCTTACCTCTCGCACCATTTCCCAGGTTCTGCCCGGCTCCGCTCACTTTGATCGGCCTCCCGTCTGCAGTACATTTTAATAACATATTTTCTTCATGTGTTCGTTTTTTGCAATGTGGTCAACATCAGATCATATTGTGTAACGATACACACAAAACTGTTTAAAAATCAAGTATTCAATCTTGCTTTGCTTGTTGTGTTGCAGGCAGTATTGTTTTTGTTTCGCGCCAACTGATTGGTCCTCTTGTGTGACGTCAAAAGTCAATTTAACCACTCGATTGAACACATAAAAACTTGTTATCTTCAAGTCAATTTGCTGAGATTTCAGGTGACACACTTACAAACTCACTAGATAGTTCACAAACCACTATCAGCACTTATGTTGTAGTATTTGTCAAAGAACACTGATGATACGACAAGCAATCATACCATTAAAAATTACGTAGCCACTACACTTTCTTTCGAGCAACAGGCGTCTAACTGACGTGAACTGGCGAGTTAACTTGCGAGCACGCACGACGCAATGTTTTGATACGCCTACCGAGAATTCGAGAAGATATGAATGAAGCATGCTGTTTGGAGTGAAGTTAGTACATTAAATACGAAATAGTCTGTGGTTTGGCAGGATCTTTTGATTCATGTTGTTTTTTTTCAAAACAAAAAACATAATGTTACGAAATAATGCAAACATTCAATAAAATCTATTAGTTCCTAAGTGCTATAATGCAATATTTAATACAATCAATCTAACAAAACGAAGTAAATTATGAAATGCGGTTCATTTTGTTAATTAATTTTGTTATGTTAATATTATTATAGTAATAATTATTCTTACTGAGGCTCAGAGTATACTGAGGTGATATTTTCTATGAAAAATATTTTTATTTAGTAAAAAATACTTCTGTGGTAATGGTTAGACATGAAAGAAGAGTTTCTTTTTTATCTGTGGATAAACGCGCCATTTTGATATTTTTGATCTTAAGAGAAGCGTCTTTTCGGCATTTAAGTGTAATACATACGCGTATTAGTAGTCATTTACTGTTTGATTTTGCTTAATTTCAATAATGGGCAAAAAAGATAAAAAAGGAGAACAAACCAGTGAAGCTTCCAGCGAAGAAGAATACGTTGTTGAGAAAGTTCTTGATAAAAGAACAGTCAAGGGAAAGGTTACAAATTTCATGAAAATATGCAATTTTTATTGATGTTACTTAAATGTATTGAAATTATTGATGTGTTTTAAATGTTATTTGGTTAACAGGTACAATATTTGTTGAAATGGAAGGGCTACAAAGAGGAAGAAAGCACATGGGAGCCAGAAGAGAATTTGGATTGTGAGGAACTTATTAAAACTTTTGAAGACAATAGGAAGGAAAAGGAGAAAGAAAAAGAAAAGGAGGTATTTTAACTATATTCACTGTACAGAATTAGAAATACAATTTGCCATAACACAAACACACACACCCAAACCTTTAATGGTAAACCCAGGCACAAGCCTGTGGCTGTCATCAATCTGGACTAGTTTGTACTATCTGGTATTTGATCACTGGGGCATATTTCATAGGTTTGTCTGTCAGTGTGATCAAATCATTATTTTGGTGTTACTGTATGTCATTAGATGCTTTCGAATAGGTCCTTAAAAAAGTCTGTGACAATTATAATTTCCAAGATGTGGTGGTAATTTTGTTGAAATTAATTATTATTGTTTACAATTTGCTGCAAACTAGCTGTACCTGCCAGCAGCATTGCCTGTATATAACTTAGCTGGTTAGTATTAGTATGAACATCAAAACATGAAATAATAAAGCCATATATTGTGCTGCAATTTTTTTTTATTAAATAAAGTGTGCTGAAAACTTAGTCACCTTTCCGACTTATGACACTATGTGCCTTTCTGATGGGTATGCCACGGAAGGTTCTAGATTAATCGGTTGGCGACCTGCAGCCACTATGGCTTTAATACCTCCTATGCCGCTGTGCCCTGTAACTGAATTAGTGGAGCCTAGTTTATTAAGGAGTTGGGCACATTCTAGAGTAAACTTGGACTTAATATTGTTTGATGTTAAGGCCTTCAAGGCAGCCTGACTGTCGGAGAGGATAATAATCTTTTTGCCTGAGTACAACTTAGATAGTCCTTTATATGTGTATCTGATTAGAGCATACATTTCTGCTTGAAAGCCAGTGCCATGTTCCCCTAGGTGGACTTGTGGTTTGTTTAGGACTTTCACTAAATATTGACCACTTTAGACCACCTTGCGGACATCCTCTGGTTGGTTTTAACTTGATGGTTGTGTCCAGTAAGGTTATAGTGGATGTTCTATTGCTTAGCCTCTCCTCGATCCAGTTTGTGGTCGTAAAATCGGTCGATGTCCCTAGTATTCATACTTTTTAGTATTATTTCCATAGAGCTATTATCAAATGCCCCTTCTGTGTCTAAAAAGCAGTTCCATTAAGCCATTTTCTATTCCTTTTGCCATTCTGGTTGCCAGTCTGCCATCCTGTGGGGCATTCAAGTATTACGTACTGCAATTTGGGGGGGGGGGTCTCGTAAAGTGGGTCTTTCTGACAACACGATACGTAACATTATTTCTTTTTTTTTTCAATAAAAAATTAGGGACTTAAAACTCCCAAATTGGCAATCCTTTTCATTTACATTTTACTGGAATCTCTCAATTGTATTAGTCTGTTCGTCATTTTTAATTTGGTCAAAAATCTTCAAAAATGTGTTATGCAATACTTGAATGCTTATCCACAATACACACATATACACATCTGTTTTATATGGAAGTGTTTGCTATGCACAAAGCTCCCCTTTTAAACCTTACTATATTTCCACATTATGCTAACTCGTTATTTTTGTTTGGTTATGAAAGAATAAGATTTTTTTTGTTATGGCTGTGTTGACTAATGTACAAAAAAATTATATGCAGAAACTTCTGGATTTACTGCACTTCCAAAACCATTTTAGCTAGCTTCATCATGTTCATTCATCATGTGAACCATTTGAGAAGATAGTGAATATAACAGATATGAATTGTTCTTTTTATCTTAATTTCAATGTACAGTATTCTATAACCATAAACCTATATTCGATTTTCAGTATAGTAACATGTTATCCTATGCTGAAGAACAGCTTCGAGTTATATAGATTTTTCAGGAGGGTAAACATACTCATCAGTTAATTTATTCTCTGTCTGATATATCAAGAAAAAGGTTGCAAATCATTGGATGAGGTTCATTGTTGAAACATGTTTTAAACTGCTATCATCTACACTACTCAAAAGTCACTTGTCAAGCTTAAGTTAAGGGCTATTATTAAAAATAATTATCATTACCAGTAGTAGTTCAAATTGATACTTCTTATGTCTTTATTATCCCATCTAAAATTATATCCCTAATTAAATGTTCAACCTTACGAGATAGGAATTATACATCACTTTGTTATATTAATGAAATATGGTATTCCAAATAATATATGTATGTTTTTTGTTGCATATGAATGTGAGTAAACATTGTAAATAAATTGAGACAGGATGTCAATCGATTGTAGAATTTATAAGGTCATAACTAGATAACCACAAATCTTGTAAAAAGTGTCTTAATTAGATTTCCATAACTGTTTGGTAAATTAACCTACTTTTTTGTAGTAAAAACAAACTATTGCAATAGTTGGGAAAAGTTTTGAGTGGAAAATTTTGTGAGAAATGTGTATTGACCTAAAATATTCTGTAAATTATAGAAGCCAATCAAAAAACCTGAGGATCGTGGTAAGAAACGTGTTCGTGAGTCGAGTGAAGAGACGTCATCACGTAAGGGTCGTGCCACTAGTGTTTCGTCTATAGAAGAACCTCGTGAAAGCAAACGTGACCGCAAGGAAGAGAAGACAAAAGAAAAATCTGGTTTTGAAAAAGGCCTCAAAGCTGAGAAAATTATTGGTGAGAATGTTTTAAAGAATGTAATATTTAGAAGTTCAATTTGAGTAGTATCTACATATTAACTTGATGTCTGCAATGCAAACACTTTTAAATTGTGGGTTTAACCCTTTAATGTAGCCATCACATTTGCACAGTGTATAATTGAGGACAAAAAAAAATTCAGGCTTTATTTTTTATCATTGTTACAACTCAAATACGTCTCCATTGAGAGCTCTATCATTGCTGCCATTTGTCAATCTTTGCAAATGTATGTAGGTTGTCTGACAATGCAACCTTCACTGTGAAAGTTATATACATGCTACTACCGTTAACTAGTAACTACGTTATAACGATGGCAAGGCTAATTTAAACTCAAACAATATTGAGCAAAACATTTCCAATAGGCCCACCACCTGCAAGAGAGTAGGCCTTGCAGGAACAACTGTTTATACCTTTCAGCTCCTCGTGAGAGGCTCCCCATTAACAACTTATACCTCTAGAGCGTATTCAAAGGAGAGCTACTCGAATCATTGAATGCGAATATGAATATATATATATATATAACAAATCGGGTTAATCCCTTGGCGCTGCATAAAGATGTAGCCTAGCTATGCATCCTTTATTGTTTATAACAGGGAGAGCTTCAAAGAATTGGATCCTGACGTTTCTGCCATTGTTTCACAAGACAAAATATTTACTCAATATCAATCCATATTTACCCATCTATACAATTGGCAGTTAGTAACAGTGTGCTTTTGTAGGAATTTTCTGCCTCGCACTAACAAGCGCTGGCGTGAATTGCTGTATTCTTCATCTGATGCGATATCCAAACCTTTCCAAACAATCGAATTAAAAGGCTAACAACCCACTCGTGACTCCTCTAGTGTTGAATCTGCTGTTTTGACTAGGAGGTTACGTAAAAAAACATGTCATTGTTCACTGTACAAAATTCTCCGGATGTGTTAGATAATGAGAATGTTCATTTTTGATTCCATCAGTGGTGGAGATCCTTCGAGGAGACCGACCTATGTGTGCCAGATAATATTTCGGGTGCTGGTTTTATACCCGTGCCCGGACATTAAAAATGCTTTATAAAAGTGGACTGTATAATATTTATTTAAACTAAAAACTTCATTTTCTACATCTTATAACAAAAAAAATCTCATCTCCTTTCTTTTGTTTTTTATGTCATTCTTTACTTCTTTATCATAAACTAAAAATTAACCTGCCTGCACTTAATCTATCTAAAAATAGGATTTATTTTGTGTTCTGTTCCGAACACTGTGTACGTCCAGCAGTGGGCGTCTATTTGGTGAAATGATGTTACTTGACGACAGTGGATCCTAGCAGAACACTAAACAATATAAAATCAAACAGTCATAACAATAAAATAAGGGATAAAATAATAATAATAATAGCATTCCTTCAATGTAGTTCTTCTTCTTGTTTTATTGTTGGCAATCTGCTATCTTACGACAACTCTGTGTGTCTTTGGCTGGGTATATAAGACTGTCTATATTGTGTTAGCCGTCATGTGCTTAAATGAGTTTGAATTTTTTATTATTTTCCTTTAATTGAGAATTGCTTGTGTGATACTATTATGGGTTAGTAATTAGAATCCATCCACCTGAAACGAACACACTACAATAGAACATATATTTTTCCAATTTACCATAATTTGATGTTATGGAATTTAATAAATTTACAAATCAATAATTTAGTATCCTTAGAGATCAATAAAATAATAATAATAAGAGCATTCCTTCAATGTAGTTGATGATGGTGTGTCTTGGCAGGAGCATCGGATGCAACGGGCGAGCTGATGTTCCTCGTCAAGTGGGCGGACTCGGACGAGGCAGAGCTGGTGCCCGCTAAGGTTGCAAACGTCAAGTGTCCTCAACAGGTATACTACGCTTCAATTAATTCTTACAAGCGTCAAGATAGTATTGTGTAATATGTATAATAATGAAATCCTTACTAATAATATTAATAAAGGCGTAGGGAAGTGACCCCATCGCCCGCTGGTGAGGCATTTAACCCCTTAACTGCCATAAATGCCCCATCAGTGCAGTCAGTCTCTCTCAGGGCAGCTTGTGGCGAGCTGTCGGTGAGTTGCGTCACTGAGGGTGCCGATGTGCTTCAGGGAGGCGTATGCCACCCGCCTTTGTCTTGCCTTAACCAGCCGGACAGAGTGAAGTCGCAAGAGCAGATGCTCGAAGGGTGGAAGTGTAATAATGTCATAACGCCGACGCCGTCTCGAGCGCTGTCGCAGACACACCTCTCTACACCCTTAGCCGTTCACACCAATGTTGCTCTCTTCGCACCAATGTTGGTCTGCTTTTTGGGGGGCCCATTTAGTGAGCGGCGAGTCACCACCTGCCATATTTAAATCAATTAGGAGGCTTTGAGAAGGCAGGTGACTGGAGTCTCTTCCATAGACCGGTTCTCATTACCACCAAAATCGAAATGCAACAGGCCACAAATGTTTTGACCACTAATGACAATAGTTTCTGTGCATCCAACTGGGTATAGTCTTTGGCTGCATTTTTCATGGTGCAGATACAGATTAGACCCAGTTGGTACACTCCATGCACGCTTTCATTAAATTTCGCTTAAATGACCTCTACGCGTTGGATCTGTATCCCCGCGCACGCCTTATAAAGGACCGTGTCTTATAAAGACACGTGATGTATGCTACAATAATAATAAGCTTTTTATTACTGACAAAATAGATATTTACAAAATAAACAAAATATTTTCACACATCATAATAATGTTTCATTGTCAGCGTGTCCTCCTGACACATAAGCCTCCTCTAACACTTTCCAAGTTTTCCTGTCCCTGGCCAGCCTAGTCCATAGAGGGCCAGCAACTTTTAGCATATCATCAGACCACCTTTTGTGTGGTCTTCCCCCTTTCCTTTTTATATCCTGTCTGGGAGTCCATTCAATGATATTTTTGGTCCATTTATCATTTTTGTCTCTCAATATTATGTCCAGACCACCTCCACTTCAATTCCTTGACTTTTTTTAAGATGTCATCCAGTTTCGTAATCTTTCTAATCACTTTTGCCCTTTTTCTATCATTCCTTTTGTAGCCCAACATACTCCGTTCCATACTTCTTTGACATGTTCTTAATTTCTTGTAATTATTTTGGTTTAGGGCCCAGGTTTGGCATCCGTACGTCAATATGGGCAGAATGCATATATTGAAAACCTTCCTTTTTATTGCCATTGTATAGTGATTACTCTTCATAATATCTTTTGAAGACCAGTATCTCCTCCATGCGCTTGCAATTCTCCTTTCTGCTTCATGTCCCATCTGGTCTTTAAAAGATATAAATTGTCCCAGGTAGATATATGATTCAACATAATCCATAGGATTTCCATCTATACTTATGTTGCCTTTTGTACTATTTGTTAACACTTTGGTTTTAGATTTATTAATTTTTAGGCCAACCTTCCAACTTTCTGTGATTTAGAAACAGAAAGTTGGAAATCCTTACTAATATTATTATAAATCGGAAAGTGAGTTTGTTTGTTTATTTGTTCCGCTTTCACGCCGTAACTACTGAACCGATTGCTTTGAAATTTTGCAGACGTGAAGATAAAAGTCCGGATTACTGCACATATTTTCATATGGTTTTCATCAATAGATAGAGTGATTCTTGAGCAAGGTATTGCGGTATTTTTTATCTCGGACAAACGGATAGTCCCACGGGTGATAAAACCTTTGCGCCATAAACCGACTTCCGCGCATATGTAGTCGTGGGCAAAAGCTATGACCCTTAACCCTCTATAGACCCAATCCCGAAATCCACGCGGGCGAAGCCGCGGGCAGAAAGGGCCAGAATAACACATAGGCTACAAGTTATAAAGATATTGTGTTAATTGTCCTAAATTTGACGATAAAGAGTCCTGCGCAGACAAGTCGCGGGCTCCAGCTAGTATGTGAAATATGCAAAACGATATAAAATGAATTATTTTTACAAATCATACTCACGTCTACATTTGCTATGTCCAATGTACAATTAATTTGTAACACCTAAGAAGACTATTGTGGAAAGAAAACTACATTACATACAAACAGCTGAAACAAATGTGAAGAGACGGGTACAGTGGTTCTAACAATAGTGATCACGAAGATGAAATGTCCTTATCACTACATTGATGAGTCCCAGTAAAAAGTATCGTCCTTTGAACAAGAGATCATGGCCAAACATGGCTACACAAAGTAGGATATTAATAAAGATTTCTACTAAAATTATCTTTTAACGTAACCAAAATGTTAGCACATGAATTATTCGCTTTTCAACTACACACAGTGGCTTCGCCTGATTTTGTATGTATAGTTTGCTCCGCGTATTTGGTACATCCAAATTAACACCAAACGGTATCCAAAAAGTAGGGCTTTACTCAAATAAACAACAAATGAGTAGACATAAATTTAAATATAATAAAATAACTAATAGCAATAGGGTAAGGGTTCAAGGGAAAACAATTCGCTAACAAACTGTATTTATTCAGCTTTGCAATTTTCTGGAGACGATTTTTGAAACAATCAAAATCAAAAATTTATTCTTCAAATAGGATTGCACAATCACTTTTGAATGTCAAAGATGCTACGCCACTGGAGAAAACCAATTCGCATTCGAAATCGTGAGATTCGTATACGAATTACCGAATTCACTATTTCTGAACTTCATTTCGTGCGTTGTGCAACGAGTGATTCGACCCACTCGTTTTTGATTTCTACTAGTAGAATATCCAACGCTGAAGTGACCTTGACAGTGATCCGTTTCACGTGTGGGTCATCGCCGGTTTTTTGTTGTTGTGATTTTGAATTTTTCTGTGTGAAACGGAATATAATTAAGAATTTGTTTTTAAAACTAAAATAAAATTGTAAGCAGTAGAAAATAATTTCGCGCGCGATTTGCATTCGTATTCGAATTCCAAATTCACGTCTAATGATTCAAAATACGTCTCCTGATTCTTCCTGACTCGAGTCTCAAAATAAATTGGTATTCGAGTAGGCGAGTCCAAAGCAGGAATTGAGTCTGACTCGAGACAAACCGTACTCGGCACATCGCTACCAAACTGTATTTATTCAGGTTTGCAATGTTACTTCCAGGTCATCGCATTCTACGAGGAGAGGCTAACGTGGCACACTCCCACGGAGTCCGAGTGAACGAGCTCGTCTCGAGTGTTAGTGGAGTTGTGTGGACTGCTCGCTAGGGCTGCTGTGCTGTGGCAGCCGCGTACCTTAATCGTAATCTTTTATTCAAGTGTCTGGTTGAATAAAGTGATCTATTAGTTAAAAAATATAAATTATCTTCTATAATTTTGTGTTGAGTAACGATATTTGATATTTTTGTTCGTGTAGAGAAGATGAACGTTAATGAACACGTTGACTGAAACCTGTATTTACGTTTTAGACTCGTGTTCCTCGGTGGGGCTTATGTCCTTGTTGATAGTGGTGAAAATATTAAAATCGTTTACCTCTTTCTTATGTCTCTTTATTATTTATGATCTTGTCTGATTTTATTCCTTCTAAATAGTATATTGTACGATAAGGTATCGAAATATAGAATTTAGTCAACGTTTCTAGAATATAATTACGCGCGTGATAAGAAACCCTATAGGTATTTAACTTCTGTTATTTTTGTACAAAATTTGTCTCTTTGAATAAATGGGATTTAATAAAACATGTCAAGAACGGTTGATGTTGGGTAAATTAAAATTTGGACATTTCACTTAATCATGTCGATTCTCACGCAACCTGTATTGATAAATCGAGATTTTTGATTGTAATTCTTTATGAGAAACGGTTAATTTTATGAAATTACACACCTCACAGTTCAAAAAATTTGCGTTCTTTTTGGCTCGACTCCTGAATAATTTTGGGAAATATTTAATAAGTTCAGTGAAAATTCCCTAGATTTAGGATTTATTATAGAGAAGCAATCTCCTCTCTCCATATCTCTATATTAAGAACAGACTCGACAGTACTTATATTATTTAATATGACTGTAACACATTTTAGAATACTTGAAAGAAGCAACCATATTGCAGTTATGGTTTAAATTGTACTATTTTTCAACATTAAACAACGTAATTAATTTTGATGTTTTATTTCAATAAAATACACTGAAAAAGATAAATAGGTGTTCTTGTCGTGTGATAGACATCACAAGTAATTTGTAAAAATGTTCCATTTGTGTTGATAACTTTATCAGCTTGCCAGTTTAAACTTCTATCAAACTTGTCCAATTTTTTTTATACACTATAAACAGGTAACAAAAATGAATATTTCGCAATATTCTACTAAAAGGTAAAATAAATGACAATTCAGAATATATGCAAGTATATGATTCGTACAGTCAAGTAGAAAATTGTAATTTGTGTGGCAGATATTTGAATAGTTCTACAACAGATCATATTTTACAAATAACAGTAATACAATTGTAGTGGTATTTATATATTCATAACCAAATTAACATTATAAAGGTGATAAGTGAAAAAAACCTGCGTATAACGGAACGCAATTTTGATGTTTGTACCGAGGGTAAACAATTGCAACTGTATTTCTCCACCTACCCTACCTACCTACCCATGCCTATCCTTGTTGGGAGTGAGTTACAAATCATCTATGAGCTACGCGTTACCGTATTCGCGTATCGTACAACCTCAACAAATACGGAGAAGAAATGGCGCGGAATCAGGACAAGAGTCTACTAGATCTAGCACACAGGATCGTGACCAGGTCGGTCCCAATTCACTTTCTTTTCCCGTCAAAAGACAATTAAAGAATTTTTATTATAATAAAAAATACAAGATACAACAGTACAGTAAATATTACAAGTCATATTTAAATATATGAACTGAATAACTCGCGTCTTAAAATGCGAGTTAGTCTGGTCTGTAGACAATGATTGATGATTATATAATCCAAAAATTGTATGTTTTCAATTTCACCCTTCATCTGTTACTGACTTAAATAAGGCACATTCAATACAAAAAAATAAAAACTTGTACTGTTATCTGATTGTGGACCGCATCTTGTGTGAACAGATCTACTTCGATGACAGAGACAATGAATAAATTATGGAAACTATTCTCAATATAATTAAACAATGAAACAGCTATCATAACGATTATCAAAGATATTTGTAATATTCTTAAGTGAGAATTATTAAAGCTAAGAATAACGACTGAGAGTTAAGAAAATATATATTTGAAAGTTATTTAAATATTCCTAAATATCAATCTGAAAAAATTAAATAAGTGCCATTTATATTTGAATAATATATGAACATAGAACCTTACAACATAAGACATTACACATAGAGTACATATAAGCTTTACATAGATTGTCATGTTAACTTGACCCCAAGCCTCGGGGGAGATTATTAAATGCAAGAAAGGTGGACTGAGAAGTGCTTTATCATGGTCGTTGTTTATGCCTGGAACTTGTAGTCCGGCTTGTTCAGCCCGTTTCTGAAAATTATAAAATACGATAATGTTAATTGATTTGTTATCATGTAGATACACCATATTTTGTCTGATAGAATATCTCTTACTATAAATGTAATATTTATATATTGTGGGTGTTGCTGGGTGCACGATCGCATGTGTGTGTCTGCGTGCGACCGTGCGTGTATATGTGTATGCGCGATCGTGCGAGTGTCTGTGTATGCGCTACAGTGCGTGTGCATGTGTACGCGTGACCGAGCGTGTGTTTGTATATGCACGACTGACCGTGTGTATGTGTATGCGCTACCGTGCGTGTGTATGTGTACGCGTGACCGAGCGTGTGTTTGTATATGCACGACTGACCGTGTGTATGTGTATGCGCTACCGTGCGTGTGTATGTGTACGCGTGACCGAGCGTGTGTTTGTATGAGAATGACTGACCGTGTGTATGTGTATGCTCTACCGTGCGTGTGTATGTGTACGCGTGAGCGTGCATGTGATTGTATATGCGCTACCGTGCGTGTGTATGTGTACGCGTGACCGTGCGTGTGATTGTATATGCGCGACTGTGTGTGTATGTGTATGCGCTACCGTGCGTGTGTATATGTACGCGTGACCGAGCGTGTGTCTGTATATGCACGACTGTCCGTGTGTATGTGTATGCGCTAGGGTGCGTGTGCATGTGTGTGCGTGCGTGTCTGCAGCACTCACGTGAGCAGCGCCGCGTGCGAGGCGGGCGGCGCGGTGAGCGGCGCCAGGCGCTCGGTGAACCGCTGGAAGTTGCGCTCCAGTTCGCGCTGGTACTCCCGCTGGTCGCTGCCGATCAGGTTCTTGTTCTTCTTCAGCGCATCGTGGCACCTGTGTCGGCGAGGTACCACGAAGTACCGGGCAAACGAGCAAATGGATCAGTTAATAGGAAGCCATTCGTCCTACGTATACCCGCAATACCAGGAGACGTATTTTTGAATCATTAGACGTGAATTTGGAATTCGAATACGAATACAAATCGTGCGCAAAATTATTTTCTACTACTTACAATTTTATAGATTTTTGAATCACTCGAATTCAGTATTGTCATTAAAAACATTTTTTTTTGAGATAATTAGATTCCGTTCCACGGAGAAAAATTAAAAGTCACAACAACAAAAATTAAAATACTATATGTACTCAAACAATATTTACTTATTATTACGTACCTATTTACAAGCTTTACATTTTAACAAGAGTAAATTATCACTGTCAACGTCACTTCAGCGTTAGATATTCTGCTAGTAGAAATAAAAAACGAGTGAGTTGAACCACTCGTTGCACAACGCACGAAATGAAAGTTCAGAAATAGTGAATTCGGTAATTCGTATACGAATCTCACGATTTCGAATGCGAATTGGTTTTCTATTATTTCAAAAATTCGTCTCCAGAGGAGTTGCAGATGCGTTGCCGGCTTTAAGCTTAACCGTGAGATTTAATTTGGGAAGGCAAGAATTAAGGGTAGGACTTCAAAACTTGCTGATAGACAGCCCTAATGAATTTCTGTTTATCTATCGTATGTGCATAAATAAATCTAGAAGATTCTAGATTTAACGTAATATTGTAAACTTTGATGTGGTTTGAAATCTTTCTCTCATCATCAATTATATTATTTATTGTATTTAAACTAAAGTATGATTGATCTTAGTTGAGAGCACGATTAGTATCGAACTGATTTAATTACGTTAAATTAAAACGTCGAGTCGAGGAACGTCCTCGTCTTGGTCTTATTACTCGAATATATGCATGGAGTCTATCTATAGCTTTTTAGGGCTTTTTCTGCACTTATATAGAGAAGGTTTTCGTGTGCGGTCTGTGATACTAACTTTCCTATCACTGGCACAATTTTTAATTTAGTCCAATCTGGTAACAATGATACACTAGCACAGGGGTGGCCAACCGGTCGATCGCGACCATTAGTCCAGTCGATCTTGACTAGGCAAAAAATATTAATACGTAGAACAGACTGCACAATAT
Organism: Scirpophaga incertulas; assembly: GCA_036419045.1. Taxonomy (NCBI): domain Eukaryota; kingdom Metazoa; phylum Arthropoda; class Insecta; order Lepidoptera; family Crambidae; genus Scirpophaga; species Scirpophaga incertulas. Next base: position 2,930,875 of record CM071634.1, on the reverse strand, counting down.
AATCACAATGACCAACTGTTGCACGCATCATGTTGTATTGTATCATTGTATTGTCAATCGCCGTTCCGTCAAGTAAATTATATCCTCTATTCTACGCAGTATAGCTAGCTCTTTTGTTTTCGGCAAGTATGAACAATAAGCGGGACGGGAAGCGTGTGGGACGCGGGGGCGCATAGTAGTATCAACGAAATGGCTCTAAAATTTGCAGATACATTTCAAATGGACCACATTATACTTCAAAACGAAATTATTACTCTGCGCTGCGACATATTTCTAAAAGTAAGGTCATCCTCAGGTCTTGATTTCTTGGCATTGGTTTCCTATGAGAAATATCCAAATTTGAAGAAATGTGTTGAACAACTGCATTCGTGTTTTGGTTCAACATATTTATGTGAGTTGGCATTTTCCTACTTAAAACATACCTGATTTTGCTAATCTAGCGAAGATACTCAAGCGCAATGCTCACACTAATATAAATAACTAATTAAAAATAATTATTTTATATTTTATGTATGATCTTTTAACGAAATATAAACTACTACATTATTTTTTGTAATAAACTATGCAGTTCCATTTAAGTTTTCAATTATGTAATAGGTAGATCTCACAGGGTTTCGCCAGATAACAGTAGATCTCGGGTCTGATCAAGTTGGCCACCCCTGCACTAGCACATACGCATTCTGTGGAAATAAATAAAAAGAAGATAATGTGTATGTCGACATACTTCTTGGAGAAGTCCTTGAAGGCGAGTCGCAACTTGTTGGTGAGCCGCGTGGCGGGCTGCGCGCCCTCCGCCACCGGCGCCAGGAACACCTGCCGCGGGGGCATAACGAGGGGTGATCCAAAAGTAATCAGAATAGCTATATTAAAATAACTATATACTTAAAAATTAAATTTATTTTTCTACATAATCTCCTAACAGTTCGATACACTTAGTCCATCTCTTTTCTAAACCAACAATACCTTTAAAAAAAAATTAATTATCTTGACCCTACCAAAATGCCTCTACAGCGGCCATCACTGCGTCATTATCTTCAAATTTCTTGCCCCGGAGGTGTTCCTTGAGCCGAGGAAACAAATAAAAGTCGCTGGGGGCTAGATCTGGAGAATAGGGTGGGTGCTCCACCAGCGGGAAGCCGGCTTCTTGAATGGCAGCCATTGCAACTTCAGCTTTGTGTGCAGGTGCATTGTCTTGATGAAACAGCACTTTTGCGCGCAGTTTACCCCGTCTTTTTTCCTTGATGGCCTCTCGCAATCTTTTAATTTGTTCAGCACAGTAGGAGCCTGTTATTATAGCTCCCTTATCAAGGTATTCAACCATAATTACTCCCTCAGTATCCCAGAAAACAGATGCCATAACCTTGCCAGCAGAGCTTGAAACTTTGAATTTCTTTGGTGTCGGTGAGGATGATCTTTATGTCATTGACTGTTGTTTTGTTTCGGGATCAAAATGATGAATCCACGTTTCATCCATAGTCACAAATCGAGCCAAAAATTTTCTTAATCAGCCTGGAACATTTCAAGATTGGTCCTTGAAATGTCAAGTCGTTTTTTCTTTTGTTCGTCGGTTAACATTCTCGGGAACCAACGCGCGGAGACCTTTCTCATGTTCATCTCGTTAGTTAAGATCCTTTGAATGCTACCAAATGGATGCCTGTGTTCTCAGCTAAATGTGGAATGGTCACTCTTCGGTCTACCAAAACCAGATCTTCAACTTTTTTGACGTTTTCCCCAATGAGGGAACAGGATGGGCGGCCTTCGCGGTGTTCGTCTTCCGTGGATGTTCTTCCCATCTTAAACTCCTTACACCAGCGTGCAGTTGTACAATATGGAGGCGCAGAGTCCCCTAATGTTTCCACCAAGTCTGTATGAATGTCTTTGGTGGACATTTTTTTCAAGCAGAAGTATTTGATGACGCTTCGTACTTCTTGTTTCTCCATTTTGATGTTATCACTCCGACTGCTCGTATTCAAATGAATATAACTTTTAAAAATGACGTCCTATTTATACCATTTTTTGTCCGGGAACTTGTGCAGGCCCAGGGAGTTCAAGAACTATTTTTTTAGAATTTTATTATATTTAGAAATATCCGTTTATCATTACTATTTGATCACCCCTCGTACACAAGACACCAACAACAGAAATTAAAATACGGCACCGACAGAATACCAGCGCTACTGTCTAACTATATACAACAACACAAAATAAAATAAAGGTATCGACAGAATACTGACCATTTGTTATTTTATGTTTTGTTGATTATAATTATTATATCATTTAATTTTTTATTTTATTGCAATTTTTTATTTTATTTGTAGTAATAATCTTTTTGTGTGCCGAATAAACGTATTCCTTCTTTATTAATTGCATACAGACAGGTATTGAATGGCTAATAGTACAATCCATTTCTTGTAGGAAAAAGGCTATACAAGTCAACTGATGCTGCATCATAACGACACTGCGCTGGTTTTCAGTTCCACTTACACCGGTCCAACATACGGGCTACAAAAAACTAGACGTTCGTTTGTGGACAAATGTATAAATTTTTATAACAAGATTCCACATAGTGTAACTGAATTGCCTTTTCATAAGTTCAAGGTACAAAGTCAATGATTATTTAAATGATGCCAATACTTGGTGTTGATTTGAAGACATTACATTCTAAAGTGTAAATATTTGTATTCCCGTATAAATTGTAAACACATATGTACGTTGTATGATATCGACATAATTTATTGTAAATTTGTTATTACTTTTGATAAAGCTGATAAGTTTCTTGCGCCCATTCTTCTTATCAGCTAAAATACGTCCTGAATGGGTGGTAAGGAAAAAAAATGGACGATTCAAAAGAGCTTTCTATAAAGTCATATTTGAATAAAGTAAATTTTGATTTTGACTACTTCTCCCTGCCCGTTATATTAAACTCAATACTATAATGAGCACAAGTTTACTTGCGTAGATAAATTATAAGCTAAATAAAGATACAATTCGCGCCCTATTCATCAGCCTGAGGGTTCCGAGGCCTATCGCAATAATCTCTGGTGTTACCTGCGCCAGCTCCAGTGGGCCCTGGTTGACGGTGGTGCCGATGCAGCCCTGCACCACCATCTGCAGCATCTTGGGATCCGCGGGCTCCTGGGCTGTGGCAGCCGCCAGCTCGTTGATCTGGCGAATGAAATTGCAGACCGATTAATAAAACAGGAACAAATAGAAAGTACGAAAGAATTTACATATACGCTGACCCGTCTCAAATGTCAAAAAACAATATCTAGATGACCGTATTGTGAAACCATCCTCAAAGCCCCTGGAGTACACACAAAAAATTTCATCAAAATCGGTCTAGCCGTTTAGGAGGAGTTCAATGACTAACACACGTACAGAAGATTTATAAATATAAATCTTCTGTAATATAATAATATAAAAAAAGATACATTATTGACTCTGGCGGGATGTGAATCTATAGTAAAATGAGCTAGAAGTGAAATAATAATAATAACTTTATTTCATTGCCACAGAACACACACACAAAGCAAACGGGTATAACAAAGACATCACATTAAACAAAAGCAGTAAACGCAATATATACAATAACATGAAAACATAGACACACAAAGTATTAAATTCAACATAAAACACAGTATAGTACACAGACAATGACTTAACTAAACTATATGTTATACTTATAATGAAGTAAAGACAAGTGCTGGTGTGTGTGCGCGCCGCAGCAGGCGAAATAAGGCGACAGCTCAGCATGGTATTTGCTTGCAGTTACAAGCAAATTGCTGATTTTCAGCTGTAACCTTAGTGTTTGAATATATTTAATGTTTGAATATATTTACTCAGAGTGCTCAAATAGTGGACCACCTACATAACAGCAAAAAGCAATAAAAATGAAAATAAAATATAATCGTTAAAATAATTTTACATATTTGATTAGATAATGTAATTATCATAATAATAAAAGATAATGTAATATTATATGTTATATATGTATATATTCTAAAATCTGGGACTTAAGATATTGAAATTAATAAATGTATAATAATAATATAAAAATTAATTACATTATAATCATATATTCGATACCTACCTACTCTAGGAACGCACCGTGTTGCCCATTTTTTGTATTGTTAAAATATGTAACTTGTACTGTTTTTTAAAATTGAACTTGGACGTGAAATGAAATTAGTGTTTTTACATATTGATAAAAAAATATGCAGTATTCTGGTTAATGAGATGTGAAAAATTACCTTTTTCTGTATATCTTCAATCGCTACTTCAATGGGCGTCAGGATTATCTGCGTACGCTGTACAACCTGGAAAACAATGTTATAATATTTTTTTAAACAAAAGGTAAACAAGATCAAAAATACAATTTTAAGTAAATCATAACCAAAATAATCTTTATTCAACACAGGCCTTTAGATAATGTTTATTGACATCAAACAAATATAAAAAAGGACACAAAGAGCAAACTATGCGCGGTGGTGAGGATGGTCTTGCGCTTGCATTGTGATGGTGATGATGCTGGTGATGGCGGGCGCGGTGTGCGGTGTGTACCTGTATGCGCGTCTTGACGTAGGGGAAGTGGTGCGCGGTGGTGAGGATGGTCTTGCGCTTGCATTGTGATGGTGATGATGCTGGTGATGGCGGGCGCGGTGTGCGGTGTGTACCTGTATGCGCGTCTTGACGTAGGGGAAGTGGTGCGCGGTGGTGAGGATGGTCTTGCGCTTGCATTGTGATGGTGATGATGCTGGTGATGGCGGGCGCGGTGTGCGGTGTGTACCTGTATGCGCGTCTTGACGTAGGGGAAGTGGTGCGCGGTGGTGAGGATGGTCTTGCGCTTGCATTGTGATGGTGATGATGATGGTGATGGCGGGCGCGGTGTGCGGTGTGTACCTGTATGCGCGTCTTGACGTAGGGGAAGTGGTGCGGCGGTGGTGAGGATGGTCTTGCGCTTGCATTGTGATGGTGATTGATGATGGTGATGGCGGGCGCGGTGTGCGCGGTGTGTACCTGTATGCGCGTCTTGACGTAGGGGAAGTGGTGCGCGGTGGTGAGGATGGTCTTGCGCTTGCATTGTGATGGTGATGATGATGATGGTGATGGCGGGCGCGGTGTGCGGTGTGTACCTGTATGCGCGTCTTGACGTAGGGGAAGTGGTGCGCGGTGGGAGGATGGTCTTGCGCTTGCATTGTGATGGTGATGATGCTGGTGATGGCGGGCGCGGTGTGCGGTGTGTACCTGTATGCGCGTCTTGACGTAGGGGAAGTGGTGCGCGGTGGTGAGGATGGTCTTGCGCTTGCATTGTGATGGTGATGATGATGGTGATGGCGGGCGCGGTGTGCGGTGTGTACCTGTATGCGCGTCTTGACGTAGGGGAAGTGGTGCGCGGTGGTGAGGATGGTCTTGCGCTTGCATTGTGATGGTGATGATGATGGTGATGGCGGGCGCGTGTGCGGTGTGTACCTGTATGCGCGTCTTGACGTAGGGGAAGTGGTGCGCGGTGGTGAGGATGGTCTTGCGCTTGCATTGTGATGGTGATGATGATGGTGATGGCGGGCGCGGTGTGCGGTGTGTACCTGTATGCGCGTCTTGACGTAGGGGAAGTGGTGCGCGGTGGTGAGGATGGTCTTGCGCTTGCATTGTGATGGTGATGATGCTGGTGATGGCGGGCGCGGTGTGCGGTGTGTACCTGTATGCGCGTCTTGACGTAGGGGAAGTGTGCGCGGTGGTGAGGATGGTCTTGCGCTTGCATTGTGATGGTGATGATGATGGTGATGGCGGGCGCGGTGTGCGGTGTGTACCTGTATTGCGCGTCTTGACGTAGGGGAAGTGGTGCGCGGTGGTGAGGATGGTCTTGCGCTTGCATTGTGATGGTGATGATGATGGTGATGGCGGGCGCGGTGTGCGGTGTGTACCTGTATGCGCGTCTTGACGTAGGGGAAGTGGTGCGCGGTGGTGAGGATGGTCTTGCGCTTGCATTGTGATGGTGATGATGATGGTGATGGCGGGCGCGGTGTGCGGTGTGTACCTGTATGCGCGTCTTGACGTAGGGGAAGTGGTGCGCGGTGGTGAGGATGGTCTTGCGCTTGCATTGTGATGGTGATGATGATGGTGATGGCGGGCGCGGTGTGCGGTGTGTACCTGTATGCGCGTCTTGACGTAGGGGAAGTGGTGCGCGGTGGTGAGGATGGTCTTGCGCTGCATTGTGATGGTGATGATGATGGTGATGCGCGGGCGCGGTGTGCGGTGTGTACCTGTATGCGCGTCTTGACGTAGGGGAAGTGGTGCGCGGTGGTGAGGATGGTCTTGCGCTTGCATTGTGATGGTGATGATGATGTGATGGCGGGCGCGGTGTGCGGTGTGTACCTGTATGCGCGTCTTGACGTAGGGGAAGTGTGTGCGCGGTGGTGAGGATGGCCTTGCGCTTGCATTGTGATGGTGATGATGATGGTGATGGCGGCGCGGTGTGCGGTGTGTACCTGTATGCGCGTCTTGACGTAGGGGAAGTGGTGCGCGGTGGTGAGGATGGTCTTGCGCTTGCATTGTGATGGTGATGATGATGGTGATGGCGGGCGCGGTGTGCGGTGTGTACCTGTATGCGCGTCTTGACGTAGGGGAAGTGGTGCGCGGTGGTGAGGATGGTCTTGCGCTTGCACTGCTCGGCGATGTCTCCGTGCGCGCGGCCGCTGGCGGTGAATGGGGTGGCGTACATGAATCGCTCTGATGAAGAAGAAAAAACATTGAATCTAAATAATATTTATTCAACGCAGGCGTCTACAATTACTTATTGACGACAAAACGCCTTGTTTATTTTATTTCCATTTTTTAAACTTCATTCATAATATTATTTTCATCCCACCACCTCGGAAAGTGTAATTTTGCGCTTCGAAATCTGGCTGGAAAATTCTATTTTATTCGCTTGAGCGGCAAAGTAGATTTGAATTTAGAACATCACATATAATGAGTACTCAATCTTAATATATATATTTCTTGTGTGCGTGTGTATGTGACTGAACTCCTCCTAAACGACTGGACCAATTTTGATGAAATTTTTTGTGTGTATTCCAGGGGGCTTGAGGATGGTTTAGATTCACAATACGGTCATATAGATATTGTTTTTCAGCTAAATTATTTATTTAAAAACATTTGAGACAACGTGAGACAACGTGACATTTGAGACATTTGACAGGACAACGTCTGTTGGGCCAGCTAGTATAATTGTAAATTCAAAACGTCATTAAACCTATTTAATGTAACCTCTATGGTGCCAAATTTATGATTAGAACTTTTTAAATTGTGAAAAAATTTAAATTTGGAACCTTCTGGTTTCTTTGTTTTATTTGCGTGCTTCGCACCATTCTAGTTTTTCACGTTTTATTGCTTAATATAATTTGTCATTATAAATTGTTTTCTTTTTCATTTTGTCATTTCCTCGCTGAGGTGGGATGAAAAGTTACGTATTGCACTCGAGTGGAAAGATTTTTCACCTTGTGCTCGTTTGTTTCCCTCGCTGACGCTCAGGATTCTAATTTAGAATCCTTCGCTTGCTCGGTCATCCAAATCGAGCACGCGGTTAAAAAGGAACTTTCCACTCTTGTATAATAAATAACTATTACTTATTTATTAGGAAAAACATTAACATTGAAGATGTATTATTGTACAAATGTGTGCGAAATTAAGATTTGTAGTACATTGTGAGTGCGTGTGGTGTGATCGCAGCGTGCGATAGTTAGTGATGGGGTCATAGTGTGTGATTTACGTGTTTTTTTTTATCACTGCGATAGTGGTGTGGTCACAGTGTGATAGTTAGTGGTATGGTCACAGTGTAAGATAGTGGTGTGGCTACAGTGTGTGTTAGTTAGTGGTGTGGTCACAGTGTGAAATAGTGTCGTGGTGACAGTGAAGTACTGACTGATGTTGAAGTTGCGCTCGTAGTGCGTGGCGCGGCGCCGCAGCTCGTGCGGCTCGAGGTAGGGCTCCACGTACGTGATCTGGATGTAGGCCTTGTCCGGCTGCAGCGACGCAGGGTCCACCGTGTTCGAGTCCTTGATTATCACCACGTTCTCCGCGCCGAACCGTGCGCCATAAAAGTTCTGTAGGAATCTCTTGTTAATCGCCGATGGAACTGAGTTTGAGCATTTATGCCTTACTCATAACTGTTAATATACATATGCATATTATCTGTGTATGATTAGTACGTGTATCCTACTTTATATAACACTTTTGTTTATATAGTATTTACTTTGGGCTAGATTAATTGGTGAGATTAAATAAATAAAATATTATGACTTGATATAGAAAAAAATAATTTATGCGAGTCATTCGAAGTATTCGTCGATTCAGTTTAAATGTCTAAAACCGTTTAGATAAACGTGACTTAATTTTAAAGTAAAGTAAGTTTAAATATATTTTAATCAAATTAGTACTCGGAGCTTCACTAATTCACAACAATTGTAGCATTGTACTTAAACTATATTAAAATAATAGCTTCTTACTTATTGAAAAATACATTTAAATAAAATTAACACTTATCTAAACTTATAATAAAAAAATAAATATTTAAAATTTAATTAAACTAAACTACACAACTAATTAAAAATCTATTAAATATTAAAACTACTTATATTCCAATTACATACATTCTAACACTAAAATATAAAATTATAATATTATTCTACGGAACATCAAGTACGCGTGGCCGCAAGGATACGCGGTGTTTTGCGCTCGCGCATTCCTAAAAATCTATCGGAGTATTAGGCAAACGGACAAACTGGTTCTCGTGTTACCGACGCTCAGCGCGCAGTCGCGTACTTAACTATCACCTGACGACGGTGGCATATTAATTTAAAACCTATAATTATATTAAATTCAATAGTCACAACTTCTTTTCAATCACAGTTATAAATTCCCGCTGGGGTAAGTTTTACATGTTTATTTGAAGTGTTTATTGTAAGGTGTTTCTATGCTATTAGCTTCATTTAACGCTTGTCTTTTCGTTCCTTTTACTGTGACACTGTGACCTTTGATCTATGCGTGGTGACTGGCCGCGAATAATCCGCTAACACCGTGCTATCTGTATTCCAGGAATTTAATTCTACTACAATTTAATAATAATACAATCAGAAGAGGTTTGGATAAGATTTGGAAAAGGAAAAGTTCACCAGCGCTGGTTGGAAGAAAATCGACCTGGAGTACAGCGGCCTACCATCCATCACCGCGACATCAGGCCAGTGTCACTCTGTTTCAAAATTCCGGACTTACAGTCGGGACGTGAGGCGGCCACTACAAATTTTGGGCTAAATAAATTAAGTACCTCCTACTCGTGGTCTTAATTCGAACCCTACCTACCTACCTACCTACCTGCGGAGGGCTGGTTAATTACTAACCAAGTGCCGCACAATATAGTCGCCTGGTAACGATGTATGGACAAGAGTTCGCGTAAAATGCGCGTACGCAAAATGCGCGACGCTTCCCTTCGAAGTGACCCATACCGATTAAAACTCCATGAGCGCGCCTACCAGTGTTGCCAACCCCAGCATAGAGCCAAACTGTAGATATTCTAAAAGTCCATGAGCGCGCGCCTACCAGTGTTGCCAACCCCAGCATAGAGCCAAACTGTAGATATTCTAAAAGTCCATGAGCGCGCCTACCAGTGTTGCCAACCCCAGCATAGAGCCAAACTGTAGATATTCTAAAACTCCATGAGCGCGCCTACCAGTGATGCCAACCCCAGCATAGAACCAAACTGTAGATATTCTAAAACTCCATGAGCGCGCCTACCAGTGTTGCCAACCCCAGCATAGAACCAAACTGTAGATATTCTAAAAGTCCATGAGCGCGCCTACCAGTGATGCCAACCCCAGCATAGAACCAAACTGTAGATATTCCAAAACTCCATGAGCGCGCCTACAGTGTTGCCAACCCCAGCATAGAGCCAAACTGTAGATATTCTAAAAGTCCATGAGCGCGCCTACCAGTGTTGCCAACCCCAGCATAGAGCCAAACTGTAGATATTCTAAAACTCCATGAGCGCGCCTACCAGTGTTGCCAACCCCAGCATAGAACCAAACTGTAGATATTCTAAAAGTCCATGAGCGCGCCTACCAGTGATGCCAACCCCAGCATAGAACCAACTGTAGATATTCTAAAACTCCATGAGCGCGCGCCTACCAGTGTTGCCAACCCCAGCATAGAACCAAACTGTAAGATATTCTAAAACTCCATGAGCGCGCCTACCAGTGTTGCCAACCCCAGCATAGAACCAAACTGTAAATATTCTAAAACTCCATGAGCGCGCCTACCAGTGTTGCCAACCCCAGCATAGAGCCAAACTGTAGATATGCTAAAAGTCCATGAGCGCGCCTACCAGTGTTGCCAACCCCAGCATAGAGCCAAACTGTAGATATTCTAAAACTCCATGAGCGCGCCTACCAGTGATGCCAACCCCAGCATAGAACCAAACTGTAGATATTCTAAAACTCCATGAGCGCGCCTACCAGTGTTGCCAACCCCAGCATAGAACCAAACTGTAGATATTCTAAAAGTCCATGAGCGCGCCTACCAGTGATGCCAACCCCAGCATAGAACCAAACTGTAGATATGCTAAAAGTCCATGAGCGCGCCTACCAGTGTTGCCAACCCCAGCATAGAGCCAAACTGTAGATATTCTAAAACTCCATGAGCGCGCCTACCAGTGTTGCCAACCCCAGCATAGAGCCAAACTGTAGATATTCTAAAACTCCATGAGCGCGCCTACCAGTGTTGCCAACCCCAGCATAGAACCAAACTGTAGATATTCTAAAAGTCCATGAGCGCGCCTACCAGTGATGCCAACCCCAGCATAGAACCAAACTGTAGATATTCTAAAACTCCATGAGCGCGCCTACCAGTGTTGCCAACCCCAGCATAGAACCAAACTGTAAATATTCTAAAACTCCATGAGCGCGCCTACCAGTGTTGCCAACCCCAGCATAGAGCCAAACTGTAGAATTCTAAAAGTCCATGAGCGCGCCTACCAGTGTTGCCAACCCCAGCATAGAGCCAAACTGTAGATATTCTAAAACTCCATGAGCGCGCCTACCAGTGATGCCAACCCCAGCATAGAACCAAACTGTAGATATTCTAAAACTCCATGAGCGCGCCTACCAGTGTTGCCAACCCCAGCATAGAACCAAACTGTAGATATTCTAAAAGTCCATGAGCGCGCCTACCAGTGATGCCAACCCCAGCATAGAACCAAACTGTAGATATTCTAAAACTCCATGAGCGCGCCTACCAGTGTTGCCAACCCCAGCATAGAGCCAAACTGTAGATATTCTAAAACTCCATGAGCGCGCCTACCAGTGTTGCCAACCCCAGCATAGAGCCAAACTGTAGATATTCTAAAACTCCATGAGCGCGCCTACCAGTGTTGCCAACCCCAGCATAGAACCAAACTGTAGATATTCTAAAAGTCCATGAGCGCGCCTACCAGTGATGCCAACCCCAGCATAGAACCAAACTGTAGATATTCTAAAACTCCATGAGCGCGCCTACCAGTGTTGCCAACCCCAGCATAGAACCAAACTGTAAATATTCTAAAACTCCATGAGCGCGCCTACCAGTGTTGCCAACCCCAGCATAGAGCCAAACTGTAGATATTCTAAAAGTCCATGATCGCGCCTACCAGTGTTGCCAACCCCAGCATAGAGCCAAACTGTAGATATTCTAAAACTCCATGAGCGCGCCTACCAGTGATGCCAACCCCAGCATAGAACCAAACTGTAGATATTCTAAAACTCCATGAGCGCGCCTACCAGTGTTGCCAACCCCAGCATAGAACCAAACTGTAGATATTCTGAAACTCCATGAGCGCGCCTACCCCAGCATAGAGCCAAACTGTAGATATTCTAAAAAAAATAACTGTAGAAAACTGTAAATATGAATTAAATAAAAAGTTAATCTACAGCTTAATATTTTTATGATTGAACGATGGTAAAAAATAGAATAAATTTTAGAGGGGCAATTAAAAACCAGAAAATTCATGTGATTCTCGAAGAATCATAAAGATACATACATTAAGTCAATTAAAATTAGTAATTAAGAGCTAGTATTGCAACACAATGAAATAGGCGGATCGTTAGTTAATATTACTAGCTACAATCTCATTTTCAATTTGAAAGTCACCTTGATTTTCCGTTTCATCTTTATTCTTGAAATCGTACATATTTTGATTGACTTTTTTTGAATGGTCATACGTCGCATTGAACTCAAAACAATTTTTAATTTCTGACTTGGTCTGCAAGGTACCTTTTATTGTTGTCGTAGAAAGTGTATTTCTTAGCTTAGTCTGCATAAGATTAATGCTGGAAAACAAGCGTTCTACCGTAGCAGTACTGTGTAGATATCGAGGCTTAAACTAAAAACTGAGAGAATTTCTAAGAAACTGTAGATCTACAGTTAAAACTGTAGGGTTGGCTACACTGGCGCCTACCAAATGATGTAAAGTCCCCCGCACAGCCGCGCTCTCTACCTCGCGAAAATAGATGATGCAATGTGCACGTTCAATTGCGCGATCCTGTATATCGAATAGAAATGGCAGACAAGAAATTTATAAGACAATAAGAAAGAAATATGCATGGGCAAATTGGTAGGAAATGACCTAGGCGAACATGCTTGGACCAAATAGGTGGTATACTGAAGGAAGGTCAGGTCAAGAGTTCTGTAATTGAAGAGCGTGCATGAAAGTGGAGGACACTCAAAAAAAAAAATCAAAATAATATTTATTCAACATAGACCTTTACAGGCACTTATTGACGTCAACAAACAAAACAAAAAAAAAACTTAAATAAAAAAAAAAAAAAACAAAAACCTTGTCCGTACGTACGAATAAAAAAAAAAAAGAAAAAATATATTGACTCGACACCTGTTCGGAAATTGGGAGAGCCTTCTCGAGAAGAACATGCAAGAAACTCTGAAGGTCTATTTTTTATCTCCTCTTTTCAATGTTAACAATCACAATAATAGAATACAAAAATACAATATAGTACAAGATACAATCATACCTAACACGATTACAGTCGTATGTATGTTTACATACACATATAAAATAATACAATATTATAAATAATGTTGTTACCAAACATGGCTCTATGAATAATGTCCCTATTCCCAAACAGTGTGATCATTAAGATAGTCACTTACTTTATAATAACCTTTACTGATGAGTGTCTTTTTGATATGGTTTTTAAATTTATATAAAGGCAAATCAATGACACCTTGCATTTCCCCAAGAACGAACAGCTAGTTTTATGGAGTCTGAACATTGGAACTAGGGAAGTATCTTTGGGATCGCAGCAATCGGAATACTGTGTGGGTCTACATACCTACCCCCATGGGAAAAAGGCGTTAGTATAATAATGTAATCATATAATATTAGTATGTATAATTTATAGAGAAGTAAAAAAAAAAACAAACATTGACCCAGCCTTCTGATTATATTAATGTCCCTGATATTCGTCCTACAGAAATATACTCGTTCAGGAGACGTATTTTTGAATTATTAAACGTGAATTTGGAATTCGAATAAGAATACAAATCGTGCGCGAAATTATTTTCTACTGCTTACAATTTTATAGATTTTTGAATCACTCGAATTCAGTGTTGTCATTAAGAACAAATTCTTAATTAAATTCCGTTTCACGCTGAAAATTTCAAAACCACAACAAAAATCTGGCGATGCCTCACACGTGAAACGGATCACTGTCAAGGTCACGTCAGCGGATATTCTACTAGTAGAAATAAAAACGAGTGGGTTGAACCACTCGTTGCACAACGCACGAAATGAAAATTCAGAAATAGTGATTTCGGTAATTCGTATACGAATCTCACGATTTCGAATGCGAATTGGTTTTCTATTGTTTCGAAAATTCGTCTCCAGATCGGAAGATATCTGTCGGAGGTGCATGACCACTGACCTCCAGCCTGCTGAAGATCTCGGGCAGCTTGGTCAGCGCGTGTTCTTTATACACGAACTCTTGCTGATCGAGGTCTCCAAAGCGGGCTCCGTAGAAGGACACGCGGAAGTATGCGCCGAACACCCGCTTGCCGTGAAGCTGCTCGATACGGCTAAACGCTTCATGCAGTTTGCTAAACAAACATCATATTGTTTGACAAAAACAGGCTAATGTTGATCGAGCATGTGTGTACTTATGTTAGTCTGAATGTAAGTACACGCAAAAAAATAACGAATTAGGAAATATTTAAATCACGTGTCGCTGACGCGTCTTCAACCGAAAATTGATTTTCATGCAGATCTTATGTCATTCGCAATACCGGCGCTTTTCGTAGTGCGCTGTATTTTTCTTAGTGTTCTCATTTGTTCATAGTATGTGGTTGTAAAACAATTTTACAGTGACCTTAGATGAATTAAAAGGAAGAAGAACCGTTTCCACACTCACCCGTGTATGTTGGCCAGCTTCTTGTAATCGCGCATTTCTTCGGCGATAGGGATGAGTACTTTGTACACCTCGTTCACTGTTTCGTACATGCCCGCCGTCATCAACTCGCCGGCTGCGTGTTCCAGGAGTGCCTGCCAAGGGAATGGGGATAGATAAATCCACCACTAACTTGTGCATGTAAATATGTAGTTGTATAGATTTTGGTTATACCTACATATTATTACATATTAGTTATCATTTATACACAATTTGCGATGGCGGTGGGCAGTGTGCGGGGTGCGGGGTGCGGGGGGGGGCCCACCTGCAGCTCGGCGCGGGACAGGTGGTGCGCGGGCGGCTCGGCGCCGGCGCAGGCCTCGTCGGCGGCGTTGTGCGCGTGACGCGGCGGTGGCAGTGTGCGGGGCGCGGGGAGCGGGGGGCCCACCTGCAGCTCGGCGCGGGACAGGTGGTGCGCGGGCGGCTCGGCGCCGGCGCAGGCCTCGTCGGCGGCGTTGTGCGTGACGCGGCGGTGGCAGTGTGCGGGGCGCGGGGAGCGGGGGGCCCACCTGCAGCTCGGCGCGGGACAGGTGGTGCGCGGGCGGCTCGGCGCCGGCGCAGGCCTCGTCGGCGGCGTTGTGCGTGACGCGGCGGTGGCAGTGTGCGGGGCGCGGGGAGCGGGGGGCCCACCTGCAGCTCGGCGCGGGACAGGTGGTGCGCGGGCGGCTCGGCGCCGGCGCAGGCCTCGTCGGCGGCGTTGTGCGTGACGCGGCGGTGGCAGTGTGCGGGGCGCGGGGAGCGGGGGGCCCACCTGCAGCTCGGCGCGGGACAGGTGGTGCGCGGGCGGCTCGGCGCCGGCGCAGGCCTCGTCGGCGGCGTTGTGCGTGACGCGGCGGTGGCAGTGTGCGGGGTGCGGGGTGCGGGGTGCGGGGGGCCCACCTGCAGCTCGGCGCGGGACAGGTGGTGCGCGGGCGGCTCGGCGCCGGCGCAGGCCTCGTCGGCGGCGTTGTGCGTGACGCGGCGGTGGCAGTGTGCGGGGTGCGGGGTGCGGGGGGCCCACCTGCAGCTCGGCGCGGGACAGGTGGTGCGCGGGCGGCTCGGCGCCGGCGCAGGCCTCGTCGGCGGCGTTGTGCGTGACGCGGCGGTGGCAGTGTGCGGGGTGCGGGGTGCGGGGTGCGGGGGGCCCACCTGCAGCTCGGCGCGGGACAGGTGGTGCGCGGGCGGCTCGGCGCCGGCGCAGGCCTCGTCGGCGGCGTTGTGCGTGACGCGGCGGTGGCAGTGTGCGGGGTGCGGGGTGCGGGGGGGGGCCCACCTGCAGCTCGGCGCGGGACAGGTGGTGCGCGGGCGGCTCGGCGCCGGCGCAGGCCTCGTCGGCGGCGTTGTGCGTGACGCGGCGGTGGCAGTGTGCGGGGTGCGGGGTGCGGGGGGGGGCCCACCTGCAGCTCGGCGCGGGACAGGTGGTGCGCGGGCGGCTCGGCGCCGGCGCAGGCCTCGTCGGCGGCGTTGTGCGTGACGCGGCGCAGCGCGTGCGCGCCGCGGCCGCCGGCCACGTGCTCCGCCACCAGCGCGGCGCCGTGCACCAGGCACATGCCGGCCTCCGTGTGGTTGGACCGCTGCCAACATTGCTACGTTGCTCATTGGCGATCGAAACCTCAAGAATATTTAATCGAACAACAGAACAGTAAATTACCCAATTTACATTATACGGCAATTAACCAAAATTCGTAGTGCTTCTTTTCTTACTATCGCCTAATATAGATTCGATACCTGCCTAAAAAATGATATCGAAAAAAAAACATCGATTTTATAAAAGAGTCAAACCTACAAAATAAAAACATTTTTTCGTTAAATCTGCTATCTAATGGTCAATAATATACATTTTTATCGTACACTTTATATATTTCCGGCATTATATCCCTCACCTCCATGTGCTTCTGCGCCATGTTGTTGAGCCATGTAAGACGCAGGTCGGGGCTGTGCTGGTAGCCCCGCGCGATGCGGTGCATGAGGTCCAGCAGCATCTCGGGATCCTCCTGGAACTCCTTCATCTTCACCGTGTCTGACAGGATCATGTGCAGGTTGAACACCAGGTCCTTCACCTACAAAACAAGAACATTTATAAACAGGCGACTCAAATCTACTTCCAATGGAGACAAATTTTATTGGAATCGAGTTGGCATTTGGATCGTCCTAAGAAGAATTTGTTGTACTAACTGGACATTTGAAATTACTAACTACGCGTTATTAAGTCGAAGATAAAACATATCAACTATTTTAAATACCATCCTTTTACTAAGCTATCGATCAGGTCTTTAGTATAGTATAGTCTTCTGTATTGAAGACTATTGTAACGTTATACGTACATTCCTACTTTAAACAATAATAAAAGGAATAATTAATAAAAAAAAAAACAAAATAAAACTAAATAACTAACAAAAAATAGATTATAATAATAAAAAGAAATCCTAAATTATTTAAAAATAAAAAAGTACACTATAAAAAAAACATACAACTTAACATCATAAATACATAAACTTAGATTAAAATAAATAAATTCAATAATTACAAATTTAAATCACACTTAACTTAATTAAACAATAAACGTAACTTAACTTACCAATATTATATATACAATAAATAATACAATCAACTAAGCGAATAATATGTAATCGATGATGGTTCACTTATTTGACGCGCGGTACCCTAACCGGCAGCTATTCATTCCTTACGCCTTTTGTTCGGATAGACCAATGGTGCGCGCTCTGTGCACGAGCCGTGCGTGGCCGATCTTTGCCGATCGATTCCCACTCGTCGCAGGAGCAAGCCCGTGGTAGCACGGTCTGCTAATTGAATATTGTCGCAACATTTTTGTAAATTTATAATAGCAGTCACGTATTGACTGTAATATTGTAATAACTATTTATAGTACCTATTACACATTTAATTCACAGTATTCAACGTAATATACTTTTGTGAAGTGATTTATTTCCCCGACAGGGGAACAAAGTACGGGCTTAAAAGCGGCGCCGCCACTTACGGGAATCAACCCTGGCCTGCCACCTACATCACCGCTACTTGGTTCCCCCTCCAGCGGTCACCCATCACCTTTGGCTGCAACCCACCAGGGAAGTCCGGGAATCACGGAAGCAACCTGTCAGTCGGGCCTAAATTACCCACGACCCATTTGATAAAATTTAAAAACAATAAATACATTACTTCGTGTACGCTGGAGTTGGCTTATTCATTTAACCACCCGCGACACTATATAATTTGAAAAAAGATAGGCGCACTTCATTAGTGGTGAGTGTCTTAGCTTTATTACACTGGAATGTTAAATACCGTATAAATCTCTTTTGTATGCGTTCTAGTCTTTTAATGTGGTCATTATAGAAAGGTGATCTGCAATACTCAAGTTGGGAGTGAACAAGTGTTGAGTACAATAATAGTTTTGTGGACAGTATTTTGAAGTCTCTACTGTTCCTCAAACCAAACCAAAAACCTTTATTACGTATATTATCGATATGCTGATGAAAGCGAAGTTTTTTATCCAGATAGACGACCAGATCGCGTATGCTAGCTACTTCTAGCAATTGCCCATACCTGCATGCCGTATATCAAGATATAGACAGCATACTTTCATTAGTCGTTTGCATTATTATTCGGGGCCTACCCCGCATGCTGTAAAAGGACTGCATAATTGATTAATGACAATGAGCCATTAGTCATTGCGGCTGTTACCATTTTCCTCTTGACAGCTTACTAGAGAATATAAAGTTGAGATTGCATTACACTTATTTATACAGTAATTCATTACACATTTTAACTTGCAACTTAAATTGATTCTATTCACAACATTTTTCATGTTTGTATGAACAATGAGTAAACTATTTTTGCATCAAAAACAATTGGCTTGGAAGTAAAATGTAGTTCCATGATACAAGGTATACTAAACCACTTTATCGATTTCTATGTTTATGGAAGGTAACCTTCATCCTTTCATTACTCTTTCAAGGTACAAAGACGGTAACCCTTTTTAACGTGTCACCTGTTCCGGGAAGGAGGTAGCCGCCAGTTCCACGTCTCGTTCAGCATATAGCAGAACAGTTTTGAGCGCTCGCCGCAGCGCCTCCTCGCTGAACGTGGCCGAGGTGCCGACTAGTGACGACAGGGACATCGTCACCTGCATCTTCACTCGGCTGAAGTTCTACAACCGAGATGAGAATATATATAATAACGGCTGTCCCGAAAGGCACAGAGGCCTTTCCATCACTGCTTAAAGTTAAAACAATAATGAAACTGAGGCAGCGCTCTTACGGCGTATAGCGCCATCTCGCTTGCACTGCGGTTTAATTCCTGTTTTAAGCGATTACGGTAGATGATGATGTTATTGCTGTAAAATTTGCTAATATAATAATATATATGAACTTAATTATCTTTAAGTAGTTTCTATACCAGGGTCGACTGTAACTTATTATTAGGGAATCAAAAACGGTTGTGGCGGGCGCCAGCGCCGCGCAGTGCCGCAGCAGCACCAGGCACAGCGCCACTGCTGCACTGCTGCGCAGCACGGCCGCTATGTACGTTGCCCAGCTGGTAGTAGTGCCGCATGAGCGGGTACAGCGTGCCGCAGCAGCACCAGGCACAGCGCCACTGCTGCACTGCTGCGCAGCACGGCCGCTACGTACGTTGCCCAGCTGGTAGTGGTGCCGCATGAGCGAGTACAGCGTGGCGGAGGCGTGCGCGCGCGTGCCGGGCGCCAGCGCCGCGCAGTACCGCAGCAGCACCAGGCACAGCGCCACTGCTGCACTGCTGCGCAGCACGGCCGCTACGTACGTTGCCCAGCTGGTAGTGGTGCCGCATGAGCGAGTACAGCGTGGCGGAGGCGTGCGCGCGCGTGCCGGGCGCCAGCGCCGCGCAGTGCCGCAGCAGCACCAGGCACAGCGCCACTGCTGCACTGCTGCGCAGCACGGCCGCTACGTACGTTGCCCAGCTGGTAGTGGTGCCGCATGAGCGAGTACAGCGTGGCGGAGGCGTGCGCGCGCGCGCGTGCGGGCGCCAGCGCCGCGCAGTGCCGCAGCAGCACCAGGCACAGCGCCACTGCTGCACTGCTGCGCAGCACGGCCGCTACGTACGTTGCCCAGCTGGTAGTGGTGCCGCATGAGCGAGTACAGCGTGGCGGAGGCGTGCGCGCGCGTGCCGGCGCCAGCGCCGCGCAGTGCCGCAGCAGCACCAGGCACAGCGCCACTGCTGCACTGCTGCGCAGCACGGCCGCTACGTACGTTGCCCAGCTGGTAGTGGTGCCGCATGAGCGAGTACAGCGTGGCGGAGGCGTGCGCGCGCGTGCCGGGCGCCAGCGCCGCGCAGTGCCGCAGCAGCACCAGGCACAGCGCCACTGCTGCACTGCTGCGCAGCACGGCCGCTACGTACGTTGCCCAGCTGGTAGTGGTGCCGCATGAGCGAGTACAGCGTGGCGGAGGCGTGCGCGCGCGTGCCGGGCGCCAGCGCCGCGCAGTGCCGCAGCAGCACCAGGCACAGCGCCACTGCTGCACTGCTGCGCAGCACGGCCGCTACGTACGTTGCCCAGCTGGTAGTGGTGCCGCATGAGCGAGTACAGCGTGGCGGAGGCGTGCGCGCGCGTGCCGGGCGCCAGCGCCGCGCAGTGCCGCAGCAGCACCAGGCACAGCGCCACTGCTGCACTGCTGCGCAGCACGGCCGCTACGTACGTTGCCCAGCTGGTAGTGGTGCCGCATGAGCGAGTACAGCGTGGCAGAGGCGTGCGCGCGCGTGCTGGGCGCCAGCGCCGCGCAGTGCCGCAGCAGCACCAGGCACAGTCCCCACTCCTCGCCGCAGCACCCGTACCCCAGCTGCACGACATCTCATTAAATAAAATCCTCTCATGAAATCAATAAATGTAAAAATAAGAAAACGGGGAGACATAGAGAGAGAGAAATAAAAAAAAAAAACAATAAGTCTCAAATAAATTAATACTACAACCTAAATTAACAATGCAATAGTCCTCAGATAGTTAAACTGTATTTTAACTTAATTTTGTATAACATATTCAAAGTGTTTGTGTGATGGAGGTGACAGTTACGATAAAATGTTTTATAAAGTTACGGTTATGTATATCTGTGTGAGTTGTGACGTGTCGCGAGTGTGGGTGCAGTGACTGGCGGCGGTGGCGACTCACCCTGGCGATGAAGGAGCGCACGCTGGCGAACATGTGCTCCAGCACCACGGTGCTCTGGTGGCGCTGCAGCGCGCGCAGCACCACGTGCAGCGCCGCGCTAGCCGCCGCCTGCCCGTGCTCACCGCCCGCCTGCGGACGGACCCACTGGCTGAGCGGCACTTAGGCCGTTTGTCCACCACTGGCGTCACCGGACCGTCAACGAGATCGAAGCCGAGATCAAGATAACGTGACGGCGACCGTTCGTCTACTGCGACGATCTCGGTGGTTCACTCTGTTTCTTGTAGTCTCAGTGCGTGGTAGTGCATAGAAATAAAACTAAATAGGGCATGGCTGGGTTTAATCGACGACAACTTCTCCCACTTTTGTATATTCGAAGGCGTAGGCGAAGCAAAGAATTTTGGATTCATTCGATAATACGTGAATACATCACAGGAGCGTTTTATGTATTTCACGACAAGTTGCGGCAGCATGACGAGAATAGGATGGCCACAACTACATTCGATTATATAATGTATAAAACAAAAGTGTTTAAATTTCTTGGCCATTTTCATTTATTGTACGTCGTAATACGTTTTTGAATAAATCATCAAAAGCTACAATCCGACAACGACGCGTAGGTAAGTGGCCCGTCAAAATCTCAGGCCGAGTTCTAGCGGAAGCGAAAAACTAAGCGATACTTCGGCGGCCGGGATGACGGCACACTGCTATAGTATGTAATGCTAAATCGGCGTCGTCATGACGTCCCGGTGACGGTGGTTGGTGGACGAACGGCCTTAGTAATGGATATATAAGCAGTTGTATTTAATAATCGACTGTTTTAATAATCTAGGGGCGTACTCTTAAAAACGATATTCGATATATCGTGGACTTCGTCGTGCCGTATCCTACTCTTAGTTACTATCGTTTAAAGCATTCCACCGAACGATCGAACGAACGATATCAATTTTGATATAAGAAAGCCTCAAATGACAACGATGAATTGAATTTGACAGACGAACATTCGCAAATTATACGTCAAATTTGCGAAAAGTAATACGATACGGTTTGAGGTGTCGTTGTAATTAATATAAATTTGACGTTTATTTTGCGAATGTTCGTCTGTCAAATTCAATTCATCGTTGTCATTTGAGGCTTTCTTATGTCAAAATTAATATCGTTCGTTCGATCGTCCGTTGAAATGTTTTAAACGATAGTAACTAAACGTAAGATACGACACGACGAAGTCCACGATATATCGAATAACGTTTTTAAGAGTACGGCCACTAGTTCCGGCAGCTGTCGCGGCAGCGGTGGCGGTGGTGGCGGGCGCGTCACCTGCACGAGCGCTTCGAGCGCGGCGAGCAGCGTGAGCGCCACCTCGGCGGCGAGCGCGGCGGCCAGGTCGGGCAGCGGCCGGTGCGGCGGCGGCGCCCCCGCCCCTCCCCGCACCCACTCCTTGCGCCAGCGTTCCCGCTTGCCGCTGCTCGCTGCCGACGTACCTGCCGCGCGACCCACACATATACCTGCACGAGCGCCTCGAGCGCGGCGAGCAGCGTGAGCGCCACCTCGGCGGCGAGCGCGGCGGCCAGGTCGGGCAGCGGCCGGTGCGGCGGCGGCGCCCCCGCCCCTCCCCGCACCCACTCCTTGCGCCAGCGTTCCCGCTTGCCGCTGCTCGCTGCCGACGTACCTGCCGCGCGACCCACACATATACCTGCACGAGCGCCTCGAGCGCGGCGAGCAGCGTGAGCGCCACCTCGGCGGCGAGCGCGGCGGCCAGGTCGGGCAGCGGCCGGTGCGGCGGCGGCGCCCCCGCCCCTCCCCGCACCCACTCCTTGCGCCAGCGTTCCCGCTTGCCGCTGCTCGCTGCCGACGTGCCTGCCGCGCGACCCACACATATACCTCACTCTCTTGCTCAGAAATAAACTTCTACAATGTAGAGTAGACAAAATTGTATACCTACCCTAACCTTCAAATGGAGGTAACAATCTATTTTACCTCAATTTATTTATGGCTAACACAGAAACTTCGCAATTAAATGTATATAAGTGAGCACTCGTCAGATTTTACATATTGACTTTGAAATAGCTCTTATGTCGCTCGTAATAATAGTGGTTTTTGTAATAAGGAAAGTTAAATATCTAGGGTAATAGAAGGGTTTTGACAAAATCCAACATGTCGATAATACGCTTACAACTATTCGTCACTGACATTCGTAACGTTAAGCAACTTATATATTGACTTACCTTTGCGGCGCATAATGAAATCTGAACGGGCGGAGCCTTGGCCCAAGATCACATCTTCCAATTTGGACTTTATATCCGTAGTCTTACGGACATTTTGCTGAGCGCACTTCATTATCTCCTTGCGGCCCTGTACAGATACGAAATTTTATTTTTACACTAGTAACTTAGACTGTACTGTGTTAGTTGTAATATTAGTTGACATCACAAAAATCTAAAGTTTCAATTTAAAATATTATATTTTGTGCATTAAGAGCGATAAATCTATTGTAACATTTTCCACTGATTAAATATTAATTAATACAGCAGCTCAGGAGTATTATAAGATAATGAGAATGAAAAGTATTGCTTTTTTATACATTTATGTGTACCAGCGCCAGCAGCTGGTTGAGCTTGGTGGCAGCCATCTAGTATGAAAGAGATGTACGGCGGCCCACTTGAGCAGCAGTACCTTGTACTGGTGGCAGCGCAGGCTGAGGTCCACCAGCGCCAGCAGCTGGTTGAGCCTGGTGGCAGCCATCAAGTATGAAAGAGATGTACGGCGGCCCACTTGAGCAGCAGTACCTTGTACTGGTGGCAGCGCAGGCTGAGGTCCACCAGCGCCAGCAGCTGGTTGAGCCTGGTGGCAGCCATCGAGTATGAAAGAGATGTGCGGCGGCCCACTTGAGCAGCAGTACCTTGTACTGGTGGCAGCGCAGGCTGAGGTCCACCAGCGCCAGCAGCTGGTTGAGCCTGGTGGCAGCCATCGAGTATGAAAGAGATGTGCGGCGGCCCACTTGAGCAGCAGTACCTTGTACTGGTGGCAGCGCAGGCTGAGGTCCACCAGCGCCAGCAGCTGGTTGAGCCTGGTGGCAGCCATCGAGTATGAAAGAGATGTGCGGCGGCCCACTTGAGCAGCAGTACCTTGTACTGGTGGCAGCGCAGGCTGAGGTCCACCAGCGCCAGCAGCTGGTTGAGGAGCCTGGTGGCAGCCATCGAGTATGATAGAGATGTACGGCGGCCCACTTGAGCAGCAGTACCTTGTACTGGTGGCAGCGCAGGCTGAGGTCCACCAGCGCCAGCAGCTGGTTGAGCCTGGTGGCAGCCATCGAGTATGAAAGAGATGTGCGGCGGCCCACTTGAGCAGCAGTACCTTGTACTGGTGGCAGCGCAGGCTGAGGTCCACCAGCGCCAGCAGCTGGTTGAGCTTGGCGGCAGCCATCGAGTATGATAGAGATGTACGGCGGCCCACTTGAGCAGCAGTACCTTGTACTGGTGGCAGCGCAGGCTGAGGTCCACCAGCGCCAGCAGCTGGTTGAGCTTGGCGGCAGCCATCGAGTATGATAGAGATGTACGGCGGCCCACTTGAGCAGCAGTACCTTGTACTGGTGGCAGCGCAGGCTGAGGTCCACCAGCGCCAGCAGCTGGTTGAGCTTGGCGGCAGCCATCGAGTATGATAGAGATGTACGGCGGCCCACTTGAGCAGCAGTACCTTGTACTGGTGGCAGCGCAGACTGAGGTCCACCAGCGCCAGCAGCTGGTTGAGGAGCCTGGTGGCAGCCATCGAGTATGATAGAGATGTACGGCGGCCCACTTGAGCAGCAGTACCTTGTACTGGTGGCAGCGCAGGCTGAGGTCCACCAGCGCCAGCAGCTGGTTGAGCCTGGTGGCAGCCATCGAGTATGAAAGAGATGTGCGGCGGCCCACTTGAGCAGCAGTACCTTGTACTGGTGGCAGCGCAGGCTGAGGTCCACCAGCGCCAGCAGCTGGTTGAGGAGCCTGGTGGCAGCCATCGAGTATGATAGAGATGTGCGGCGGCCCACTTGAGCAGCAGTACCTTGTACTGGTGGCAGCGCAGGCTGAGGTCCACCAGCGCCAGCAGCTGGTTGAGGAGCCTGGTGGCAGCCATCGAGTATGATAGAGATGTACGGCGGCCCACTTGAGCAGCAGTACCTTGTACTGGTGGCAGCGCAGGCTGAGGTCCACCAGCGCCAGCAGCTGGCTGAGCCTGGTGGCAGCCATCGAGTATGAAAGAGATGTGCGGCGGCCACTTGAGCAGCAGTACCTTGTACTGGTGGCAGCGCAGGCTGAGGTCACCAGCGCCAGCAGCTGGCTGAGCTTGGCGGCAGCCATCGAGTATGATAGAGATGTACGGCGGCCCACTTGAGCAGCAGTACCTTGTACTGGTGGCAGCGCAGGCTGAGGTCCACCAGCGCCAGCAGCTGGTTGAGCCTGGTGGCGGACAGTGAGTGCGCCAGAGACGCTATGGCGGAGCGGTCGGCCCACTTCAGCACCCACACGAAGCACATCACCAGATTGCGGGTCGTCTCACTCGTGAACTGAGTGCGAGCACTCTGTAAACACCAGCACATAACAACACATCAGAACCATCCCATCTATACGAAAAATTTCGATTGCTTTGCACGTAGTCTGTATGCCGAGAGTTGACAAAAATTATGACATGTCTCCCAAACAGTAATCAAAATCAAACAATTTTGTCTTGAAATGAGATTTTTACAGCGGGAGACTTTGTACTGGAAAGAATAGGGTATTACGCACTATGAAAAATAAAATCTAAATTTATGTTTTATAGTTCATTTATGAAAAAACAAACGAAAAATATTAATTTCTATTCATAAAACTGCAAAATAAATTAAATATTTCAATTTGAAAATACAAGTTTTTTTATCTGTGCTTCGAATGTCAAAAACGCTGTACGCCATCTGTCGTCGCTGTACGTCACTGGACTTGTAAATAAACAACCTCGGTTTTTGTTGTACATGTCTACTGTGTAATTTATTAGATTAACGAAGTTTCTCAGTTATTACTATCACGTTTCTTGATATTCTGCACCTATACTATATATATTGACCATGGAAGACGGCTTTGTAAAAGCAGAAAGTACTAATCTTCCACGAATAAATACATTGATGGTGGCGAAATTCTTTGCTTGCAATCCCGACTTCTGTTCTGCGGAATTAAGAAATGTCAAAACATCTATGTAAGTATTAATATACCTACTACAAACTTTCCTTTAATAACAACAAAACTTTACGATTATGCTTTATTTTGCGATCATAGGTATTATAACCTAAAATTTCCTTTCAGAAAAATATAACCTATAAAATATTAGTTTTGTAATGACAAGAATTTATTTTCACATGTTTATATGAGCTATTAAACTGCATACTTACATCGAAATGATCCTCACAAAAATAGTATTTCGTTTTTGTGGACAATGACTTTGGATCTCTTCGTGCTAATTTCAACCACGTATTTCTCATTTTTAAATCTGTTGGCACTTGTATCCATAACTTTTCCGGTGTTTTAACACTTGAATTCTTACATTCAGACACAAGACACCAATGATAAGGACTATAGCCACTAGAACTCATTATTTATTCGAAAATATGTTTATTTCTTTCAGCGAAGCGTAATGTTTACAATGCCCGTGACGTCACAGACATGGCGGCCTGAGAATTGGCGTTTTCGCGCCCAAATTTGAATTGTAAAATTAAAACACGTTTTTATGAAATAATTGGAATAAAAAAAATGTATTTATATTTTTTTGTGGTATTTTATCAATAACAGATTAAATTAAAACACTTTTTGAATTAGACTGTAATACCCTATTAGCATGGACTATTTTTTTTCTCCCTGTATTTTTACAGAGTCGTCATTTAGAAGCTGGCCTCTGACAAATAGTGTGAACATAGTATAAATCAAAGTTGCTACCCGCCGTCTGTCTGTCCCTATGTATGCTTAGATCTTTAAAACCACGCAACGGATTTTGATGCGGTTTTTTTAATAGATACAGTGGTTGAAGAGGAAGGTTTATATGCATAATAACATAAAATACATACAATAATAAAATAAGCACCCCACGTGTTTTGTTCAATAATATCAATTTTACAATTGATTCAGTTTCATTCAATTTTAACAGCGTGTGTATTTTTTTTTTTAGTTTTTTAAACTATAATTTATTATATACAATGTTCATAGATTTTCTATAGTGTATTTCTATAGCATTGCATCCGTGCGAAGTTGGGGCAGGTGGCTAGTTTACTATAAATCAAATAAATATCGCCTAATTGTATGGTGGTCGTAGCTTAACTCCCGCTCCAGCCGTTTTTATGGTATGAGGCTTGCAGTTGTTGCCAAATGAGTGCACGAACAAGCGAACGCGATGGCCATATTGAGATTCTGTCCTGCGACTCCAGAGAGTTGATTTTGTGTAGTTTTTTGTTTTATACGGCTATTAATTGTTGAAAATATTATTTAGTTTGGAAGCCGACAAAATACGAAACTTTGTTGAGTATGTTTTTAATGAGTTGCCATTTTTAAGCTGTTTATTACAATTTTAGGACCCGGACTTTATGAACTCTCGGCAAAGAGACTTTGAGTGCGTGCTTTGTATATTTTTGCTCCTATTTAATACGTGTGGGCAAAAGTCTCTTGATTGAACGCCGTGCGTTCTTAAATTTAGAATGTGAATATTGAAAAAATCAGGAGTATATAATACACAAACCAAAAAGATCGAATGCTAATTTGTATGAAAGTTAATAACGTACTCGTATACATCCCTCTTTTTTCAACTGTTCTTTTAGCTTGCCCTATTCATTTGTCTGTGTCAAATACCTGTACCCCCTACCTGTTGATCGATTGATCTAAAATTTGATATGCACTTCAAGTTGATGATAAAATAATGCATTACATTATTTTATCATTAACTTGAAATATCTAATTGAGAATACGTTTTAATGTAGCTTCAGTACTTACATGAATTTATTGTATTGTATTATTTTATTTAGTACTATTTTATCATAGAGTTCATGATTCTACACAACTCAATTATTCGCCGTTATTCTACAATCTTATATTACATTAATAAATGTGGTTTGCATCTTGTTTTTTAATAACTAAACAAATATTATGTATAATAGAAGTTAAATCGAATTATCGAGTTATACAATCGAATTATCGAGTTATACAAATCATTAGTACACCAATAGAACGAAATCAATCACGAATTTATTTCAGTAATGAATATGTTTTGTTTTAAAGCTCACTTGTTTGTATTCACCGTCCGGCGTAGACGAAAGGAAGATATTTGAAAACGGATTATTTTCGACGTCTAGTTGCAGGATATCTGAAAAATTACACGTATTGAATAACAATTGAAATAGCAGGTCTGTGCCTACCACATTGATATTTTATGTTTACCATAATCATATAATAAGCAAACTAAATTATATGAATCTTTTACACACATCTCAATAAACATTAACTAAAAACGTAATTTATAGGCAAGAAAGGACAATGACAAGAATAGATCTGATCACCGACAGATTTTCTATAATTTCTTAAATTATTATATTAAAAAACAATACTTAATCTTATTAAAAAACATTAAGAATTATACAATATAATTAAAATCTGTAGAAGTACACCGTTGAAAAGAAAATTTAAATAGTAATTTAATTTATCAATACATTTCACTACTTTTAAATGTTACCAACACCAAAATAACAATATCGATACGAAATTGCACTTGCCAATCGATTACAATAATATCATTACGAAGATACTGTTGCATGTTATTTTCGTCTAGTGATTTTTTTATATAAATCATTTGAGAAATGAGTTGATAGTTGGGGATATGTCTAACAAAAGTGGTCTTCCCGTTTTGGGTTGTTTCTTAAAATATAATATCAAAATAGAAGCAGTAAATTCGAAAATAAATAGACTTACTTACGATTTGTTTTATCAAAATTGCACATAATACTTGGCGTATCATCTCTCATGTTTTATTGTAGTACATGCATATGTTTTTATCTTCGCAATTAACTAATTTCCCACACTCAAAAATAAATTATTGTATGATTTTCATCAAAACACTCGTATAATATAGGTCCATTGTTTGTTATGTAGCTGTCAGTATGACGTTCCCTCTCATTCTTTATTACTTCAATTTATTACAATGTGTGTAGTGGTAACTTATACTCTGTCCATTATGTTATTTTCTTTTTGACAGATCGCGCGTATGAAAATATTGTCTATTTTTCAAAATTATAGTACTACAGTAATAATATACCTTTCTAGACGGGTAACGCCCACATAGTGAAGTGCTCTGTGCATAACAAACTACCACAGACAATAAGCAGTTCTTGAAATCAGATAAATCGATAAATGTCTTCAAATCAAATATTTGTAAATTTTATTTATTTCCTCTCGACAGCTACCTTACATTATTTATAGGTATGTGAATTTTAATATTCAAACGCATATGTAGTTCTTCTTCGTAAATTACACTAGACTCGTCAGTTGAGTCCTCTGTTACATAAATAACCAATACTTGTGCCATCATGTATCAATTGCAACATCTCGATCCAATCAGACATTATTAATTTTTTTGTCCTCTGTACAACACTCGCCCAGTTTTCAGGTGTCACATCACCACACGCCGCTAGTTAATAACTGCAACATTTTATTTGCTGTAACGGCGGCGTTGTGTTATTTCTTGCTGCCTTCCCTTTAATTTGTGCCCATATCAATTCGATGGCATTATACTGACAGTGATACGGTGGGATTCTAATGACAGTATGTCCATATTCCGCAGCCATTTCATCGACGACGTATCTTTTAGGTATACGTTTCGATTTAAAAACCAGATAAACGAATTTAATATTATAATAAAAATAATATCGCTGCATTAAATCGATTAAAAGTTCTTCTTAAATAAAATCGATATTCTGTTTAATCGAATCGGTAACTTGCGAGTTCATCACTGATTTCAAAATATCTTAAACTGTCAAAAAGAAAATAATATAATGGACAGAGTATAATAATCCCTATTAAAATAAATTGTGATAGGTTATATTTCTGAATATGATCATATTTTTATTGATGTAATTAGGTATATTATTATAACACTCGATTATCGATACCGTTAATCTAATAATGTTATTATAGTGCTGGCAACACTAAATAAAACATTATGACTGTCACGTCAATGTCTAAAAGTTTTATCACTTCTCCTACGAAGTAATTCCGTTTTCGAATAATACATTGTTAACAAATTTGACATTTGGTTTTTTTTTCCATACATTTTAAAATAATGTAGGTAGGTATTGTTGTGTTTTGTGTATATTTTTACTATAAAAAAAATCATTAATTTAACTACAGTAGGGCCTCGGTAATCCGGACTCCCGCTTGTTCGGTGATCGCTGTAATTCGGCCGGGCAGTGGGATTCGCGGGGGAGGCTGGGTGTAGGAACTAGTAGTTGTAGTGGGACTATGAGTAAGATGAGGTTAATAGCGATGAAGTTTTCGCCTTCACAAAAGTTGGCAATTCAGAGGCAGTAGCTTTAAAATGGGCTAAAGATAACGAATTTGATAGCCACGAGGTTATGTTTCTCTGTCGACTTTGAGACCGGGCTTTCGAAATTAACTGCGAAGATTATAAACAGAAGAGTATTACAGATTTTTTCCAAAGAATGTCGTCTTATGCTATAATTTGAAAATTGATTAGAGAAACTAAGGTTAAACATGTTTTATTACCATTAAATATGGCATACGCCTCGATAATCCGAAAAGGGACTTGTTTTTGCCTCTCCGGATGAACGAGGCCTTACTGTAATCATTTACTATTTAATATCAGAAGTATTAAGTAAGTGGTGAACCTTAAAGAGCTATAATTTATTTTGATGTGCTTTAAATAAAAAACTAATTATACTATTAAATTCTATAATTGTTTTCCTTTTTTATTACATATAGTTCAACTTTGTCGGTTCAGGCCGAGTCTTGTGAATCTTGGCATTCTCCTTTGTTGTCAGAAAGGTATAAAGATTCTAAAGTTAAAAAAGTTGTAAAGTGCGATTAAAAACAGGCGAGTTTGTATATGTATGTGTGCGTGCGTGCATAACCTTATTTTTTTAGAGGGGCTATGCACGTCATGCATCGGACACCGTGTGTGGGGCTCTCCGGTCTGAGAGGACCGGCTTAGCCACTAATGCCCCCCGGTGTCCTGTGGGCCCGTGCGGGGCACGTGGTGAGCTGTGCGTGCATACCCCTGGCGTCGTGCTGCGGCCGGTGCAGCTGCGGCAGCGCGTCCAGCAGGATGGGCACCAGCGGCAGGTACAGCGCGGCCACGCGCGCGCGCGCCTCGGGCCGCGCCAGCCGCGGGTCGGCGTCGTGCGCGCACAGCACCGACACCAGCGCGTTCTGTGGGCCCGTGCGGGGCACGTGGTGAGCTGTGCGTGCATACCCCTGGCGTCGTGCTGCGGCCGGTGCAGCTGCGGCAGCGCGTCCAGCAGGATGGGCACCAGCGGCAGGTACAGCGCGGCCACGCGCGCGCGCGCCTCGGGCCGCGCCAGCCGCGGGTCGGCGTCGTGCGCGCACAGCACCGACACCAGCGCGTTCTGTGGGCCCGTGCGGGGCACGTGGTGAGCTGTGCGTGCATACCCCTGGCGTCGTGCTGCGGCCGGTGCAGCTGCGGCAGCGCGTCCAGCAGGATGGGCACCAGCGGCAGGTACAGCGCGGCCACGCGCGCGCGCGCCTCGGGCCGCGCCAGCCGCGGGTCGGCGTCGTGCGCGCACAGCACCGACACCAGCGCGTTCTGTGGGCCCGTGCGGGGCACGTGGTGAGCTGTGCGTGCATACCCCTGGCGTCGTGCTGCGGCCGGTGCAGCTGCGGCAGCGCGTCCAGCAGGATGGGCACCAGCGGCAGGTACAGCGCGGCCACGCGCGCGCGCGCCTCGGGCCGCGCCAGCCGCGGGTCGGCGTCGTGCGCGCACAGCACCGACACCAGCGCGTTCTGTGGGCCCGTGCGGGGCACGTGGTGAGCTGTGCGTGCATACCCCTGGCGTCGTGCTGCGGCCGGTGCAGCTGCGGCAGCGCGTCCAGCAGGATGGGCACCAGCGGCAGGTACAGCGCGGCCACGCGCGCGCGCGCCTCGGGCCGCGCCAGCCGCGGGTCGGCGTCGTGCGCGCACAGCACCGACACCAGCGCGTTCTGTGGGCCCGTGCGGGGCACGTGGTGAGCTGTGCGTGCATACCCCTGGCGTCGTGCTGCGGCCGGTGCAGCTGCGGCAGCGCGTCCAGCAGGATGGGCACCAGCGGCAGGTACAGCGCGGCCACGCGCGCGCGCGCCTCGGGCCGCGCCAGCCGCGGGTCGGCGTCGTGCGCGCACAGCACCGACACCAGCGCGTTCACCGCCGCGCTCTGCACGGACGCGTCCCTGCTTGTTCACAAACGTTGTTCATCAGCTTGTCCGATGAAATGAGACTTTTTATTTTTTTGACAATTATCACAGCTCATTGCTGTTACCTACGCTGGTTCAGTGCGGATTTGTCGACGTTGATTTATCTCTGAAAAGTCTCGGGTATATATATTATGTACATATACATATAAAAACAATAATATACACATCCAAATCAGGTTATAAGCAGCAGCAGGAAGTGCCGCTGGCGGTGGTGTGCGGCGGGCGGTACGTACGGCAGGTCCAGCGCGGCGGCCAGCTCCAGCAGCAGCAGGCCGGCGGGGAAGTGCCGCTGGCGGTGCTCGGCGGCCAGCGGCGGCGGCGCGGCGCTGCCGTGGGAGTGCGCGGAGTGGTGCGAGGGCGCGGGCGAGCTGGCGCCGCCGCTGCCCGCGCTGGGCGACGGTGGCGGCAGGTTCAGCGCCACGTAGTGCTCGTGCGAGCACACGATGCGAAGGAACGCCAGCTGCACATGGCAATGCGCCGATTGATACGCGACGCCTCAGATGATTGGCGAGGCCGGCAATTTCCCCACGGACGAAGGTGTAAATAGAATAAATTAAGGGAAAAAACCACTCAGTAATTCTTAAGTGATCGAACGCCTGTGCCACACCTATATTAAATTATACCAATAATTTAAATTATCTATTTTATAATAAAATACGTAATGGTTAAAGTTGGCAAAGTCATTGGTCAATAATCACATAATAAAAAATACAATAAATATTTATCTCTGTACGATTGTGACAATCAATGCATTTTAATTAAAAATGCTAAATAGATGTTAAAAAAAATGTAAACAAATGAGTTGAATACTCCGACGAGACTGCAAGCATTGATCTATCTCTAATGGACTTTGTAATCAATAATGTTTACTTCATTTTAACACATTAAAAAGAACTCAATATAAAGAACGGTACATACCTTATAATGAACCAGCGGCACAGCATCCGGCAGGGACGCTATCTTGGCGCTCATCTGCTTGTGGTACGATCGGATAAGTAGGAACACGTAACCGCGGTCCATGATCCCGAGCAGGTCGAACAGGAAGAACGCCAGACTATTGTTCAGGCTCTGTGTCAGGCGGCAGTTGGTGCCATATCTGTGTGTCAAAATCAACATAAACTTTGTTGAAATATGACTTTGTAAAAAGCTCTTTTGAATCGCAGCAGTGCCACCTACCCGGAGATGATCTCCGTGGTGACGGAGCTGACGAGCGCGGCCACGTCGTCGGAGAACTGGTCGGGGAAGCGCGCGCGTCGCGGGGCGTCCAGCGCGCCGCACCACTGCAGGTACTCCGTCATGGACTTCACCATCAGCTCGAACAGCGCCCTGCGTGGACCGCACGTGGGGCATGAATGCCACATCAAGTATCAAAGTGATCACGCAAATCGGACTCTCGCACCGACGGTTCCGTACAATATGTTAATTAAAAGTCGATCATTTAGGACACAAAGAGCTACAGAGCCATATAAACTTGTATTTGTACAAGGAAAGATAAACAACTATACAACTGTTAGAAAATTATGTCGCAAATAAGAAAATAAATAAAATAAAATTCGATATCATGAGTTTTTGAAAATTTGGTCAATTGCAAATTGCAATTTGTAAAATGAATAACTCACCAAGAATTCTGCATAGCGAGGTCCCTGGTGGTGCCGCTGGCTACCACCCACTGCAGTGCCAACTCTTCGTGCAACAGTTTGCAAGATCCGTCCAGCATTGCTGTGAACAGTAAATGTTTATGATTAAGGTGATGTTGCTGTATGTGTGTATGTGTATGGCGGCCGTTGTATGTGTGTGTATGTGTATGTTGTATGTGTATGGTACCGGCGGGCGGCAGCGGCAGGCCCAGGTCGGGCGGGGCGGGCCGCGGGATGGCGGCCTGCCACTGGATGTAGGTCACCACGAGGCTGCTGCGTCCGTGCGCGTCGCACGTGTATGTGTATGTGTATGTTGTATGTGTATGGTACCGGCGGGCGGCAGCGGCAGGCCCAGGTCGGGCGGGGCGGGCCGCGGGATGGCGGCCTGCCACTGGATGTAGGTCACCACGAGGCTGCTGCGTCCGTGCGCGTCGCACGTGTATGTGTATGTGTATGTTGTATGTGTATGGTACCGGCGGGCGGCAGCGGCAGGCCCAGGTCGGCGGGGCGGGCCGCGGGATGGCGGCCTGCCACTGGATGTAGGTCACCACGAGGCTGCTGCGTCCGTGCGCGTCGCACGTGTATGTGTATGTGTATGTTGTATGTGTATGGTACCGGCGGGCGGCAGCGGCAGGCCCAGGTCGGGCGGGGCGGGCCGCGGGATGGCGGCCTGCCACTGGATGTAGGTCACCACGAGGCTGCTGCGTCCGTGCGCGTCGCACGTGTATGTTGTATGTATGTGTATGTGTGTGTGTATGGTACCGGCGGGCGGCAGCGGCAGGCCCAGGTCGGGCGGGGCGGGCCGCGGGATGGCGGCCTGCCACTGGATGTAGGTCACCACGAGGCTGCTGCGTCCGTGCGCGTCGCACGTGTATGTTGTATGTGTGTGTATGTGTGTGTGTATGGTACCGGCGGGCGGCAGCGGCAGGCCCAGGTCGGGCGGGGCGGGCCGCGGGATGGCGGCCTGCCACTGGATGTAGGTCACCACGAGGCTGCTGCGTCCGTGCGCGTCGCACGTGTATGTGTATGTGTATGTTGTATGTGTATGGTACCGGCGGCGGCGGCAGCGGCAGGCCCAGGTCGGGCGGGGCGGGCCGCGGGATGGCGGCCTGCCACTGGATGTAGGTCACCACGAGGCTGCTGCGTCCGTGCGCGTCGCACGTGTATGTGTATGTGTATGTGTGTATGTATGGTACCGGCGGGCGGCAGCGGCAGGCCCAGGTCGGGCGGGGCGGGCCGCGGGATGGCGGCCTGCCACTGGATGTAGGTCACCACGAGGCTGCTGCGTCCGTGCGCGTCGCACGTGTATGTGTATGTTGTATGTGTATGGTACCGGCGGGCGGCAGCGGCAGGCCCAGGTCGGGCGGGGCGGGCCGCGGGATGGCGGCCTGCCACTGGATGTAGGTCACCACGAGGCTGCTGCGTCCGTGCGCGTCGCACGTGTATGTGTATGTTGTATGTGTATGGTACCGGCGGGCGGCAGCGGCAGGCCCAGGTCGGGCGGGGCGGGCCGGGGATGGCGGCCTGCCACTGGATGTAGGTCACCACGAGGCTGCTGCGTCCGTGCGCGTCGCACGTGTATGTGTATGTGTATGTTGTATGTGTATGGTACCGGCGGGCGCAGCGGCAGGCCCAGGTCGGGCGGGGCGGGCCGCGGGATGGCGGCCTGCCACTGGATGTAGGTCACCACGAGGCTGCTGCTGCGTCCGTGCGCGTCGCACGTGTATGTGTATGTGTATGTGTGTGTGTATGGTACCGGCGGGCGGCAGCGGCAGGCCCAGGTCGGGCGGGGCGGGCCGCGGGATGGCGGCCTGCCACTGGATGTAGGTCACCACGAGGCTGCTGCGTCCGTGCGCGTCGCACGTGTATGTGTATGTGTATGTGTGTGTGTATGGTACCGGCGGGCGGCAGCGGCAGGCCCAGGTCGGGCGGGGCGGGCCGCGGGATGGCGGCCTGCCACTGGATGTAGGTCACCACGAGGCTGCTGCGTCCGTGCGCGTCGCACGTGTATGTGTATGTGTATGTTGTATGTGTATGGTACCGGCGGGCGGCAGCGGCAGGCCCAGGTCGGGCGGGGGGGCCGCGGGATGGCGGCCTGCCACTGGATGTAGGTCACCACGAGGCTGCTGCGTCCGTGCGCGTCGCACGTGTATGTGTATGTGTATGTGTGTATGTATGGTACCGGCGGGCGGCAGCGGCAGGCCCAGGTCGGGCGGGGCGGGCCGCGGGATGGCGGCCTGCCACTGGATGTAGGTCACCACGAGGCTGCTGCGTCCGTGCGCGTCGCACGTGTATGTGTATGTGTATGTGTGTGTGTATGGTACCGGCGGGCGGCAGCGGCAGGCCCAGGTCGGGCGGGGCGGGCCGCGGGATGGCGGCCTGCCACTGGATGTAGGTCACCACGAGGCTGCTGCGTCGTGCGCGTCGCACGTGTATGTGTATGTGTATGTGTGTATGTATGGTACCGGCGGGCGGCAGCGGCAGGCCCAGGTCGGGCGGGGCGGGCCGCGGGATGGCGGCCTGCCACTGGATGTAGGTCACCACGAGGCTGCTGCGTCCGTGCGCGTCGCACGTGTATGTTGTATGTGTGTGTATGTGTGTGTGTATGGTACCGGCGGGCGGCAGCGGCAGGCCCAGGTCGGGCGGGGCGGGCCGCGGGATGGCGGCCTGCCACTGGATGTAGGTCACCACGAGGCTGCTGCGTCCGTGCGCGTCGCACGTGTATGTTGTATGTGTGTGTATGTGTGTGTGTATGGTACCGGCGGGCGGCAGCGGCAGGCCCAGGTCGGGCGGGGCGGGCCGCGGGATGGCGGCCTGCCACTGGATGTAGGTCACCACGAGGCTGCTGCGTCCGTGCGCGTCGCACGTGTATGTGTATGTGTATGTGTGTATGTATGGTACCGGCGGCGGCAGCGGCAGGCCCAGGTCGGGCGGGGCGGGCCGCGGGATGGCGGCCTGCCACTGGATGTAGGTCACCACGAGGCTGCTGCGTCCGTGCGCGTCGCACGTGTATGTGTATGTTGTATGTGTGTGTATGTGTGTGTGTATGGTACCGGCGGGCGGCAGCGGCAGGCCCAGGTCGGGCGGGGCGGGCCGCGGGATGGCGGCCTGCCACTGGATGTAGGTCACCACGAGGCTGCTGCGTCCGTGCGCGTCGCACGTGTATGTGTATGTTGTATGTGTGTGTATGTGTGTGTGTATGGTACCGGCGGGCGGCAGCGGCAGGCCCAGGTCGGGCGGGGCGGGCCGCGGGATGGCGGCCTGCCACTGGATGTAGGTCACCACGAGGCTGCTGCGTCCGTGCGCGTCGCACGTGTAATGTGTATGTGTATGTGTGTATGTATGGTACCGGCGGGCGGCAGCGGCAGGCCCAGGTCGGGCGGGGCGGGCCGCGGGATGGCGGCCTGCCACTGGATGTAGGTCACCACGAGGCTGCTGCGTCCGTGCGCGTCGCACGTGTATGTGTATGTTGTATGTGTGTGTATGTGTATGGTACCGGCGGGCGGCAGCGGCAGGCCCAGGTCGGGCGGGGCGGGCCGCGGGATGGCGGCCTGCCACTGGATGTAGGTCACCACGAGGCTGCTGCGGCCGTGCGCGTCGCACGTGTATGTGTATGTGTATGTGTGTGTGTATGGTACCGGCGGGCGGCAGCGGCAGGCCCAGGTCGGGCGGGGCGGGCCGCGGGATGGCGGCCTGCCACTGGATGTAGGTCACCACGAGGCTGCTGCGTCCGTGCGCGTCGCACGTGGCCCCGTCGTTCATATTCTGGGGACACGTTATACGCTTTTGATTCGAAATCACTTAGTTTGTCGTGAATTTTGTATTAAATTTTAACAAAACATAAATATGAACAATGTAAGAAACATTTTTGACTCGAGTGGAATTCGAACCCGCGACTTCGAAACGGCACGCTGAGACGCCAGTCGAATTTCTTTTGCTTATTTTCATATTTATACAGAATCATCAAGTTTGCACATGTTTTAACAAGCAATAAGTTTAATTTCATAATTACAATATTCAAAAATGGTAAATGTATTTATTTATTTATTTTATTTTATTTATTAAGGAACAAACAGTTACACATTATAATAATATTGTTTAAAAAAAAAGTTATTGTTTAAAATAAAAGTTCATATTATAAATGTATTTATAATCAATTAAAATTAAATACTCGTATTCTTTCATTTGTATTCAGTACTCTTCATTTCTATGCTATTTCGTCAATATCCGTGACGACAATGTCGTTGACAGAGAGAGATTGTATGAAGAAATACTATATCTCCGCAGTGATAGTGCAGCGTCAGTTATTTGTGTATACAGGCAACAACTGCGCCCACGTGCAGCGGCTGCTGCTGCAGCTGCGGCGGCGCCGTCAGTTATTACATAGGCAACAAGTGCGGCCATGTACCGACCGTGACGGCGTGCAGCAGCGCGGCGAGGCAGCAGAAGGCCTGCGCGCCCACGTGCAGCGGCTGCTGCTGCAGCTGCGGCGGCGCCGTCAGTTATTACATAGGCAACAAGTGCGGCCATGTACCGACCGTGACGGCGTGCAGCAGCGCGGCGAGGCAGCAGAAGGCCTGCGCGCCCACGTGCAGCGGCTGCTGCTGCAGCTGCGGCGGCGCCGTCAGTTATCACATAGGCAACAAGTGCGGCCATGTACCGACCGTGACGGCGTGCAGCAGCGCGGCGAGGCAGCAGAAGGCCTGCGCGCCCACGTGCAGCGGCTGCTGCTGCAGCTGCGGCGGCGCCGTCAGTTATCACATAGGCAACAAGTGCGGCCATGTACCGACCGTGACGGCGTGCAGCAGCGCGGCGAGGCAGCAGAAGGCCTGCGCGCCCACGTGCAGCGGCTGCTGCTGCAGCTGCGGCGGCGCCGTCAGTTATTACATAGGCAACAAGTGCGGCCATGTACCGACCGTGACGGCGTGCAGCAGCGCGGCGAGGCAGCAAAAGGCCTGCGCGCCCACGTGCAGCGGCTGCTGCTGCAGCTGCGGCGGCGCCGTCAGTTATCACATAGGCAACAAGTGCGGCCATGTACCGACCGTGACGGCGTGCAGCAGCGCGGCGAGGCAGCAGAAGGCCTGCGCGCCCACGTGCAGCGGCTGCTGCTGCAGCTGCGGCGGCGCCGTCAGCAGCCGCAGCAGCCGGTCCGCCAGCACGGGCAGGTACCGCGCCAGCGCCTCCACGTTGGCTTGCGGCAGCTCCGCGATGCTGCCGAATCACATCATTACTGACTTTCATATTTATTTATCTCTCTCTATCTCTCTCTTTTCCGCATGCAATCACAATACGAGTAAGCTAAACAGAGGACGGTGGTTTTGGTGGTTAAAGCAACCGTCATCACCATATCGTGCAATTTAGATCCTATTTAATAATTTAGTGCTTTATATCGGATTTACCGAAAGGAAATATATATTTTCCCACGGTATAAAATATGTTTATATATTATCTTCCTCCCTGAGACTTCAAACAGCCCCATACAAAATTACATTAGAATACGTCAGCTGTTATTTTGCAATGTTTCTATAGAATAATTATCAAAAAAAAAAATTCCCGTGAGAAAAAAATCCTATACCAATTTTCATAAAAATCGCTTCAGCAGTTTCGGAGCCCATACATATAAAAAAATCATACCCATTTTTTTAAAATTGGTTTTTGCATACTTTAATTGTCCTTTTTATTTAAATCTAATCAAAAGTCTAAAAAAATAGTTTATAAAATAATGTAATCTCATGCAAACATTTATACAATATTTCAACCCTTTACAGCACGTTTCTCGCATTAAAAAGTAGCCTTTATTTATACTTTCGCAGGCTCTAAATTATTTCAGTGCCAAATTTTATTTTATATCGTTTAGATTATTTAGCCGTGATTGAGTAACACACAGACAGATTAAGTTTCTTTTGTCTTACAACTGTTGGGAACATATTGTATTATTGTTTGCAATTAGCTATTATCTAAGTAATTTTTAAAGTTGTCAAAAACATAACATTTGATTCACGTACAAATGCATGTTTAATTATTTATACACAAGCAAAGACACGAACCTACATGATTGGGGGTTGATTTCA
Source organism: Scirpophaga incertulas (assembly GCA_036419045.1). Taxonomy (NCBI): domain Eukaryota; kingdom Metazoa; phylum Arthropoda; class Insecta; order Lepidoptera; family Crambidae; genus Scirpophaga; species Scirpophaga incertulas. The sequence continues at coordinate 2,891,099 of CM071634.1, read as the reverse complement.
ATTAAATCTAAATGTCAACTTAAACTAATGTCAAATGTCAATGAGTGCCAAAAAGAATAAATTAGAATGCAAGGCGAGAGTTGTTGTCACGATTTCTAATTGAACACTAAATAAAAACTATGTATAATTTAAGCATTACGGCAACAGATCGCAGTTCATTGAACCGCTATTGGTAGGTCGCGATCAAAGTGCACAATTGACGCGCTTAATTGACAAAAAATATAAAATCTTATAAGTGCAATTTGCACTGTACACTACACATTAAGACAATAAGTAAGGATTCATCATTTCTAAATTGGCCTTGATAATACGATCTTCGTCAGTTTGATTAGAGTAAGATACAGTGTAAGAAAAACTATTTCTCTAGAAGTATATTCAAAAAGTATCCAAAAAAAAATACTACCTCGCCCGAAGTTCAGCCTCCATATTGTTAACACCAATCCTAGGCGGTATATTGCCCTCCTGAACCGCTTCACACGCCATTGCGAACCTCTCGATGTGCCCGTCCTGTACAAACGAAATGAGACTGGATCTTTACCGACTGCCATTATAAAGGTCTGGATTTCGATAGTTAATCTTATATATAAAAATGAATCGCAAAATGTGTTGGTAAGCTCATAACTCAACAACGCCTGGACCAATTTAGCCAATTCTTTTTTGTTAATGTTCGTTGAAGTTCAAGGAGGGTTTTTACAATGAGGAAAATTCGAATAATTATCGGAAATACCCTAAAAACAGCCCTTTTATTTTCCCATGCAAACGTTTTCTAACTAAAACGTACAGTCAATTGAGCTTTATTGTTATTGTATAAAGTTCATATTGCAAGCACTCACTGTTGTCTAAGCAATGAAGGTGTGTTCCTAACATCAAAGAGTCAATTTGCGCTTTATTAACGCTACATATAGTTGAAATTCAATCATATCTATCAATACAGTGTGCGTGCGTGCGTTGGAGCACAGAATACATCGTTGGAGGATTTAATGTCACGTTCCAAAATTGAATAGCCACAAAATGTAATAGGTCATTTAGACTTTTTTTGCGATTTGGTTGGCTATGCGACATTATCTATAAAATAATTAGGAACAAAAAACTGCCACTGTACAAATCTTTTTGACAGGACGAAGTCTGTCGGGTCCGCTAGTATATAATAAAATTCGTTTTAAAAAACTAAGTATTCTTAGACACGTGTATTAAAAATATACAAATCGTGTTTCAACTCTATTAATCAAACCTATCGAGTAGAGCGAGCATGACACTCGATAAATAAAATTTGAAAGATACCCAGTTGATACCAGACAGTTGCACTCGTGGGAATACGATCCTTAAGATTACCAGCATTGATTATAAATTTGCTTACCAGCGAGTGCACCGTGGAATACACGCTGAGTGCTACATTGAAGATGGGCTGCTGGTAGTCCACCCATTTAGTGAAGGATATTTGCACGCGTGGAACTATGAATCTTAACATTGTCTGCATAAAGTACAACGTTGCTCATCAGACGGTGCAGCGTGGAGTACGCGTCGAGAGCGCTGAAGATGGGTCGGTGCACACTCAGGACTATGAACCTTAACAATGTCAGCATAAAGCAGAAAGTCACTCACCAGTGGGTGCACCGTGGAGTACACGTCGAGCGCCACGCTGAAGATGGACCGGTGGTTGTACTCCAGGTAGCGGCAGGCTCGGGACTATGAACCTTAAAAATGTCAGCATAAAGCACAAAGTTGCTCACCAGTGGGGGCACCGTGGGGTACGTGTCGAGCGCCATGCCGAAGATGGGCTGTTGGTTGTCCACGGGGTAGTTGCACACTCGGGACTATGAACCTTAACAATGTCAGCATAAAGCACAAAGTTGCTCACCAGTGGGTGCACCGTGGAGTACGCGTCGAGCGCCACGCTGAAGATGGACCGGTGGTTGGCCACGGGATAGCTGCACACTCGGGACTATGAACTTTAACAATGTCAGCATAAAGTAAAAAGTTGCTCACCAGTGGGTGCACCGTGGAGTACGCGTCGAGCGCCACGCTGAAGATGGGCCGATGGTTGACCACGGGATAGCTGCACACTCGGGACTATGAACTTTAACAATGTCAGCATAAAGCACAAAGTTGCTCACCAGTGGGTGCACCGTGGAATACGCGTCGAGCGCCACGCTGAAGATGGGCCGGTGGTTGTCCACCCATTTGGTGCCGGGCAGCTGCACGCGCGGGAAAATGAACGAGTAGTTTGGCGGCGGTTCTTCTTGCATCACCGGTAAGCCGAACTCACCGCACGTCAGCTTGCCGTCGCGACAGAGCGGCAACCACTGGGGAACAAATTCCAAAGTCGTAATATCAAAGACATTGATTATATGATGTCGTTTTGGTTATTTTACTACAGATAACAGAATTTAATTTATCATTGTACCGGAACTGAATGAACACCGGGGTTGGGTCACATGGTTGAGAATGACACGAGTGAAACGAGTGACTAAACATATGTGGAAGCGTGTTGGCAAGTTACAAGAGAATTCGTATTATATCTGTGACTATCGACGAACAAAAGTCAAAGAACGAATGCCTGTAAGCACGAGACCGTTGGTTCAATCAGCTCAGAGATACTTCGCTTTGACTGTGTTTTTCTTTGTACTGCTTGAGACCGTCGACATGAAGCCTGTGTCAAGAGGCGCATATGTAAACCATGAGAACGCTAACCCATTACTGCTGTTGTCATATAAAACAATTGTAAAAATAGCTTCAACCACTCAAATTGAGCGGATGGGTTTTAAAATTTAAAATTTTTTGGCGTTGTGTTGAGATCCACTTGCGGTGAATTTTCCCCCATTTACATGTTTTCTTTTTATGAATGAACTTAATGGCGTCTCATGGTCGGTAAAACAGATTCATATACAGAAATACACATTTAGAAAATGGTGTAAAGTGACATTTTGCAAGGGAATCGTGTTTACAAGAAACAGAAAATACATAATGTTGTCAGCATCATCATGGCTTGCTGAAGACGCAGATTCAAATCCCACTACACTATACACTAATATACGATATACTACGTTATATACGAAATACTTTTATTTATTATTATTTTGTGTCGACAAATAGAGAATGTCCTTCTTTCTTTAATCCTCTGTACATAGTGAAAACGAGGGTTTCCTTTCTGATTAAGCAGATAGCCTAGTTAGTTTCTATACTCACTGTGTACCCAATCGGTGTTTCCACGTTTTTCTCTTGTTCGGGCGCGACCGGCTTCCGTTGGCAGGAGACGTGCACGAACGTGAACAGCAGGTGGTGGTGGTCGCCCAGGTCTGCTGGTAGTTTCAGCTTGATCTCATCGTAGAGAGACGGATTTCTAGAAGGTTGTGATTTCACGTTGATAAATAAATATTTCTTAAACTTACAACAATTAGCCTAGCCCAAAGTAAGCTCTGTAAGTCTCGCATTCATCACAAAAATATCTGTCCCCATCAGGATTCGAATCAAGAACCTCGGAGAGGGTGTTACCTTGAAACCGGAGTACTAACCACTCGAGTACGGAGGTCGTCATATAATAAATAAATGAGAAATGAAAAGTAAGCTCTGTAAGGCTTGTGTTATGGGATCTAGGTTAACGGATATACACTTTACATATATAAATATTTTTGATAGAAATATATAATAACAACCATGAACTAAGGTACAAATGCCCGCATTCATCATGCAAATATCTGCGCCCACCGGGATTTGAACTCGGGACCTCGGAGATCGCGACACTTTGAATCCGGCTTACTAACCACTCTATTACGGAGGTCGTCGAAGGGATCACAGTTTCCCACTTGCCACGATCCAAACATGGTTCCGTAGCTTCCTATACTTTCATTAATACTGCGATGCACGCACGTCGGATACTATAGTACATTACGATATTAGTGCGTTATGATGGTTATAACACGCGAGGCGGAATTTCATTTCGTAATTGAGCCGAGCATTTTATAACCAATATGCACGTATATCGTACGATGTTTTTTAACACATTTGCGAGGAAACAGGAAACAGAAAAACTTATCTGTGAATGCACACTGTTACTTTCCCGCCATTTTACTACTGACTGGCGCGGCGCGGCGATTAGTTCGAAATTGAATAGCAACAGCGCGCGAAGTGGCAAATAATACTGTTATGGAATTTGTATGGGCTATAACTTGACAATATGCTTTGGTAACACGCGCGTTTTTTATGACCCGCTTTACATATTTAAAACCGGTGAAATTACATCAGCTTTACGAGCAAAGGTGTTAAAAATTAAATTAAAAGAAGGGCGTCGACGTTACTTGTTGTGGTAGAGCACGGTGGTGTACGCCTCGGTGGTGAACTCGGGGCACGAGCTGCGGCCGAAGATGGCCGGCAGCGCCGCGGCCTGCTGCTCGCCCGCCAGCAGCTGCACGCGCACCTGCCACACGCACACGCACCAACTCATACCGCTACTCTACACGCGAGCACAGATCAAACTCGGCCCACGAGCTGCGGCCGAAGATGGCGGCAGCGCCGCGGCCTGCTGCTCGCCCGCCAGCAGCTGCACGCGCACCTGCCACACGCACACGCACCAACTCATACCGCTACTCTACACGCGAGCACAGATCAAACTCGGCCCACGAGCTGCGGCCGAAGATGGCCGGCAGCGCCGCGCCGCGGCCTGCTGCTCGCCCGCCAGCAGCTGCACGCGCACCTGCCACACGCACACGCACCAACTCATACCGCTACTCTACACGCGAGCACAGATCAAACTCGGCCCACGAGCTGCGGCCGAAGATGGCCGGCAGCGCCGCGGCCTGCTGCTCGCCCGCCAGCAGCTGCACGCGCACCTGCCACACGCACACGCACCAACTCATACCGCTACTCTACACGCGAGCACAGATCAAACTCGGCCCACGAGCTGCGGCCGAAGATGGCCGGCAGCGCCGCGGCCTGCTGCTCGCCCGCCAGCAGCTGCACGCGCACCTGCCACACGCACACGCACCAACTCATACCGCTACTCTACACGCGAGCACAGATCAAACTCGGCCCACGAGCTGCGGCCGAAGATGGCCGGCAGCGGCCGGCCTGCGTGGCCTGCTGGCTCGCCCGCCAGCAGCTGCACGCGCACCTGCACACGCACAACGCACCAACGCTCATACCGCTACTCTACACGCGAGCACAGATCAAACTCGGCCACGAGCTGCGGCCGGAAGATGCCCGGAAGCGCCGCGGCCTGCTGCTCGCCCGCGCAGCAGCTGCGCGCGACCTGCCACACGCACACGCACCAACTCATACTGCTACTCTACACGCGAGCACAGATCATACTGGAATAAACTGCTAACGCCATGTCAACACCTTCATGTTCTTGCTGATATAACGTCATAATCGCCCCATAACATCTTGGGAGGTTTCTCCCCGTATATTGCATTTAACTTTACCATATCACTCACACATTGAATGAATTTACACCTAGCTGCAAATTTTAATTCCACGATCATATACCATCTGAAATAGTTGGACTGATTTTGATTCCTATCAATATATCAATATAATCTTTTATTGGTAGGTAGGTGATGTAATATGGAGTAACTCAAGTGACATTAGAAAACTTCTTTAATTTTAGAAAAATAATGGTGCAATGTCCAAGTATTGTCCACTATTGGGCGCAGCTCATGCGCATGCAACTTAAAATAAAAATGCAATAAAAAAGAACTAATTAACTTTTTTGTTAAATTCGACGCAGGCGAAACCATGGCATTACTAAATTACCAAATATTGCCTATAAATTGGTACGATATAGCACCATCTATCGAGTTCTTTAATGTGTAAATAAATACATTTAGCAAAATGTAAATCTATTTTTAATAAGTTACACAATATCGTCGCCATTGTATAAAATTTTATAATAGCATCATATAAGACATTGACGAGTAATGGCTATTAAAAAAGTGACTATGTGATCACACTTAAAGCAATGTACGGTCCGAAATGCAGTTTCAGAGTATCTAACAGCAATCTTGTGGTCCGTGATGGCAAAATGTATAAATATTGCGCACAATGTATATGTTAAGGCCACTTACCGCGATGTTTCTCGCCGACCCAGTGCGGGATGTGTACGCAGTGAAGTTGATATCGCGCACGGAGAGAAACAGCAGCGCGCGGTACTGCAGGTGCGGCTGGGTGGGAGACGGTGGCACGAACGACAGCACCTCCTTCCACGGACGTACGTTTTCGTCTGTGGTATGGGAAATTATCTATAAAAATATTTCTAACTATCTGGTGCCTGCGACTTCTTACGCGTAGGATAGTATTTCGAGTAGCTTACATTAGCCTAGCATATATTATATATTTGTGAATTGTAATTGCTTATATTATTGTAAAGTTTAATTTAAATCCATTCTGTAGTTTTTACTTGAAAGAGTGACAAACATCATTACATACAAACTTTCGCGTTTATACTATTAGTAAGGAAATCGTGGTAAACATAAATATATCAAGACATTGATTAATTTAAATAGTAATATTTCCACTGTTTATTGAAATATTTCTCATCAATTTGCATCGTGTTCTATGATATACAGGCAGAAACACGTCGTGATTTACATTTGCGCTTTAGAGAAATCTGTAAGTGTAACGTCTGGTGGCTACTAGGCTAAGAGGATAACCTTAACGAGATGCCTGACTGATAGAATTCTTCTAAGTTATACTGAAGACCTCTCTTAACAAATAGTAAAGTCAGTGAATGTATATCGATCATTTCTCGAATACCGAACCGAATACTCTAGTGAAAGTGAATTAAGAATTGATATACTAAATTTTGTAATAATTATATTTCGATTTATCATTAAATACATATTTTAAAATTTGTTACAATACATTGTTAAAATTAATTTAAATTGTTGAGTTCTACAATCAATCACTACCTACGTGATATTTTATTGTGTATGTTTGCCTCGTTTTTCTTAACAAAACTGTAGTCTTTTGTAAACTCGGCTGTAAGTAGGTACTTAAGCTCATCAACAACTTTGTGAGTTTTCGCCAACGTTTTTGTTATGTGTGGGAGATGTATTGCCGTTCTGGCATCCACATGTCAACCGAGATCATGGGGCCTAGATGAAAATCAGCGTTAGTTTCACTAACCTCATGCTGATCTAGGTACCCTTTCACACAGCAGTCGCGAGACTTCACTTAAACCTTAATTCTATTCTTATTTTTTTAAGTTTCTGCATGCATTGTTTTTGTTTTTGTGTCCTCGTACCTGTAAGATTAATTTATATTGTGTCTCGTGTCTGTTAATGTGAATAAAGAATTTGGAATTGGAATTGGAATTGGAACCTTGTAACCACATGATTGAGTTGATTTTCATTTTTTTTATACCACGATGGTGGCAAACAGGCCTACGGCCCGCCTGGTAAGCGGTTACCATAGCCTATGGACACTTGCCTACTATTTAGCACTCGTTTAGTCGTGCGTTCGCCAAAGGTAGTGTTAATATTTGCGAATATACAATAAAATAAAAAAATGGCGAAGTTTTTCTTGTAACGACGTATATTTAGTAAGAGACGTTAGTGCGCAATACAATATTAAAGGAAGTGGGGGGAAAAAAGGATCAATTTTATTGGCGGATCATTTCGCGAATATCATCTGTATATGGTCGTGTGATAGTGTAATGAACGATCCACAGATGGCGCTACTAGTAGAGATTTGAGTAGCATTTAGGTCCAAATAGCACTTAAGTGGTGTAAGCGCGCGATCCAATAGAAAGTGTTTATTATCTCAAGTTAATTTTAATATTATTTTAAAACCCCGGGTCAGAGATATTGGAAAACTTCATTTATGTTAGTTATCAATTTTACTTTCTGGTTAAAATGGCTTCTGTTTTTAATATTTTTTATTGTACTTTTTATAGTTTTATCGTATTAAAATAATATATTGTTTATTATCATTCTTGCCCTAAGCATTTTATTTAGTTAGAGCTTATTGTATATTGGTTCATAAGTTATAGTTATAAAATGAACCTTATACCCTAGATGTTAAGGTTGCATTTTCTTTAATACTCACATTTGTTTTATACCTTCGCGCCTTATCTGATAAATATCTCAGTTACTGCCCACATAAAAGACGTTTTATATACTTTGTAGTAAGAAAACTCGACTTACCAGTGTAGGGGTTGAGTTTAGCCAGTTCGGGGGTAAGGCCGTTCTTGATCTCGTCGGGGCAGGGCGACACTTCTATCTTGAGGGTACCGGGGATGCACTTCAGCTTCCTGGGTGCTGAGCTCGGCTTTATTTCCGCTAGGAACTTGTACAGGTCTTCGTCGCGCAGTTTATCCGTTTCCTGTAGCCATATGTACAACGAGTCTTACGAAGAGCAATATACAGTCTATACTGTATACAGCTTCCCCAAAAAATGAGTCCAGTATGCTCATTGTGTAATCTTGTTGCTATCAAATTAAATAAATTTCAGATATAATGCAAAAACATTGCTGCTTTATTAAGACTCAATGTGAAAATTATTTTCATAAAGTAGCGATGTATCTTTCAGCTTCGATTAAAATTTGGTAGTAACGGTTATACATAATATAATCCAGGAACTGGTGAGTTCCAGTTTCGGTCTTACTGCCAATTTTCATTAGATAATTTATCGCCATAAAAATGAACGAACCCGTATCATTTTTAAGTCAGTTTTTTAAGGGTAATCCCCATTATTGTATTAATTATGTCGTTGATTGATATAAAATGAATATCATAATTATCATAGTGATTTTGTTGTTATCCTCAGCATTATCATATGCTTATGGAGTATATGTCACTTTTTCTTCCATCCGTAAAGAGGCGGAATCAGTTACTAAGGAGCACGATACGTGCCCAGGATACTTCGCCGCCAAATGCAGTCAGAATGTTAGACTCTACGCCAATCGGCGTGACCTTCCAACTACACTTAGCCTGATGCGTTAGAGCTATTGATCCTATGGCTTGGAGTGATGGAGGGTGACCATCTCGTCAGAACAAGGCACGGTTAGCGTTGTCTTATAAAGCAGGATATATGCGCTAAAAGAGTCACGGTACACCCAAAGCATCCGGGGTGTATCGTGTATGCACGTGTCACCTGCTTGAAGAAGCTCGTGAGCGTGATGGCGGCGGGCGTGAGCGCGGGTGTCGCCGGGGGGTGGGGCGCGTGGGGCGCGTGGGGCGCGTGGGTCGCGGGGGGCGGCGGCCTGCGCTCCACGCTGCCCTTGCGCGTGAGGGAGCCGCCCGCCTCCCCCGCGCGGCGCCGCACCGCCTCCAGGCTGCACGAGGACGCCTTGCGGTCTGTGCGAACCACGTAACGGAATACAACATCTGCGGCCCATAACTATTGTACTACAACACAAATACATTAAAAGCAACAAATGACAAATCCGATTTCACTGACCGGGCATAAAGTGGGGCTGCAGGCTGCGGGCTGCGGGCGCACTCACCCAAGCTGTTGGTGTTGTTGGGCTCGTCGGCGGCGGGCGCCAGCACGTTGGCCAGCCGGCTGCGGGCTGCGGGCTGCGGGCTGCGGGCTGCGGGCGCACTCACCCAAGCTGTTGGTGTTGTTGGGCTCGTCGGCGGCGGGCGCCAGCACGTTGGCCAGCCGGCTGCGGGCTGCGGGCTGCGGGCTGCGGGCTGCGGGCGCACTCACCCAAGCTGTTGGTGTTGTTGGGCTCGTCGGCGGCGGGCGCCAGCACGTTGGCCAGCCGGCTGCGGGCTGCGGGCTGCGGGCTGCGGGCTGCGGGCGCACTCACCCAAGCTGTTGGTGTTGTTGGGCTCGTCGGCGGCGGGCGCCAGCACGTTGGCCAGCCGGCTGTTGCTGGTGGGGTGCGGGCGGCGGCTGCGGCGCACTCACCCAAGCTGTTGGTGTTGTTGGGCTCGTCGGCGGCGGGCGCCAGCACGTTGGCCAGCCGGCTGCGGGCTGCGGGCTGCGGGCTGCGGGCTGCGGGCGCACTCACCCAAGCTGTTTGTGTTGTTGGGCTCGTCGGCGGCGGGCGCCAGCACGTTGGCCAGCCGGCTGCGGGCTGCGGGCTGCGGGCTGCGGGCTGCGGGCGCACTCACCCAGCTGTTGGTGTTGTTGGGCTCGTCGGCGGCGGGCGCCAGCACGTTGGCCAGCCGGCTGCGGGCTGCGGGCTGCGGCTGCGGCGCTGCGGGCGCACTCACCCAAGCTGTTGGTGTTGTTGGGCTCGTCGGCGGCGGGCGCCAGCACGTTGGCCAGCCGGCTGCGGGCTGCGGGCTGCGGGCTGCGGGCTGCGGGCGCACTCACCCAAGCTGTTGGTGTTGTTGGGCTCGTCGGCGGCGGGCGCCAGCACGTTGGCCAGCCGGCTGCGGGCTGCGGGCTGCGGGCTGCGGGCGCACTCACCCAAGCTGTTGGTGTTGTTGGGCTCGTCGGCGGCGGGCGCCAGCACGTTGGCCAGCCGGCTGCGGGCTGCGGGCTGCGGGCTGCGGGCGCACTCACCCAAGCTGTTGGTGTTGTTGGGCTCGTCGGCGGCGGGCGCCAGCACGTTGGCCAGCCGGCTGCGGGCTGCGGGCTGCGGGCTGCGGGCTGCGGGCGCACTCACCCAAGCTGTTGGTGTTGTTGGGCTCGTCGGCGGCGGGCGCCAGCACGTTGGCCAGCCGGCTGCGGGCTGCGGGCTGCGGGCTGCGGGCTGCGGGCGCACTCACCCAAGCTGTTGGTGTTGTTGGGCTCGTCGGCGGCGGGCGCCAGCACGTTGGCCAGCGACACGGCGCTCCACGCCAGCGGCATGCGGAACTTGCCCAGCCGGCTGCAGGCTGCTGCTGCACTGGCGCGCACTTTTTCGCGATTCTACGACGATGACAATGAAACATTTACATAACTAAACATAGGCTTTTAAATGTAAAACTGTTTAAAAGAGAAAACAATGACCTGTTTAACAAATACAAGAAAAAGAAAAAAAATATTGATTGTCGTACGACATATAAGTATATGTATACTAGCGTGGAGTATATCTTTATAAACTGTAGCCCATGTGTTATTCTTATGTATATGCTATATTATTAGTTTCATTAAAATCCATTTAGTAGTTACTATGTAAAACAGTAACAAACTTTCGCGTTTGTAATGTTAGTTGGGGTACGGATTGTCACTACCTTGTCGTCTTTGATGTAGGGCTCCACGCATTCATTCACGTCCCCTTGCAGCACCTTCTCGACACGGATGACGAGGAAGATATCGGGCGATGGCTGAGGAACCTCAAACACCGCACTGCGACTTAGCGTGGACAAAGCAGCGGGACCGACGTGGGAAGCTATCATCTGACGCGTGCAATCCGAGTTCATGTTGAAATAAAAGTTTTCAGAGAGCTTGCGCTTTTCTTTAGCGTCGTATAGCGCCATGGAGGCGAATAACGGTTCTACGTCGAGCTCGAATCTGTAATGAGGAATTGACAACGGTTTCAAGGATTTCTAACATTTATAATTCACCACAAGATACACTTAAGATACAAGATAACTTTGAATGTAAGTTTTCTGATAACCTTGCGCTTGTATTTAGCGTCATAGCGCCATGGAGGCGAATAACGGTTCTACATTGAGTTTCAATTTGTATTTACCACAAGTAAATTGACCACAAGACGGCTTAAGCTTGAAGATCTTGAAAAGGTATTGTGATTTTTTTTTATTAACTTAGGAATAACAGCACTAATTGTCTGCTGTACGCAGTAGCGACATCAGGTATGTACCTGATTCATGTAAGCTTTATAAACTTCTTTCGTTTATCCTTTCTAAACAAACGCGCACTGACTTGAGGTGGTGGCAGACGACGAGCAGCCGCTGCGGGCAGGCGTCGGCGGGCGCGTCGGCCGCCAGCCGCCGCTCCACCGCTTCCTCCTCGTCCAGGTACGGCAGGTACAGGCCCATCAGGTCTGCTTCGCGGTTCTCCATCCTGGACATACGACACTATAAGTGTCAAATATGAACATGTTTTTCGCTTAACAACCTGTAAACCTTACTACAAGCATCCAAGACTCTCTCTACAATACACATGTTAGTACAAGAAACTTGCACTGTAAGTAATTTTGAATATGGAATGTTGTCAGTGACAATGCATTCTGCCGTAAGCTCTACCTTACTCTTTGCATAAAAGTAAGGCATAAACCGACTATGATGATGTAAACGAGCTGTCCAGTTAACTGCGTAGCTCGGGCAGCAGGTACCTGCGCAGCGCAGCGCCGTCGTCCAGCAGCGCGGGCAGCAGCGGGTCGGAGCAGGAGGCGCGCAGCTCCAGGCTGGCCCACGAGCCGCGAGCGGCGCCCTCCACACACGACGACGACGACGACGCCACCGACACGCGTCCGCTCGACGGCTGCGACTCCCACTGCGCGACACGTCACGTGACTCAAATATCTTACATATGTGTGTATACGTACTTAATATAGTAAATATATAGCATGACCGCAAATTCGCTTGCGTATATAGTAGATTTTTTCCTATACACTTAACATCATATTTGGTACAATACACACTATCCCTTGTAATATTATAATTTATAATATTAGTAAGATTTTTCGTTTGATGATCCAAACTGACAGCAAAAAGCGAGGCTGGATAGTTGATTGCACTGGTCATCCGTCACTGCATGATTGCCATCTAGACTATTGTGCTATCAGCTGTTGATTTTGTCCAGCCGATTAGGGATCATAATTTAGATTAAAAAAATCTGTAGATTTGTTTGATGGACCAAACTGACAAAAGTCTAGTCTAAATGATAACGTTCAGTAACAGCAGAGCATTGTCAGTTGACCACTGATAGTTGTCAGTTTAGTCCAGTCGATTAGTAATCGTACTTCAGATAAAATATAAATAAACTTACATGTTGTGAAGCCAGGTCATCATTGGCCAGGATCAATGGATCAGCATCCACCTCGTACTGGTGGCGGGGTCCAGCCAGCAACCGCTCCAGCCGCTCAGCTACCCTCTCACGAGTCCATGAGGATGCGGAGTATGCGCGAAACTTGTACTCCACGAAGCTATAATCGGATGTGTAGCAACCGATGCAGTCACGTACGAACAACGGTGCTTTGGATCTGAGGGTACAAAGGTAAATATAAAACTTCCACTGAGATTACGAAATTTTCTTCAGGGGCTTCCTCGACTTAAAAGAACTCTTCAAAATTTGTTACACCAAACTTTTTTATAACAACTCTCTGATATAATAAACCCTGGGAACTTTAATGGCATACCTGTTGTTTTATGACATAGGGTGGGTACAAAGCTGAAACATACATAACATAACCAAACATTTTCAACCCTTAAGTAGTTAATATCCAGCAAAATGTTACAAATGCAAAACAAAGTTTGCTGGCATCACTAGTCCAAATACAGTCCTTTGTTTTTATTATCACTTAATGTATTATAACCAGTAAGTTATCCCTAGCACAATTATGAATTGTTATAATGTTTTCAATTCCTATATATCAACAAGATCTATCACAGCATTTTATTATTTTTATATCTAGAAAATAAATAAATTAATTGAACTACATGTATGCTATTTATAAAATTTTAAATAACAATATTATATATTACAGTATATTTCAATTTGGAGCCTTAAATACATTTAATAATATAATTTTATTTCTAATAATTAAATTAATATATCATAAACATTTACAATTATATATTGTTTTATTTTTTATTTTATTTCAAATTTATAACTTTATTTCATTTTATTCATAACACTTAAAGCTAAAATGACAAGAAAATAATTTAGCCATACAAATAATTGTTGATAAATAATTTTATTAGCATGTTAGTATATTTGTCAGTGTTAGAAATAAAATGAAGTAAGAAGTTTTATTAAATGTATATTTTTCTCAAGACTGACACACAAACCACACAAGCAAGACCACACCTGGTTTAGACCTCAATATGAGCTGTTATGCATGTCAGTGAATTATGTTGTAGAAAACTCACAAGTCTTCATCGGGCAGCACATGCGTGATGGTGCGGATGCGGCGGGGTACCGTAACCAGCTCAATGTCACACGGTGGATATGCAAGCGGATCCCGCTCACCCATAAGCTGCTCACACACCTCCTCATAGTCGGGCGGCTCGATCATGTCGTATAAGGATATCTGTACAAAACAGCAATTCTTTATAGAGAATTACATAATATGCATAAATATTACACACTAGATGCATTTAAGCCACCAGATCCAATCCATAGATTATTGTGATAATCTTATAATATATAGATAAGTCTTTTTATATTTATTTATTCTGCTTATCTGATTTCTTAAATCGTAACAACTTACAGAATGGTCTAGATGACTAATCTCATCTAGTTCTAAGTAACATGCATCTAGAAATAGTTGTACATAAAACAAAACAATTTCTGTAAAACAAACTGCAAACAAAATAAACTTAGGTGTTATGATGAATGTGAGAGGTGATTATTGGGTAACTGACAATCTGTGCAGTGAAGGATTATGAATACAGTGCTATTGTCACTTTTCTTTCTTTAGATGTTATAAGACTCGACTAAGGAAACTTATCACAATTAAGTCTATTCCTTATTATACTGGAGTAAAATAAAAATTGGCAAAGTGGGGATATTAATCACACCTCTACCTACAATGTATTAATACAGACTGTGACAAGTATGGCTACTTATTTACAAAAATGAAATTAAAAGTAGCAGTTTACTCAACCAAAACCACAGATGAAATAATAATATTATCCCTCTTCCAAAACTCTGTATCAATGTTTATCATTAAATTTGATTATTTGTATTTTTTTTAAAGATATAAATGCAAATTTATTTCTTATTAAAACTTGATGATAACTTTAATAATATTTTTTTTTTCTAATTCTCTAATATCAAGGATTAATGAATTAATGTGTTCAAGGTCTTAATAATTAGTGTTATATATATATATATATATATATATATTATTCTAGCTAGTAGAACATAAGTAAAAAGTCAGACAGAAGTTATAAGGCAATTGAATTGTTTAATTAAACAGTATATTGATACATACATGACACTTCCAACTTTACCAGGATACAAACAAAACAATCTAATCAATAAGGTCTTCAAAACAGAAATAAATCAAAACTGATATAATTCATGCCACAAACTTTGTTAAATAATGAAGTGCACAATAAATATTATAAGCATTATTATATTACTACAAAATTATATTTTTACTCAAAGGGATTGAGATACAGTCCTATTAATTAATCAGACATAAAGTGAAGTTTGGTACATAGTTGGGTTTAGTCTAATGTACCACCAAAAGCTGTGCAAACCATGCTAATAATTCATGCATGTAGTTGCAAATAAGGTGCCAAATAATAGTTGAATTAGTGGCCATACCTGATTAGAATATTAAATACTCTACTACACTTACAGATGACGAACACTCAGAAAGGGTTTCAGCCTTCGACTGGTTAGTAGTATAAACCTTTCGAGCCTCCCCAGCATTCCTATAAATAGGGAAAATCAATCCAGCTTTATTTATACGCGACCGAGACCCAGAGTTTACATGCATGGTTAATGATCGAGTAAGGTACGCTAATACAGTCATTTACCCGGAACATTGTAGGTATTTACGTCCAAGTGTCATTTAAAATTATTTTTTGTTCAACACGATGATAAATAACAAACAATAAAATAAACTAATTTGACCGAAATTATTGAAATCCGGATCAAATTAGGCGATTTTATTTTGTATTTACAAAATTCACTTCCTTGACAGTTGAATGACATCGTTTGACAGATGCCGGTATTACGGATTTTCTGTAGTAAATTCCAAACGCAAACACCATTTAGAATAATTTTAATATACAGTATAAGTCTTATCATTACATTAATTCAACAAACAATCAATTATTTGAATAATTAGGTGACTTAAAACATGAAAGATCTATTGGATAGAGTAAAATAACAACAAGTTAGTACTTAACTATCAATAGTACTAACGAAACGAAATTTCAATTCGTAAGCGCCTACAAAAAAGTGCTAGCAAATGCGCCACTGAATAAGATTCCGCTTAAACATAAGGATTCTTTTGTATGCATTACTTAAAAGAAACAGTCTGGTAATAATACCTAGCAACTTTAGACTTTGTAAACATTCTTAATTTTTTATAGCTACGACTGATAGTTCGCGGGCACAAGTATACAGACACCCCAATTATACTAAACACTTATCGCCTACCCCCAGTCTCTGATTGCTTGAGAACCCTTCTGTTAGCGGAGAAATAGATTCCCAACAGACATGGCTGGAACAAATTTTGTTCTCCCGAAGAGTCAGGCATCTAGGGCACCATTTTATAGCAGCGCTGCAACGCATACTTTCTTAAAGAGGTGGATTTTTTACGATCGCATAGACGATTAACAGGAGTTGAGGCAAGAGCAAAGTTTAGTCAGCACACTTTCACACTTAAATCAAAAAACATTTACGTTCGCATTACCATAAATACTTTTAATAAATAAGTGGAAAAATAATAATATTAATAATTTGTAATTAATATAGGTATTCTTTGTGTTAGTTAGTTTTTAAGATAATTGAATTGCCTTTTTGAAATTGTAACTATAATTAGATTATTGTTTTTTTTTTTAATTTGTGTATTTCCCGTTATTTGTCTAATATTATATTGATATAAAATTCCTCCGTAAAGAAAGAGCTCTGGTGGCCTTGCGTTACCGCATAACTCGGGCTTTGCGCTTTGAGAAAGATGGGAGATCATATCAGGCTTTACGCGAAAGCGCGCATACCGACTAAAAACCCGACAATGTCCCTCACATGCACTTTCGGTTGAAAACATCCATCGGCACCATATCTTCTTAGGAGGAAAAACGCGACACTGTCGGCCACAGTCATTGGAACTCTCACAAACAGTTCCACGTCCTTGTAAAGGAAGTTTATAATATTATGTGCTGTGAAACAGCGTTTTATTTTATTTTTCTTTTGTAAGAACCTGGAGAGATATTGGTAATATTATTATAAGGTTAAAAAAGATTATAATCTCAGTTATAACGATTTTTCCATATATGTACCTTATTTCGATATAGTCCTCTGTTTTCTCCCTGGAAAATCACACTAGAGTAAGGTTTATTCTTAAAAATCTATAGCTTCAATAGTCAGATCCCTATGTTTTCCTTTCTTATATAAATGCTTTAGTAAAAGAAATATAATTGCTTTTACCACTGTAAACTTCGGATATCGTTTTGGATATATGGACATCGACACACTTGTCCAGATATGCAAAAACAATTTTCGCGCGACTATTTAAAAAAGAAAATCGTTGCCAATACAGCTAAAACTTTTATTTTATATCATATTGAAAAAAGTGTTTAAATCGATGCAGTATTTTAATATGTAGATTTTTTAAAATATATACTTAACCACATATTAAAAAAAATCTACGTTTTGTAGCCCCGAAACGTTAATTTTTGCTTCTATACGTTGACATTTTTTTACTGAACTGGGGGGCAATCGCACTAACAAATCGCAGCTGAAACGAAACCAAATCGTTCTACTAAACCAATCCGAGAGCTAGAATATCACGTCATCGAACAGATGACGTGATATTGTGGCGTTCGGATTGGTTAAGCCGAACGGTTCGGTTGCGTTTCGCTTGCGATTTATTAGTGCGATCGCCCCTCTGTTGTTGACCGCGCGCGGCGGCAATAGCTTTTATAAACGCCTATTTTATTTCAATTGTCGTAACCTTTATGTATCCTCTTCCTCTTTACGATATTAATTGTATACAGCAGTTGCTTATTTACGTGTTATGTTAATGTAGACTTAAACTTTGGGGCGTAGCTGTGTTAGCGCGTACTTTTTTAGTTTCTACAACTAGTGGAAGGTTGAGAAGAGCCAACTGAATTATTACTATTATAAACAAACGAGTAACGGAGCACGTGAGCAAGTCATGTGCAGTGCGTCTGCAATCACGGAAGGCGCCGATACGTAATCCGTGCACGTTTAAATTGGATCGTGGCCGCGTGGCTAGGGCTTCGCTGGCACGGGTTGCCGGCGGATTAACCGTGAACTTGGCTATATGCAGGAGGTCGCGGCGCAATCGAGCAACCAATGGGATATCAACACAAAGTTGTTGAGTAGCAAGAGTGGTAGCTGTTGTACAAAATTAAATTTTGTACCTCGCTGTCTTTGTTGATCTTGTAATATTTTTATAATCATAACATCACTTTGGTTAAATGGGTCATCCTGATCCAGTAATTACAGATCAATATTAGCCGGGTAATCGAATTACCAGAGATTTATTGGTAGGTGAAAATGCAGTCGTAAAGAGTCGAAAATCGTAGTCGGTAGGTAATACACTGACGAAGAAGTGAACAAAAATTAGGATCGACCTGAGTAGCTAACATAGGTTTACATTCGTTTGCAAAAGATATCGATAGCGTAAATGTTTGTATGAAAACTTTCTATAGCGCCCCCCAGTGGAACATAATTGTACTATTATTTCACATTAAGCTGAAATGACTTGTTATACGACAAATACCTATCAATAATGATAGGAAACTCATCGTAGAGCCACAGTTTCACTTCGCCCTTCTCGCTGAATTGAAAAACGTTCGTCCTTGTTCCTCTCTAAGACTCGTATTCTAAAATCCATACTTGGAGACCTATTTTTGAATTACGAATGCGATTTCGAAATCACCGCTGACTAAATAGTCAGCGGTGACTTTGAGGTCACGGATTCCTAAACATCCAATTTTTGAAAGTCGATCGCAGAGCTGCCAACATAGATAAAGTACACACATAAATGTAAGAGTTCGGTTCCATGCAGAATGTAGCGATTTTGCCGGCTTGATTACGAGTGGGTGAGGGCACTCGTAATGAAATCACACATCAGTGATATTAAAAAATAAGAATTATTGGTAATCGGTGATTATTAGTCACTTCGGTGATTTCGAAGTCGCATTCGTAATTCAAAAATAGGTCTCCAGGAGCCTCTTTTTTTCAATATATCAACAATAGGGGCATAATGCACTGTCGCTAATAAAAAATACAAAGATTTATATTTATAAAAATACATTTGTTGAATTTTCTCATTGATTTTCTTTAATCTTCTTCTTTAATAGGTATATCGCTCTGAAATAATAAATAAAATTAAAGATCTTTAATGTTATCTCACCGAAGGGACACCGTATACCTACCAGTATCTACTTGAGTGCTTTCCTATTTCTGTTGTAAAACATAAGTGCTTTTCCAAGTAACATTTAAAACTGTATAAACGCTGTACAATGAAAAATTTCAAGAGTGTAGGCTGTACAAATGGCTGAATTAAGACTGTATGTCCAGATATACAGGCGATATATCCGCAAAAAGGGCCCCAAATTATACAGCGCAAAGTGTAGAACTAGCTGTATAACAGCTGTGAAATAGTGCAATATCTGATTAGGCAAATAATTTGATACCAATATACAGATAGTGTGCGCAAATCTTAAGTAGTTGTTTTATTCTTATATACAGCCATAGGCTTGCGAACGTCTGAATATAAGTCTAAAATTATGTTAAATCCTTCCATACTGAACTTAATTCATTGAATCATTGACAAGCGGAGGCCATAATAAATATCTGTTGCAATTGCAAAAAGACATCGACTCAAAAAATAATAGTAACTACATTATGTTATCAATGTCTTTTTTTACTTTTTTGTTTTTTTTATGTCAGGTTTTTCTGTAAAATATTTTTTGTCGGACATATTTTTGATCCGATAGTGTAAGGCTTAAAAAGAGAAAAAAAGCCGGTTGGTCATCTGATAGGGGTGTTAATTTACCCATCTATATACAAGGCCATTTTCTCTCTTAACTAGTAGTATTATTAATAACTAGTAGCAGAACATTATATTATTTACTTCTAGGATTAGTAATATAGATTTTTGCAGCGCATGCCAGAATAGCTTGCAGATAATAGATTTTTGCAGCGCACGCCAGAATAGCTTGCAGATAGTAGATTTTTGCAGCGCACGCCAGAATAGCTTGCAGATAGTAGATTTTTGCAGCGCACGCCAGAATAGCTTGTAGATAGTAGATTTTTGCAGCGCACGCCAGAATAGCTTGCAGATAGTAGATTTTTGCAGCGCACGCCAGAATAGCTTGTAGATAGTAGTTTTTTGCAGAGCACGCCAGAATAGCTTGCAGATAGTAGATTTTTGCAGGGCACGCCAGAATAGCTTGCAGATAGTAGATTTTTTCAACGCACGCCAGAATAGCTTACAGATAGTAGATTTTTGCAGCGCATGCCAGAATAGCTTGCAGATAGTAGATTTTATCCAACTTATTTGTCACTTATTGTCATATTTTGAACAATTCATACAATATCTTTATAATTTGTAACCTATTTCTTTTTCTAATGTATAAACTATATTATTGTAGTTTCTTTAAATTCATTTAGTAGTTTTATGTGATATCTTAACAAACATCCATACATACTTACATGCATTTATAATATTAGTATATACTAATAACGCAATGTATTGTATGCAAAAATAATATATTTTTCATTAATATTAAGTTTTATTAACTCTTTCGTAAAAGTTTTTGTTATTTATCAAGGTTTTTACTACATTGTTGTCCCTATAGAGAGAAAATAACTTATTTTTACATATTATATTGAATAAATAAATATCCTTATTCCAATATCGAAGACAAATTGCTATTGATCGGAAACACCGCACGAGAATCTCGCAATAAAAATTAATTATTTTTCAATTTAATTAGCCACATCTCTACTTTATTAGGCGGAGATTAAAGCAGAGCCTTTGCAATTACAGTTCTATTAACCTGTCGTTCTACAAAGTGGATTAAGCAGAACAAATTCCTATTAAATGGAAATGTCAACTTTAAAGAATGAAGCTGGTGTAGCAGAGAATAGTATTGGAAAAGCTAATGAGATTAAAATCTGCGAGCTGCCCCGCCCTGGCGAGGCCGCCCGCCCGTCAGTGCGGCTAGGTAGCGCGAAGCATGCACGTCGTCGCGTGAAACCTGAGTCGCGGCTAACGTTTTCATCTTTACTTTATGCCGGTTTTCTCCGTATCGTATAATGATAAAATATTCAATTGTTATTAGCTCAAGTTCAGAGTGTATCTTGTTTTATAAAAACTGAAACTGACCTGTTT
The DNA here is from genome assembly GCA_036419045.1 of Scirpophaga incertulas. Taxonomy (NCBI): domain Eukaryota; kingdom Metazoa; phylum Arthropoda; class Insecta; order Lepidoptera; family Crambidae; genus Scirpophaga; species Scirpophaga incertulas. Next base: position 2,869,990 of record CM071634.1, on the reverse strand, counting down.
TCGAACTTTAGAAGCAATATTGTAACAGTACAAAAACAAACAAACGTTAAAAACAGTATTTACATTTTAACTGCCACTAATTGTATTAACTTTAAATTTTGATTTAAATAAGCAACCAGGTGTCTCAAATTCACTTTAGGTGCATTAGTGTGTTAGTGAAGTTTATTGAACAATTGGAAAGGTGTCTCGTAGCGCGACGTCGACAGCGTCGGCAGTGCAACAGGTGACCGAAGGAAGAACCCTCGACATGATACTCTATGATGTAAGTATCAGCAAGTGTCAAGCACAAATTACACAAGTACGCTATGAAAGAACAAGTTTAATTAGATGTTATGTTGGACGGATTGGTGTCCGACCCACTGACTCGATTAATGTAAAATTTGCAAATTGCAAATGCTATCTCTAACCTATTCTCTAATATAGATAGATAGATAACACTTTATTGTACATACACCACAAAACAGAGAGAAGAAAATAACAAAATACACTTAAAAATACTTGTACAATTGGCGGTCTTATCGCTCAAACAGCAATCTCTTCCAGACAACCTACGGACAGAGTGATATAAAGAACTGGAAAGACGGGGGTGTAAGATACTTACATATAACAAATATTATTTTTAAAAATATACTGACAAAACATTATACTTAAAATCAAATAATAATGAGCTAACCGACTTACCTAACCTAAAGCAAAATATTATTATACAGAATATTATCGAACAGCCAATAAGCATTATCATACAGAATTACTTTATGTTAATTATATAATTTTTTATTTATAAATAAATGTATGTATGAAGATGAAACGCGCTATGAAATCTAAAATTGATAAATATAGCTATAATAAGCTGATATTAAGTAGCGCAACGATCGTATAAGCTAAAGAGATAAATAGTATTCCTTCCTAATATATTTATAAATTTTTCTGTTTGAATATTTATAGTGATTTTTACCTGTGAAGAACATTATTGAGAAAACCATGACATTTAATACATGATATTAAAACTTGTTGGTTCGCTTCGTATTTAGGTATACATTTTATTAGGTTATGGTTAGTTTTCTACGAGTACCTTGCGATGCAATTCATGTATTACGTGTATAAAAAGTATTAAAACAATATTCAACAATTTCACAGTCGATTTTAAAAAATAAAAAAAAAATGAATTCAAATCGTGACGACAATTGGTCGTGGTTTTGATTCCTATATAGGATAAAAAAAAAAATGTTACACTTACACCAATTAGCCTAGACAAAACTAAGTTCTGTAAGGCTTGTGCTATAGGATCTAGGCTAACGGATAGACATACATATATACATTTTTTTTATTGAAATATACATCAACAACCATGACTAAGGTACAAATGCTGGCATTCATCACACAAACATCTGTCCCCATCAGGATTCGAACCCGGCACCTCAGAGATGGCGACACCTTGAAACTCGACTATGGAGGTCGTCAAAAGGATAGATACGTATTTTGACGTACAAAAATTTATTCCAGTCTGGATATATGTAACTAGCTTTCTGCCCGCGGCTTCGCCTGCGTGGATTTCGGGATTGGGTCTATAGAGGGTTAAGGGTCATAGCTTTTGCCCACGGCTACATATGCGTGGAAGTTGGTTTATGGCGTGAAGGTTTTTTATCGCGCTTCCCGTGGGTCTATCCGTTTTTCCGAGATAAAAAATACCGCAATACCTTGCTCAAGAATCACTTTATCTATTGATGAAAACCGCATGAAAATCTGTGCAGTAGTTTTAGAGCGAAGCCTTTATTGAGCATCCCGTGGGATCTGTTCATTTTTCCGGGATAAAAAGTAGCATATGTTACACGGGGATAATGTAGCTTTCCAAAGGTGAAAGAATTTTTGAAATCGGTCCAGTAGTTTTGGAGCCTATTCATTACAAACAAACAAACAAACAAACAAACAAATCTTTCCTCTTTATAATATTAGTATAGATGTGAAATTCTAGGTTTGTGACTGCATCCGCGACACAGAACAAAAATCGTAGTGTAGGGCGACGTTGTTATTAGCTGATATTGTAACACAAAAAGGGCAAACGTTAACTTTACTTTTTTTTTTAAAATCAATACCAGAATAAATAATTTGGATATCAAAATACATAGACAAAACGAAGAGGTATATATAATACAAGCAAATTTCAATAATTAGGAGTGATCTTTTCATCATCCTCTTGCCCATTTCCCATTATCTGGGGTCGGCGCAATAGATCTTTTCCTTCCATTCCTCTCTATCAGCCGTCATCTCCATGCTTACTCCTTTCATTCTTATATCATTCTTCACACAATCGATCCATCTTTTATTCGGCCTTCCTCTGCCCGTGTATCCCTCCACTTTCATATTCAACATTCGCTTTGTGACATGACTTTCATCCCTCCGCATCACATGTCCAAATCATGCTAATCTACTTCCTCTCACTTTTTCTACCACTGGCGCTACTTTCAGGCTTCCTCTTATGTACTCATTCCTTATCTTATCCATCCTTGTCACACCACACATCCATCCATCAGGAGTGATCTTTTCTGCATATAAAAAACTTTTGGTGACTAATGGCCGTTTTCACCAACCTTGTCTTGCTTAGGTGACTCCTAAGTGACATGCTGTCACTTTTTATATTAACTGAAAACAGTGAGACAGTATGTCTCTTAGGAGTCACCTAAGCTAAGACAAAGTTGGTGAAAACGGCCATTACTGTCTTAACTACAGACTAAACGCCACTTACTACGTAAACAATCCTGAAGCTATAAGCATGTCATTTACTATATGGAACCAGTTGCTCCCGTCGTAGTCACAAATGGCAAAAAACGGAACCCTTATTTATTCGACATGTCTGCCTGTCCGTCTGTCCGTCCGTATGTCACAGCCATTTTTTTCCGTAACTATAAGACTTTTACTGTTGAAACTTGGTAGGTAGATGTATTCTGTGAACCGCATGAAGATTTTGATGCAAAAATAAAAAAAATAAAAAAATATTGGGGGCTCCCCATACTTAGAAGTAAAACTTTTTTTTTTCATCAAATACGTACGTGTGGGCTATCTATGGATAGATCTTCAAAAATGATATCGAGGTTTCTAAAATATTTTTTTTCTAAACCGGATAGTTTGCGTGACAGACGCATCCAAAGTGGAAAAAAGATGGTGCCACCCCCCCCCCCCTCTAACTTCTTAAATAATAAAATGAAAAATCTAAAAAAACATATGATGTACATTACTATAAAAACTACCAACGAAAATTGTTTTGAACGAGATCTAGTTAGTAGTTTTTTTTAATACCTTGTAAATCGTAAACCGCTTCTTTTAATTTCATAAATCAATTGTACGGAACCCTTTGTGCGTGATTCCGACACGCACTTGGCCGGTATTTAAAATTGTCACTAAGGAAGCAGAGGAATCCCGTAAAATCACAGCAAAATTACGTCCGCAGCTGGGATAAGTAAACTTAATTGAATTGTACATACTGGCCGAATTTATTTTCTATAACAGATGTCATAAAATATTTTTAAAATTTTTACTTTTATAGTTTATTGCGTTTATATATATTTCTTAGCACAACATGATGAGCACCTATAGATTTTCCTAGTACAATATGAATTTCGACATTTAAATAGTCGTGACGTTATCTACAAACAAATGCTACGAAATTTAAAACAACAATTTAAAACGAAACAAGTATGTGAAGTCCGAACTGGGCCAGCGTGGTTGACTAAGGCCTAACAGCTGTAACATTAAGGTAGGGTCGACTCTCGGAGAGACGAAATCAGTTTTTTTTTATTTTTTATATTATAGCAGGCAAACGAGCCAACGGGTCACCTAATGGTAAGTGATCACCGCCGCCCATAGCACAAACAACACCAGAGGTATCATCAGCGCGTTGCCGGCCTTTCATGAATGTATACGCTCTTTTTTTGAAGCTTCCCATGTCGTAACTGTTCGGAAATACCGCGGCCGAAAGTTGGTTCCATAACTTTGTCGTTCGCGGGAAAAACGTACGCGAAGACCGCACTGTGGAGGACAGCCAACCATTAAGATGGTGAGGATGGAAAGCAAGTCCCCTTCGTGACGCACGATACAGGAAATCGGTCAGCGGCAGTATCCCAAACAACTCGTCAGAGCACTCCCCATGGTATATGCGGTAGAGAACACAAAGAGACGCGACATCTCTCCGCAGCGCCAATGAGTCCATACGACCACAGAGCACCGGGTCGTCGACAATTCGAACCGCTCTTCGCTGGATACGGTCAAATGGAAGGAGCTGGTACTGAGGAGCTCCGGCCCAGAGGTGGTCGCCAGTTGGGACAATAATTTACATAAACTTTGTTTCTTCGTTTATTTTTTTTTTATTTATCACTACATGTATAAAACACAAGTCGTTATCCGCCGTCTGTCCCTATGTATGCTTAGATCTTTAAAACTACGCAACGGATTTTGATGCGGTTTTTAATAGATAGAGTGATTCATAAGGAAGCTTTATATGTATAATACATGCATACTCGTATAGTAGAGAAACACTGATAAATTTAGAGGTTTCTAATATGATGTCGCAAAACATGTTTGTATTGTCTAATGACAAAAAAGCTGTGAACGTTGTGTATAAGGACATTTTGTAGTAGGTATATTTACATAAGCATTGCACCCGTGCGAAGCCGGGGCGGGTCGCTAGTATAGTTATAAAAGTCAGTTCAGGTTTGCAGAGATGTGAAAAATAGTTTAGTAAAAGTATTTAAATACAAAATGCAAATGCATAGTTGCTAGCACTATTTCAAATAGAAATACAAAATAGTTTTGAATAAAAGTATTTAAATACAAAATGCAAAATACGTATTTTTTAAATAGGTTTTGAAAATAAAATACATTGTTAAGCATAACCACTTTTATTTATTGAACTGATTTTAAAACTAGTATTTGTTCAAAGAGTTCATCTTTCATGTTCCGCCTATGGGGCCTAAATGTTGGCATTATTGTTCTAGTTGACAAATGACAATGACAACACTACGATCACGATCAGTGCGTTCATAAATAAGGAAATCGTGGATTTAAGAATGAAAAATTGTAAAAATTAATTAAAAATGCAACGAAACTATTTTGTATTTTATAAATACTAAATATTTATATAAAGTAAAATACAAAATACATTTAGAAAAAAGTATTTCAAATATTAAATAAAAAAGGTATTTTGTATTTGCATTTGAAATATATGTATTTCAAATAATAGGCTTGTATCCACTATGAACAAATCTGATGCGTTACGTTGCATAACTATTAAGATGATCATTTAATTATGAAAAAACAAAGTTTTATAAAATAATAACTTTTGATTATTTATATTTTATAAAATAAAATTGCACAAAATAAGCCATAAGTCACGTGACAGCAAACACCAATTAAAAAGTGTTACGTCACGCCATGCGAAACGTCAAAGTCAAAATGTCATTCCCAAGTGTCTTGTGGAAGTGCGAAAAAGAATGGGCATCATTCCTTCTCGCGAGTGTCAGTCACTTTTTACGTATCTGCTGATTGTTTGGCACGTATATAAATAATTGGTGTTTTTATACTTGTGCTTGTACACTGGGGCACTATGCAGTATTTGTAATACGATGAATCTATTTTTTATTAAAATAATTTCACAATACCGAATATTCCGATACTAAAACAGCTGTGTTTTGCACGGCGTGACGTCATTCAAGACGCCATGACAGTCATGAGCGTTTTTGATGACTAATGTCAAATATTTAATTAAATGCAAAATTATTCTTCTAAATAGGCATTTTTTTTCAAAAATAATAATTATTTTGTATAGAATAGGCATCAAGGTATATTAGTATCTAACTACTGAAATTTAGGCAACAAGCCTATTCACATCTCTGCAGGTTTGCAACTGAAATGCAACTGTCAATTTTTGATGGAGACGCAAAGACAAAATATTAGCTTGCATCTTATAAAAAGTGCAGGTTTCGTCCCGAGTTATTAGTACACGATTGCAAGGGAAACATTAAAAAATTGTATAGTTACTGAATTATTATTTTTTCAACACCCTTCCTCATAAAGTCGCTCTAATCCCATGGCAATTTGGCACATAATGACACCTATAATCAAACTGACTTTTTCATTACTATTATTCACGAGTAAGTAATAGTTTTTTTTTAATATTATTGGTTGAGTTACGCTTACATTTGCGCTAAAAACCTATCCGCGAAAAGCCCAAAAAAAAAGAAACCTCATTTTTTAGTCTATGGCCGATGAGCGCGCATAGGAAAACTAATTATTTTTTCCCGCCATTACGAAATTTATTAGTCTATGGCCGATGCGCGCGCATAGGAAAACTGATTAATTTTTCCCGCCATTACGAAACATTTTTCACAACTCGTCTCGTTTTCTCTTTTGAAGTTATTTAGTTAGTTATTAATTAAGATGTCTGCAAATACAATTTATGAAGAAAATGGTTTTTTATTTAAGTATTATTTTATTCAGAAGTGTGTTGAAAAACGTTGTATCATACACGTGTGTATTGATGATTGCCGCTGAGGTGCATTGAGGCCCGAGCCGTCAGGCGAGGGTCTTAAGGCGCCGAGGACGGACCAACATTACACACTTGTACCATAATGTTACTATTAAAATATCTATTAAATACGACATTATAACGTTATAACAGAAGTTGTGGAAAAACAGAAATATCAAATACTTTCCGTGTCATTTACGTGGTCGCAATACAAAAGACAGTTTTGTAAGAAAGAAATGATACGTGATTTTAAATTGCTATTAAGTATATTCATAATAATAATTAATTTTTATTTTAGATTTTACATCCATTTTTGTTACCAATAATTTTGCTTATTCTATTGCTAGTATTATACATAGCACACAAACACAACATATACACAATCACTATGCCAATCCGTGAGGAATGGCGCTACAGTGATTCAAGTAGGCACAATCCTATCGGCTACTAGAGATCATACCTAGGGTACTGCTTGTACTACTACGCACTTTGCGTATCAAGGACGCGCATATTTACGCTTTATGGCATACTACAGTCTACGCGATATTCTGCGAGCACCCCGACGCACTACGAAAACGCGGCAGCCCCAACAGCATCCTGAACGCATTGTTGTACTGGACGCGGATTGCACTGTAGCTATTTGTATTGTATGTATTTGTAAGTGTAGGTTGTTTCGTCAACTAACAAAAAGATATAACAATGCGTCAAAATGTAAATATAATATATATTATATACTAGCTGACCCGGTGAACTTCGTACCGCCTAATTATATTTAGTAAGTCACAAACACACGACACAATACTTTTTCACAAAAAACGGATTTTCTTGATTTCCGGAAAAACTAAATGTCCTATTGAAAAAAAATCAAATGGCAAAGTTGTAGGTAATAAAAACATCTAAAACTTTTGCATTTACACTTTTTTCACATAACATCAAAGTTCGTATAATACTGTATTTTTTTCGCTTTTTATTATTTTTAAAGGCTTATAACCTGGTCTATATGGACAAAACAATGGAACGTTCGGATACACGGGTTCTTTTTACATGAGATGACAAAACAATATAATAAAAATAATTTTGAGAGATAGTAACATTGTAAGGTTAGCACCCATCAAATATGTCAACACATTAATTATTTTTATATTTTGAAATTTAAATACACGATGTTATAAGCAAAGTTGATATTATGTTGTCGATTCAAAAGTCTTGTTTTAATGCGTTCTTCAATTCGAGTGGAACTGAGAGTACAAATACCGTCAAATGTTTGACAGAAAGTAAGTGATCAACTTTTATATGGGAAAATGAAATTGTCGTCTTACTCTATCTTACTCGCAATTTTTCCTTATTTGCTCACCGTTTAGACCTACCCTGGACTACGACAAACATTTTAAAACCAAAATCAGCTCAATCGGCCCAGCCGTTCTCGAGTTTTAAGCAGACTAACGAACAACAATTCATTTTTATTTATATAGATAATAAATATTTTGCAATAAACCGTAGCTTAAGTAAGAAAAACCAAAATTGTTTTATTAATCATTAATCAGCTTTAGCATTTGCATGCTCTTAATGATAGGAACATTAGGATTAGGAACGATAGGTAACGTAGGTCACTATTAAATGAATGATAATTCTAAAGTTTTAAACTCAACGTCAATTTTAAACATATAATCTAAATTATGAGTAACAGTCTTCTTTCAATAAAGAAATAAATTAAATAAAAAGTGGTGTTTCTTCTTTCACTAAAATAAAACATAATCTCTTTATAATCGGTCGAAAAGAATTTAAAATATTTAAATTGAAAAAGCTGCCAATAGTTTAGTCCTATTTATTTATAATTATAATTTAATCAGGCATGAGACGGTTACGTTTTTTTTTCATAAACATTCCCAGCTTCCGAGAAGAGTCGTTCACAATACACTGAAGACCCAGGCGCTGCCAGGTAATAATAATAATATAATAATAATAATATATAAGTAAGTATAATTTAGCTATGTTTGACATTAAGGGATATTTTATTTTAATGCATTTGTCCACCATTCAAAAGGACTTTTATCTCGCTGTAGAAGGTTCTCCTGTAAATATTTGTCCAGTTCAATTGCAACAAGACTTTTTGAATTATCGGTCGGTATCGCTGGTAGCTTTGTTGAGGCAACTTCTTTAAAACAGCTCCAAAAATCTGCATGAGTAGAATTTGAAACAGTCTGAGCCACCCGATTATTGTCATCGTCTTTGTCAGTACTCTCATCATCATCGTTTCTTAATGCCTCGGCTAAAAATGGCTGAGTGCGAACCTGTATATACCGGTTCGCGCTAACCGAATATTCGGTTCGGTAAGAGCTGACCCGATTGTACGGCCGAATATTCGTATTCGGCAAAGTCCGTATTCGGCCCATCTCTAATAATAAGCTATAATTTACAACGTTTTTCTAGAGTAACACTGAAACGCGTTCAGTTTCACATATTGATAAAAGAAGTAGTCATCCGTTTCGTGGCACTTTTCACTCGCGCAACTTTAGTTAGTTTCGGCTCTTCTTGGAATCTTAGCATGTATCCTTAGTTATTACTATTACCACACTAAATTTGAAGTATCCCCCTTCATTGTATCTGGCAAGTATAGTACAGCACCAAGTGATGTGGCCCTTATTTTGTCGGTTAGTCAAATTGTATGTGATTCATCGAAAACACAGCTATGTTACACCCAAATGTTTGTGAAGGATTGACAGTATTTGACTCATGCCTTTTTTTTTCCCCCTGAGGAAAATGCATTAAATTGCATACCCCGGCTGTGGCGGGCCGGTGGTTATGTGGGGCTCTCCTCCCCAGAAGGGGGAGGCCTACCCATTAAAAATCTCAGGGATGGCCTTTCTCAGGCATGTAGGGAGCCCCCGGGAACATCAAGCCACTTCCAGGAACCCCCAGCCTTCGCTCCCCCGCCGATACAGGGGAGCCCTCCTCGGGGTAGGCTCGCTACCCCTGGTCTCCTCCACCGACGACGCCCCCCGGCCACGGAAGGGGCGTGGTCCATCCCGGGTCGCCGTAGCGGTCGCCCCGCCGGCGACCCGCGGCGGCGCCGCAGCTGTGCTACCGAGCCCGGCGCCGCCTTCTTCGAGCATTTGACTCATGCCTATATTCAAAGTTGTCAAAATCTCACGATTGGTCATGTTTATCTATACTGAGGACCTAGACAACATGCCTTTATATTCGTAATCGCATCGCTAAAATAAAATATGTATGGTATTGACATAACCGATCGCATGACTTTTCGAGTGGTTATGACAATACCATACATTTTTTATGTTAGCGATGCGATTACGGTTATCGAAAGGTATCTTGTCTAGGCCCTCTAATTATGCTGTATTTAGTTAACACAGTATTAATGTTTATTTTATCCAGAGCAAAATGAAGTCGAATCGAATGAGGCTCTGTTGATCTGTAAAATTAAGTTAAATCCATTAAATTGCAATGATGCAATTTTAAAATCGACTAAGCTATACTAAAGATCTTATTTAAAAAAAACCATATCTTTTTTAATTATTGCTTATATAGTGTCCAGAATTTTTTGGTGAGACACCATGAAAACTCCTTCTATTATGAGGATTTTAAGATCTGTCTCAAGTTCGACACGTAAATTCTGATGCGTTGCTTTATGTACATAGTAATGAAATTATTGAATGTACATTAGAAAAGACGCATGCATATCAGGTTCAGAGGCTGCGCAAGTCGTGGGCGACGTGGGCCATCACCCGCAGTCACGCGGTCTGAAGGGCTGAACTGAATGCGTCTTATTAAACCAAGAAATTGGCTTATTGATTATATATAAAAGCGGGACTTCGAGTACCGAATTGAATGAGTTTATAGGTACATACTATTTGTTTTAATGTTGGCGAAACCAACCACGCAAAATGTACCTTGACAACAAAAAAAATTTGTATAGCGCCGTCACTGATCAAGTTATTACAATTTTTTTTTCATATTGAACACGTTCAACTTTAAGTACAAAATTGTTTAAAGAAATTTGGCAGATTTGGATAGTTTGATGTAAATTTATCGCTTAAAAGGCTCGAGATTTTATATTCGATTAAATAACAAATTTTACTGCAGTCTCATTTACATTTATGAATCTTATTCATTCTCATTTTTTTTGCTGAAATATAATAAAAATGTTATCAAAATAGACTGTAACAGGCAAAGTATTAATATCGGTACGACAATAAAATATGGTCACTTAAATTTTATCGTAGACACATTGCCAGTACGAGTCGAGATTGCCCCTTGACATTTGTAGGCTGAGACGAAACATTTCTATTCTTGTTACAAAATTGCTAGCTCTATATAATTGAAAGGATCTTTTGCCATATTTGTTTAGTTGCTTTTCCTATTTTTGATCATTAAATTTATTTATCTGTATATAATGAATGATAAACGTTATTTAATTGTTAGTAGTTATCATTTATTTGACTACTACAAAACGAATATGATGCTAAATGATCAAACATTAAATAAAAAACTTCTGTTTTCATCATCTTAGTCGTTACATGATACTTCTAGTTGGATTTTCACTAAGTATTGTTTAATCGCAGTATGATAGCATTGAGAAACGTCTTAAAGGTAAATTCATTAAAGGATTTGGGTCACAGAGACATATAATTAATGTTAAAATATGTGAATGATTACTGTGTAAGTTACATGCAATCATCTATCTACAATATGTGGTAAAAATTAAATCGTAGCGCAGCTGAAGAGGCCGTAGCAGTGACGTAGTGTTTATTCGTAGCGCGCTGGCGACCGTAGACGAGAACCGAATGGTAACAACGCCACTCTACTGACTGACGTATAAGTCAGAGGAGTATAGCGGTGAATTCCATATTCAAGATGAAAAATGTATTTCTTTATTATTGCATATTGAATCAGTAAAAGTGCTTGAGTTGCAGAACATTAGTTGAATGAAATTATTCCAGTAAAAATATGTACACTTCCTAAAGTTTTTTAGGAGGTTTACTGTAGGAAAATTTACGCCGAATTCAGAAGGTTTTTGTGTTGTTAATTAGCTTTGAACTAGTGTTTTAAGTCTCATATCTTTGTTGGTTTGCTTACCTCTGTCTTACTCAGAGCTTCTCAAACTTGTTTGCCGTAGACTGTTTGCCATGTTTTTCGGTTTTGAGTAGACCCCCTACTTACCTGATATTGAATGCCTACTTCCCACAAGTCACAAAATTTTATAAACATTTATAATACATTTTGACGTGACAACGTCTTAAATTAGGTTGCGGCTGGGAGTCACTTATGAAAAAGTGTAACGCTCGGTAACGTTACGATGAGTCACCGAACGAGAGAGAGGCCCGCCGAATGCCTTGCGTCTCTCTCCCACTCAACTATGATCGGTCTGCCGCGCGCGCAGCACTAGAGAATTAGGCGCATTGAATCGGCGCATGCTTGTGTCTCTGTCTTTGTCTTTCTCGAACGTTCTTGGCGTTGGAAAAACAAGAAAGCGTCATAATACAAGTTCACACGTGTGGTTAAAGTATCGTCAGCTGTGTCTGTAGTGAAAATGTGGAGTGCTTAGATTCGTCATTTACAACAACTACAACAATAAAGATAAATAATTGTACACTGATATTTCATTATCGTAAACTATGATTGATTGATTAATTGTTAGATTGACACAAAAGTTGAGAAACTGAGTTTATAGGTTATGTCATACTATTGATAAATGTTGATAGTGTTAAGTAAATTATTAGTTTAAAATTAATTAATTAATTAATTATTATTTTACAAATTTTCATTAATTTCAAATTTATTTAGCAAAAATTTGAACAATTCCCTGTTCCTATTGTGCAATTTAATTATATTCATATCAATAAATATTCTACCGAGAAAAAGACGTTGTCACATAAAATCTTCGCCCGTAAAACCGACTTTACAGGCAACCATTTTTTTTACTTCATAAGTACTTTTATAAATAATTTTATGTCTTTGAAGATAGTATAATGTAAGTAAATAGATACCATCCCCCCCTAAATGTTTTTTTCGTTGACGTAGACCCCTTGCACGTTGTCATAGACGCCTAGGGGTCGATATAGACCACTTTGGAAACCACTGGACCACTTGTCTTACCTATTTCTGCCGCATAATAGCAGAATATTGCAAGTCGCGTTATTATGTTGTGTAAGGCTGGCAGCGAAATTACTGGATACTGTGACATAACTAATATCACACATGTTGACAATGTACGCTGTAGTTTTGTGTGAGTTGCAGATGTGCTGTAAATGTCATAAAAATCTCATGTACGAACTGTAAGCGCTTAGCATCAGCTAGACTGCTTGTTTGTCAATTTACATCAATTAAATAAAATGTTTTTTTTTTACGTTGTCCGCGCCAGTACCGCGACGTTTTGATGATGTCACCTTCCGAACTAGTAACCACGCATCGCCCGAGGAGATCGCACGTTGACGGTTGACCGGCCGCTCATTCAGTTTTTTCACGCTCCGGAGCTCGCGTACATATTATATAGCACACTGTCGGGTCGGTGAGTGCCTAATCTCTCTCTCCTTACTTGTCCCACCCTACCATACGTAATTTTAATTTACTTACTTAGAATTCTATTACTATTTATTTTTCGGTTGCTTCTGCTAAGTAAGAAATTTCGAAAAGATTCGAAGCATAGCTATGGGTTATTAATATCAATCAATTCTAGTTCTATATAACCCTACAATTCCTTGGGCCGACTGTAGTTTGTCACTTGCGGCTGGCAATTAATTGAAGAACTGATATACAAATAAGTTTGAGCCTTAATACTGCGGTGTAGAGACTAGAGTAGAGCGGGCATTACGAGATGAAGGTATGAGGCGCTGTGCGGTACACCGGCGCGCGCAGCATCTGCGCGAGGGATGTTCAGATGCGCTGTGCCTAGTTTATTATTTATTTTGTCACCGTGCACTTGACATTGATTTGCCTGCAAATTTAATCATATTAACATTAGATCAATGTTAATATGGTTAATATCTCATTTGTTTGTGTAAATTAAAACGATTTTATAATTTGACGTAAATTATGAAAAGCATTTTGAATTATTATTTTTTCTTTAAAATGTAATATAGTGATATATGGGTGTAATCAATAAAATACGCATAATAAACAGTACATGATCTAAAATTACTGTTGACAAAAAGAAAAAGAAATCTTAAAATTATATTTATTAATAATGACTTACGAGAATTGAACTGTTACGCTAATATACATCGGTTGCGTAAATACTATTTCAATTCAAACACTCAGTTTCAAATATACTTACTCCCAGTTATTCCCGGATGACTTACCTGAACGTGGGCTCTTTTATATTATATTTTGCAGAACAATAAACATAGGCTTTGACATTTTGATTTGCCTTTTGACATTTGTACTATAATAAGACGTAAAGGTTTACTCGAACTAACATTTGTATTATACGAGATTGTTGTTTGTTTTCAGTTTCTGTGTGTTATACGTAGAATTTATTAATGATGAACGGTAGCAATTATTTAATGGTTGGTTCTTTTAAAAACGTCAATTACTCTTCTAATGAAAGCCGCTAAAGAAAATGACGTCCCGTTACTCAGATTTTCACGAAACGGATTCTAAAGAGCGAGACAGCCCCTCACTAGAGCCAGTATCCACCCTGTGCGCGATGGGTCCGAACGTGAGGTCGCGGGACGCCGCGTAAACACAAATTGTCTTGAAGCCGTGGTTTACATTATCCCGTTATGAATCCCGTGCAAGAAAAGTGGTATTGAACGCAATGGGAGTGGATAGTCTGCCGCCACCGAGGGTAAGTCAGTCTCGAAAGCTATGTCTGACATTTCACGGCCGAATGGCTGGGATGTGACATATGTTCAGCCGTCAAGATGTACTTAATGTGCAGTTTTTTCAAGGGTATTTTGTCATTATAAAAGGTATATGTTACAAACAGTCGAGAAAATTTGACACTTTAAATTTTTATGTCTGTTTTCGATGCTCTACCAGTTTTCATACAAATGTAGAGTTGTGATTTCTTATTTATGTGCATAATTATACATATATACGTTTATTGTTCTCATTGGAAATAAATTAATATTTATTATTGAAGTTAATAAACGTCAGAAACGTAATTTAAATATGAACGAAATATTTTCGACTTAATAATATCTGGTCGGTTAAGGTTTCGTATTATTTACTCATGGAAAAGTAATGAAATTTTAAAAACTTTTGTCCTTCAACATTAATTATGGATATCAGTCAATTATTCCTTCATTATAATTACAATTATTTCAATAAGAAAGATCAGCACTCTGATATGAAAATATACAATTTTGTTATTTATTCTTTTTTATTCTATTGTTACTTAAAAGTCAAGATCGCCTTATTGAGTAATCAATTTTCTTAAAGAATTTACTAAAGTTTTCATAAGTTTGCGGTAAATTAGGTTACAAAATGCAACATATGTATATAAATTCAAAATGTTTCATATTTCTTCAAAATTTTTACATTTATTGCTGTTTTTGTGTGCAACTAAAACACACACTCTTTTAATACGTGTGTTCAATGTCGGTATGCTGGCGTATCTTCACCGTGCAGAGCGGGTAGCTAAAATAAATCTCCTAGGAATTTGTTTGCGTTCGTTCGTAGCTGAACTGAATTTTATATATATTCGAGGTAGATGAAATTTCTGGTGGTATTATCTAACGAAAACATTTAGTTTTCATTTGCGCTCAAATAATTAAACTATCGTTAGAATACCAATTGTCTATTTTATAACATTTTAGATATGTATGGTTCACCTATTATTTACATCAATTACTTCTGTCATTAATCTGAAAGAATAATTTAAAGACTATTTATCCATTGTATGAAATTAAAAATTTAACTTTATTTCAGACAATAGATAAATATAAGAGTAATCTGTTGAAATTTGCAAACAGTTTGATGTTCTCGTATGATATGTTACTGACAAAAAGGATTTTTAATAGCTTTATATGGTCAAACAAGCACACTGCCCATATGATGCCCAGTAGCCTACAATATGAGGTTCCTATGAAGTATATCTACAGCCCTGACAAGATACATAGTGATATTAGATTTACATCTAATCTTATATATATATATATATATATATATATATATATATATATATATATATATTATATATATATATATATATATATATTATCTTATATGAGATTACTCTCACGGTGCCCACTGATTTTACTGTTATGTCTTAACTTTCAAAACTAGAATGAAGCACCAAAGCAGACGATCGTGGTGGGAGTCTCCCTACCGTGAATTGTTCAGTAATTTAGATAGAAGAGCAAAGATTGGGATTGTTTACGCCAAAAAATTGTTTTGCGCTCGTTGCCCGCACACGCTCTCTAGTAGATATTAGTTAGTTGCAACGTGGTCGCTGGACTGACGCGACAATAACAGACCGACCTATACGCGACCTGCACCTTTATATTTTTATTTATATTTATTGTGAGTGTACCTAAACCTTGCCAGTGAGAATATTGAAGAGAAGAGAAGAACTCAGTGGGTAATCCCTATGTCGACCTAGGGTTCTCTGAAGGCGTAGTAAAAACGCGGTAACAATTTAATTTGACATTCAACGAACAACGATAAAAGGGCCCAGCACGTTATTTATATATATATTTTTTCCCTAACATGAATTATTTATACAATATATTTTTTTTTATATTTTCAATTTTTTATAAAGTGAAATAGTCTTTTTTGTCTACACTAATATTATAAAGAGGAAAGATTTGTATTTTTGTACGTAACGAATAAACTCAATAAGTACTGAACCGATTTTAATACTTCTTTATTCATTAGAAAGCTACATTATCACTGAGTAACATAGACTATATTTAGTACTAGATTACTATAGAAATCTTTAGAAATTCTTATTAAAACCAACCGAAGGTGTAAAAAAAATTGTCATAAAATGTCTTTCATCGTATACGCTGCGAAGAGTAATGTCTATCCGTGCGAAGCCGGAATGGACCGCTAGTTTTATATAAAGTGAAATCTACTAAAACTTATATTATTTTGATCTAGTAAGAATTTGATATTTAATCTACTAAAAACATGACACGGCATCACCAAGGACCAAATTTATGAATTCATTATTAAATCACTAACGACAAATTAAGAGCCTAGATTACCAAGAACAATTTAATGAAACACCAGTGCTATCATACCCAAACAATTAGTGTAACCGTAGATCCGATAACCGTTGCTAGGGATCACTGGATTATCCGCTAAGGCACGACAGCCGGTATTCCCTCATCGAAAATTCCACCTGTTAGCGGCTTCTTCGCTAATATAATCCAATCATGGCTACTATTGGTTTTATTATAGAGCTTGGATTTTATGTTTGAGGTTGTCAATCAAATAAAAATGCAGCAAATTAACTTATAAGTAGAGGCTAATCAATCTTTACAATTGGAGATATCATAATACGTAGTGTCTACGTCGTAGACTTCTACGCCGTAGACACTTGTTACTACAGTAAAAAAAAACAAAAAAAAAATACAATTACACGAATTAGTCTAGTCCAAAGTAAGCACTGTAAGGCTTGTGTTATGAGATGTAGGGCAATGTATAGATATAAAGTTATTAGACATATATAAATATGTTTTATGAAATATGTATATATGTATTAACAACCACGGCTAAGGCATAAATACTCGCATTCATCACACAAACATTTGGCCCCAGCGGGACTCGATACCGGGACCTAAGATGGCGACATAATTTTCTTTATAGATTAATATGGCTGGATTCTAAACCTTAATGACTGCTGTTTTGACCGGTCAATTTGACAGTTTTTTGGTTGAACTTGAAATGTAGAACAAGAGAGCATGGAACACATGCTCTCTACTGCTCTAGCCCGTAGCAGAGTAAAGTTGACGAGGCATTGTATACTTAATACTGGAAAACTACAATACCGTGCATTTAAAGGACATCATCATGGTCGTAGGCATGGGAATAGACACAAGAACCTGATTAGGGCAAAATGCTCAGACTCATTTTTGGAGCCACTGCTACCCCAAAAATAAGAAAATAAAAGTTATTAATGTTAAACCTATATATCTATAGATTCGAATCAATATATAAATATTCTGGGGAAAGATGTTATATCAAAAATTGCGCTGTTGTACGGTATAGTACAGTTTGTCGATGATGTTTAGCTCGAGGCTACAATATATTGGATTGGAAAAAATCTATTTGTGAAGCATTATTCATATTGTTCCCCTGTTCTTGTATCTATGTATAGCAATTTACCTAACGCACCTTGAGTTGTGCTGCGAAATGAGGCGCCTATCTATTTCATCTCATGAATACATTCATAGTTCGCGAGGGTAGGTATCATTGGCTCAGAGCACTCAAGTATACACGCGGTTTATCCGATATTGGTAATACGTTCATATCAGAGCTGATAATTGACCTTCAGTGAATTCATATCAGCATTACTTTTACAAGTATGTATCAATATTATAAAACTTTTTAATCACGAAAGATATCTCTTTCCCACAGAATAAAGCCACAACTATTTGGATTAGTTTGAGACTCCATAAATAATTTAAGTCTTTCTCATTAAGGAAACCGGGGGCAGAAAGTTTTAAACGTGGAGGTATCTAGATACAGCTTTTGCTGCACCGACCCCACATAATGGGAAATGGGCAAGAGGATGATGATGATGATCTAGATACAGCTTTCAGACTGGTCGCTGAGAGAATGGATTCTTGACAGGACGTATCACGTCGTTTCCTACGTCATGTTTTCAGAAAAATTAAAGTTTAATTTAATTTTAAGATTAACTAAAAATAATCCTTGTTCCATATACGTAAGATCTGTAGGCACCTGTCAGAAATGAATTCTCTCAGTGACCGTAACACATTGAGTGGACTGTGGGTAGGGTACCCCCAGTGCACTGTGGGTACGCTTTGGGGTACAATGTTGTCAACTTATGGACGACTTACGTTCATGAAGCCTGTACATCTACCAAGAAACGCGTTAGGTCAGAGAAGTAGAAGATTATTCGTATTTGGATTTATTACATTTATTTACTAAAGTAGAAAGGGTGCAAAAAATTCTTAATATCAAATTTGAATATACTACTACACCAGGGTCTCTATTCCAACGTTCAGACTACAAAAAACTAGAGGTTCGTTTATGGGCAAATGTATAAATTTTTATAACAAGATTCCACATAGAGTAGCTGAATCGCCTTTTAAATTCATAAATAAATCATTTAAATGTGTTTTTAAATATTAATTTTATAAGTAATAGTTAGAATATATGAAGTCATTTATGGCGCGAAGGTTTTATCGCGCTTCCCGTGGGAAAGATGATGAAAACCGCATGAAAATCTGTGCAGTAGTTTTTGAGCGAAGCCTTTATTACGCATCTCGTGGGATCTGTCTTTTTTCCGGGTAAAAAAGTAGCCTATATTACTCTCCATCCCTTCAACTATCTCCACGTAAAACTATCTCCACGTAAAATCACGTCAATTCGTCGCTCCGTTTTGCCATGAAAGACGGACAAACAGACAGACACACTTTCGAATTTATAATATTAGTATGGATAACACGATTGAAGCCAACGCTTATTATTAAAATTACGAGAAACCCAAAAGCAAAATATTTTTCATTGTAGGTTTGGAGTAGCTTTGAAGCGATCTTATTAGGCCGCCTGAAAAGGGCCCGTGATTTTAAGAAGCTTTCCAGGATTATATAAGGATCTTCGCAGTAAGCCTGTTTGCTATCTTTGTCATCGTATTTCCTATTAACCGAATTCTCAGTAGCATGTTTTTTACTTGGATTTTTACACATGTTATTTTCCAAGAGTCGAGAGACATGAAAACCCTTGGAATCGCGAGTCAAACTAACGCAGCGTAGGTCCCGCTGTATATAATTTTATAGCTATAACTTTATCAACGCTTTTTTTACTGTGATGTTTTGTGTTTTGTTTTGTGATGCAAATACATATTTATTTTTTCTGGATATAAAAATACTTCTACACCTTATTATTTAGTTTCATTTAAATAATATTGTGGTATAGTATATGGCACAGTTTATATGGCAATTTGGCGAGAGGCGATCGACTCCAAATTTTCAATAGTATTGTTCTCCTTGTCGAGCTGATTACGAATATACAAGTTTTAGAAAAAGTTAATGACAAAAATCGCGTTTAATTTTAGTAATTCAATAATTACAATACCATGCCAAATATGTTAACTATAGTGAATAACATAATAGATCTATAGCTTTCATAGATATAATGTGTACTTGTTTCAACTTGTAAAGGAAGTCCGGTCCAGACTATTTTTTTGAGACCAGCTTCTAAATGATGACTCTGTAATAACCAGGGAGAAAATAAATAGCCCTTGCTGGATTTCTTGCTCGTTCTTTCTAGTACAAGGTCTTCCGCCGTAGACTTGTGAACCAAAGACGTAGGTAGGTATGAGGTATGAAAAGAACTAATCAATATGAAACATAATATGTGTACATGATACCCAAAAAAAAACAATTAGATGGACATTGGACAAATTAATAAACTTAAACAAACTTTACCTGTATGCTTTTGTAAGCGTTTTGTGTAGCTAAAACTAAATATCTATTCATCTAAAGGTAAAAAGTAAGTAAAATAACTGTAACGTCACTCTATAATAATCCAGCAACTTAACAATATATCTAATAATGTTATTCCGATAAATGCTTAGAAAAAATGGATACTTCGAATGACAAAACAAGAACAATCTAAAGGGCGGGACGCGTAAGAAAATTCCCTACCATGGAAAATTATATTCGCATTACCTAACATTGTCTGCGTAAGACGGGCGAGGTAATGTGTTACACAAATTCTTCGGGATGAAACGATACATTTCTTCTCATACCAAGTACTTTTTTACTCGATTCTCTTAAACCATGAATCGAGTAGGTATCGGTTATATAATAGTGCTCAACAGTATATGCGAAAGTCAATATTTCATTTTAGAATTGATTATGAAATGTTTACCTTAAAGTTTCTAAACTAATCCAATTTTCCCTTTTGCGTAACAGGCAATTTGATATTTTTAGGAAGCGCTATAAAAACATACTTATTTTCGTGAATTTCATTATAATATAGAATTTTATCACTGTTTCCGGTTTTTATTACAAAATTTCCAAAAAATATTTGATACGTGTATATAACGATATTTTTCAATCGAGAATCGACAGACGAACATTCGCAAAATAAACGTCAAATTTACGATAATTACAACGACACCTCAAACCGTATCGTATTACTTTTCGCAAATTTGACGTAAATTTTGCGAATGTTCGTCTGTCAAATTCAATTAATCGTTGTCATTTGAGGCTTTCTTATGTCAAAATTGATAACGTTCGTTCGATCGTCCGTTGAAATGTTTTAAACGATAGTAACTAAGAGTAGGATACGACACGACGAAGTCCACGTAATATCAAATATCGTTTTTAAGAGTACGCCCCCGGTATCCATTAAGTATCGATACCTCAGCGACATCGTGTCTTCCCTACAAATTCTTGCTTGCTAATATTAAAATGTGTTTTAATAAATTCTGAATGTTAATGAGATGCGTGTACGGCGTGTGTTCAATTTACAAGTTAAGCCACAGATGAATAAAGAAAGGACAGATTGTTCACTCCTTGTGTAAATTACCATTAGTAGATGGAGTATTGTTGGAAATGGTTGGAAATGGGTGGAAAAATAATATTTGCCTGTTATTTTATTCAATTTGTTCGGAACGGAACACAAAATAAAACCTATTTTTAGATAGATTAAGTGCAGGCAGGTTAGTTTTTAGTTTATGATAAGTAAAAAAAGAATGACATAAAAAACAAAAGAATAAAATAGGGAGTTTTTTTTTTGTTAGACAAGAAAGAAAAAGTGAATTTTATTTACATAAGATGTAGAAAATGAAGTTTTTATTTTAAATAAATATTATACAGTCTACTATTAAAAAGCATTTTTTAATGTCCGGGCACGGGAATCAAACCAGCACCCGAAATATTGTCTGGCACATTAAATTGGTCCTTCGAGCCGGATATGAACCAGCGACCTATGGATCTACAGTCCACTATTAAAAAGCATTTTTAATGTCCAGGCACGGGAATCAAACCAGCACCCGAAATATTGTCTGGCACATTAAATTGGTCCTTCGAGCCGGATATGAACCAGCGACCTATGGATCTACAGTCCACTATTAAAAAGCATTTTTAATGTCCGGGCACGGGAATCAAACCAGCACCCGAAATATTGTCTGGCACATTAAATTGGTCCTTCGAGCCGGATATGAACCAGCGACCTATGGATCTACAGTCCACTATTAAAAAGCATTTTTAATGTCCGGGCACGGGAATCAAACCAGCACCCGAAATATTGTCTGGCACATTAAATTGGTCCTTCGAGCCGGATATGAACCAGCGACCTATGGATCTACAGTCCACTATTAAAAAGCATTTTTAATGTCCGGGCACGGGAATCAAACCAGCACCCGAAATATTGTCTGGCACATTAAATTGGTCCTTCGAGCCGGATATGAACCAGCGACCTATGGATCTACAGTCCACTATTAAAAAGCATTTTTAATGTCCGGGCACGGGAATCAAACCAGCACCCGAAATATTGTCTGGCACATTAAATTGGTCCTTCGAGCCGGATATGAACCAGCGACCTATGGATCTACAGTCCACTATTAAAAAGCATTTTTAATGTCCGGGCACGGGAATCAAACCAGCACCCGAAATATTGTCTGGCACACAATTCATTTCTTTCTTGATAATGGATACCCAATATTATTACTATATTATGTATTAAATTGTAAACGTTGACGACACGTTTAGCGCAGTGGTCGAGTAATCGGCTTCTACGCAACGGATCGCCGGTTCAATTCCCGCACGGGACAAATATTTTGTATGACCTACAAAAATTTGTTTCGGTCTGTGTGTTTGTGCATGTGAGATTTCTATGTTCGTGACTGCACCAACGACCACGACACAGGATAAAATTCATAGTGTGGGGCGACGTTTAAAAAAAAATCCTTAATTTCCGATTAATTTGCGACTGCATGTGTATTATGTTATACTAGCTTTTGCCCGCGACTTCGTTCGCGTGGACTTTAGGTTCGTCCCGTCTAGTCTAGTAATAAGTAAGAAAAACGGTAACTAAGCACTGCAGAGCCCTAATCATAGGCCTATAGGTAGCTACTGCAGTATGCTGCAGTATACTGTAGATAAACAGACACAACAGACAATTTGCAATGTAAGCGCAAGAAATGTGTTTTTTTTACGAGCTCATATTAGAAACCTCAAAAATTGTAGCCTATGTGTTATTCTGATGTATAAGCTATATTGTGGTAAAGTTTCATTCAAATCCATTCAGTAGGTTTTACGTGAAAGAGTAACAAACATCCAAACATCCATACTCACAAATTTTCGCCTTTATGATAGTAGTAGGATATAAAATTCTCGTGTCACCATTTTTGTTACCATACTACCATTGAATTCAATGTTAATCCTATGAATACAGATGTTTTTGATATTAATAAAAAATACACTTTTGAATGATATTTACAAGCCGATAGGGAAAGGCTTTTTTTTAATAATAATAATGTATTTTTAATACTAATAATAAGTGCGTAGGGAAGTGACGACCCCATCGCCCGCTGCTGGTGGGGCATTTAATGCCCCTTCACTGCTATAAATGCCCCACGCGACTAGAACGGTCCGACCACATGACCGACCGTCTAAATTCAGCCTTGCCTTGACCATAAGGGCCCTACGGCTTGAATGGACTGGATCTGTGTTTTTTTTTTTCCTCAGGAGAGGAGGCTGAGAATCCTCATGGATACCAACGCAACAGGCAAGCAGGGATGCGTTGATTATGTCGGACTCCTGCTGAATCGAGGCGGCTCGATCCAGCAGACCTACCGACTAAACTCAGCCTAGCCTTGGCCCTAGTGGCCTTATGGCTTGAACGGAATGGTTGGCGCACCCTCAGGAGAGGGCACGTCGGCGCTGCCCTCCGAAGAGGACATATGCGCGAAAGAAGGCTCGGTACGCCAAAGTGGGTCCGGCCTAGAAGTGATGGGGCCTACTCGTACATGTGCAGCAAGCTGCGAAGTATGGACTAACTAAAGGATGGCAGCGTAGATGCCGCCTCTCGCAAGGCTTGAAGAGCCAGCGTTAATGAGTCGGGAGGGTCAGAAATGACGTGCCTGGGTCGACGATATTCGGTAATACGCGGATTGACTGGGTGGATCTGTGTCCTCGCGCACGCCTTATATAGGACCGTGTTTTATAAAACCACGTGATATAAGCGACAATAATAAAAATAATAATATTTGCACTCCATACATCGTTAAATGTGCATTGTTCTCTTGTCTCTGTGTGATTAATTTGGCGTGGAGTCCAACGTAACCTCCGTGACATTTGCCGTCGTATCCTGGGGGTATCCTGGGCACGCTTCTTAGTGATGGATTCTCAGCCTCTTCTCTCTCCTGCGGGGAATAAAAAACAGTCCGAAAGACATATTCTACGACAAGTCGGTAAATTTTATTGATATTCTTCAGGATGGTGGTTTTTGTTGATCGACGTGTCTATCGACAAGTTTAAGGCAGCACACTTGATCAGCACTTTGTCAAGCATAATATCAGGGCAGCAGCTACGCTCGCTGCTTACATTAAGTTAGTCACACCGTATCATGAGTGTTTATTGTTAGATATTGTTTTGTTTTGTTAGTTTGTTTTCAGCTTGCCTTGTGTTTTATTTTATAGTGGGAGCGTTGGATAAATTAGCATATCGCTCATCCAAAAGAATATTGACATAATTACGTTTTTGCGATTTTTCAGGAGAGCGTTTTAAAAGTTTGACATCGAAAATATTGTGTATTTCCAATCATTCTATCGATATATTTTAATAGTTATGTTGTATTACTTTATTAACAATAATATTACATAAAAAGTTTGCGAGAAACCTCAAGATAATTATTAAAAAATACCAAATGAAACAAACCGGACGTACATTTATGACATTTTGTAATTTAAATATTACAATTATGACTTTATACCAGGTTTGGATATGGGAATAAATCATGAATTTAAACTACATAATTCTTAATTTGTTTTATTTTTATAATACATTTTATGAACTTGAAACGTAAACTTTTTTAAAAGCTTAACTAATTTTTTTTATAAAAATCTTAACATAAGAAAACAAAAATAAACTGTTATTAAACAATTCTAAGTAAATAATAAACGACAGTGACTCTCTCTGTCGGAAACTAATGGAATATAAATTCTGTCGTTTTTACCACAGACAAAACGTGCAAAACACGGCGTTATGGTATCAAAAACTTATTTTCGACTTTTTGGTAATTATGTCAATATTCTTTTGGATGAGCGATATATACATGTAACATCATCCACTTCGAAACACAAGAAATATTAAATAAATATAAACTGGTTAATTGCACAACGTTTTTATCTCCTTATCTCCTATCTCCTATATATATAAAACTCGATTACCACTCACTCACTGACTGACTGACTCACTGATCAGGGGTGTTTTTGAGGTGTTTAGAGGGTGTTTTGGGTGTTTTGATGTTTAGGTGGAATTTTTTAGATTTTTTAGTTCACAGAATGGGATAAAGGGATTTTTGCCAAACCAACATGGCGGCCCGCGCGAAATGTCAACTTTTCCAAATCGCCTCTGTTTTTAACGGCGTTTGGTGGGGGTGTTCACTACTGTAGCGGGGATGCGGTGCCGCTGTCAAACTGCGAAAAAACAAAATGGC
The DNA here is from genome assembly GCA_036419045.1 of Scirpophaga incertulas. Taxonomy (NCBI): domain Eukaryota; kingdom Metazoa; phylum Arthropoda; class Insecta; order Lepidoptera; family Crambidae; genus Scirpophaga; species Scirpophaga incertulas. Next base: position 2,844,648 of record CM071634.1, on the reverse strand, counting down.
GCCGCCGCCATCTTGGACTGAAAAACCCGTTTCGACCCGTGTTTGCGACCGTCGACGGGCGCGGTTTTTGTTTTTTTCCGGGATTTTCTTTTTTCCTGTGGTCGGGACTGTCCTCGACTTTCGGGAAATTTGCGGCGCGCTGCAATAGACAATATGGCGGCGGCGCCGGCGGCCATCTTGGATCGCCAATTTTGACGCGATTTTCGGACCGGATTTTCGCCAAGATGGCGGCCTCCGACCGGGGTGACATGTTCCGGGCGGGGGTGGAGCTCGGCGAGCAGTGTTGCCAGGTGGGAGAAAATTTCTACCGTTTTTGGTAGTTTTTCCCCTAGGGGCGGCGAAAGGCGAAAATCGAAATAACGACTTTTGGATTTTTTCCGTACCATTGGCCTATAGGCCGGCGGGGCCTCTATGACTTTCTGGTATTTTCATTTATCTCCACTGGCAACACTGGCCTCCACGGAGGTTGGAAACTTTTCGCAGACCGACTTTGACCCGAATTGATCTCCCAGATCGGGGTGCGCTGGAGTCGCGCGGCAAACGTCATCCCACCCCGTATACGGTGTAGATATTGGGAAAAATCCGAAACTCGGACATTTCAAGATGGCGGCGCCGCCGGCGGCCATTTTGTAAAAAGTTGCAATTTGGAAAAAAATAAATCGGGGTTTTCGCGGGGTTGCCGCCGTTTTTCGACTGACAACCCCGGGTGACCTTTTGTAGTGCTCGGTGAGCCGCATCGAACAGTGGGGTAATTTACCCCGATTTTGGGGTATTTTCCCCGATTTTGGGGAGAACGTAAATCGCGTGTTTTCCGATTTTTTTTCACATGGCCGGGTCGACCGGGCCTCGCTGATCATTTTTACGACCATTTTGGGCCAGATATATGGCAACACTGGGCGCTATGGCAGATTTCGGTTTCGGCGACTTTGCGAATTTTTTGACGCGAACCGATGTAAGCTGCGCGCCGGCAGTTACCGTCAATCGGTGAGCGGTTTAATCTACTACACTGGAAAAATTTGACATTTGACATTTTCAAGATGGCGGCGGCGCTGGCGACCATTTTGTAATGGTAAATATTTTTTTTTGCTATATTCTTGCGGTTTTCAATCTCGATACGGTGATATGGGTATCGAATGAAATGATTTTTTCAGCACTATCGAAGCCAATTGGTGGCAACGTTAAAAAACCAATATGGCCGCCGGTCCAAAAAGGCCAAGTATCATTTGTACTGTAATCCCTACAATATGGGTATCAAACGAAAGGGTTTTAACTGTCTAATACAGCCACGTAAGAGATATTAAAAAAAAATCAAAATGGCCGCCGCTCTCAAAATGGCGGACCGCTTTTGTTTTCCAACCCATGCTTCATGGGTATCAAATGAAAGGTCTTGACGAGTAGAACACAACACCGTGAGTGACGTTTCGAAAATTTCAATATGGCCGCCGATCCAACATGGCGACTGACATTTTTTTGCGATTTTCGCTATATGGGTATCAAGTAAAAGGATTTTAAGAGTAGAACGGACCCAAATGTGCGGTATAGTAAAATGACAATTTCTTTTTTTTTTTTACTTATATGCTATATGCTTTTGCGCCGCTTTGCAACCGTACAAAATTTTATTTGAAAAGACTTAAATGGAGACAATTGATATTTTCACAAATTTTCGACCGACCGCCAATTTTTTTTTTCAGTAGTGGGATAGACCACACCACCGTGAGGTGCGCGCACCTCGCGGCACTCAAGCGGCTACTGTCGCCGTGAGCTTCTTAGTGTGTTTGTAACCGTACACGGTTTTGTAGTTTCTTTTGACACGAATGGAGACAATTTCTCACTTATTATTAACCGACCGCCAATTTTTTTTTTCATAATGCTGATATAGACCCCTCCACCGCGAGGTGCGCGCACCTCGCGGCACTCACGCGACTACGATCGACGTGAGCTTCTTAGTGTATTTTAAACTGCACACGCTTTTTCAGTTTGTTTTGACTTAAATGGAGACAATTTTTCACCAATTTTTGACTGACCGCCAATTTTTTTTATCAGTAGTGGGATGGACCATACCACCGCGAGGTGCGCGCACCTCGCGGCACTCACGAGACCACACTTGCGGTGAGCTTCTTAGTGTATTTTAAACTGCACACGCATTTTCAGTTTGTTTTGACTTAAATGGAGACAATTTTTCACCAATTTTCGACCGACCGCCAATTTTTTTTTTCAGTAGTGTGTTAGACCACACCACCGCGAGGTGCGTGCACCTCGCGGCACTCACGCGACCACCCTCACCGTGAGCTTCTTAGTGTATATACGACCGCACAAACTTTCTATTTTCTTCTGACACAAATGGAGACAATTTTTCACCAATTTTCGACCGACCGCCAATTTTTATTTCAGTAGTGGTATAGACCACACCACTGCGAGGTGCGCGCACCTCGCGGCACTCACGCGACCACATTCACCGTGAGCATCTTAGTGTATTTTCAACCGTACACTGTTTTGTAGTTTATTTGATTTTTATGGCAAAAAACGAGACATTTTCCCACCAACTTTTGACAGACCACCCCTTTTTTGAAAGTCGGCAAATATAGAGCACACCACCGCGAGGTGCGTGCACCTCGTGGCACTCACGCGACCACAAACACCGTTAGCTTTTTAGTGTATTTACAATTTCACACAGTTTTATAGTTTCTTACGACATAAATGGAGACAATTTCTCACTAATTATTGACCGACCGCTATTTTTTTTTTTTATAATGCTGATATAGACCCCTCCACCGCGAGGTGCGCGCACCTCGCGGCACTCACGCGACGACAATCGCCGTAAGCTTCTTAGTGTATTTACAATTGTACACAGTTTTTCAGTTTGTTGTGATTTACATGGAGACAATTTTTCCCCAATTTTTAACTGACAGCCATTTTTTTTTGTAATGCGGGGTTACACTACCCCACCGCGAGGTGCGCGCACCTCGCGGCACTCACGCGACCGCACTCACCGTGAGCTTCTTAGTGTATTTACGACCGTACACAGTTTTGTACTTTATTTGTACTTTATAAAAGACGACATTTTCATACCAATTTTGACAGACCACCCTTTCTTTCAAAAAGCAGCCAGGATGGACCACCCCACCGCGGGGTGCTTGCACCCCGCGGCAAGCAAGCGACGTCTAGTTTTTGTTATAAAATTGAAAACTGGTACAACGCAAGCCAATATATAATATTACAATGAAAATTAATATCTCAATTTCTAAAGCATTTACTAAGTTTGATTAAGTCGAAGGCGATGATTAAGTCAAGCAGTACAGATAAAGGTTAAGAAGTTGCTGGAATATTTTGATTGAGAGTTTTGCCTAATAATAAATGTGGAGCAAGCAATTAAATATGGGACAAACAAAGAGTGATCGCTTGGAGCGTTTTAATAATAATCTTGGAGTTAAATTTAATTATAATAATATTAAGAGAACCCAAATAAATTAATTATAATAAACATTTTGTTCACAATTCTAATAGAAAACCCGTTTCAGTCAAGGCCAGTTTAGCTTTCAGTGATTGGCTACCATATACTTTTCAAGACTTTTGAAAAGAAAAATAATTTATCACGCAAAAACAAATTCCAATTAATTAATAATGTATGCAATTAATTTAAAAAAAAACGATTGATTTAAAAGTGAAAAAGTTCAATTAACTATAACTGTATGGTATCACTATATTACATTTTTTAATAATATCCATCCTCTCTTCTTCTTCTCTTCAAAATCGGTCCCTCACTACTGAGGATCGTGACTCCGTTTTATACCATCAACTAGGCGTCTCCATTGGTCTCGTTCTGTAGCTTGGTGGAGCGCGTCGGAGACAGGTATTTGCAGCTCTTCCACTATTTGGTCCGACCATCGTTTGGGACTTCTACCTCTAGGTCTTTTGCCTTCTATTTTACCAGTCACCACAAGACGTTCCAGGTTGCTGGTATCTCTGCGTGCAACATGGCCAAAATACCGCACTATTCGTTGTAGGCAGATTGTGGATAGACGTGGTATATTTTCTATCTGTAGCTGTTTCAGAATAGACAAGTTGGTACGGTGGGCCGTCCATGGTATGTGCAGCATGCGACGCCAGCACCACATCTCAAACGCGTCGATTCTTTGCCTATCTGCGGCTTTGAAAGTCCACGTCTCAGCACTGTACAGAGCAATGGAGAAAACGAGGGTGCGGACCAGGTGTACTTTAGTCCGATGGGTTATGTTACGGTCTCTCCAGATTTTACTCAGCTGAGTCATTGCAGATTTTGCCATGCCAATCCGTCTCCGAATTTCAGGTTCACTACTCCCTTTGTTGGTGACCAGTGAGCCAAGATATTGGAATTGAGTCACTGTTTCGTATTCATGTAGGAGACTAGTGATATTCATAGCTGCAACCCGGTCTATGACCATAAGCTTGGTCTTGGATCTATTGATGGTAAGTCCCATTTCCATGCTGATGGTTTCCAGTTTATGGAGCAACTCCGCCATTTCAGTTTCCGTTGATGTGAAGAGTGTGGTGTCATCTGCGTATCTAAGGTTAGATATTTTCACTCCGCCAATCTTTATACCACCCTTCCAATCCTCCAATGCTTTGAATATCCATCCAGTGCTTTGATATATAATGTAATAAGTGCTATGTTTAAAACGTAACATATCAAGCCCCAGTATAACTGCCACGGATCATTTGCTGGCTTAGTTACGTACCTTCCTATTCTTACTAAAAGTAAATATATAACGTAGGCTAAGACAAACTACTACATACTACATGTTCCTTTACATTGCGCTTAAAAGAAGCAATGGATTGACAACTTGATCACTGGCTGGCAGCTGCTTCCACAATCTAGTAGAACGAATAGTAAAGGAACGGAAGTAAAATTTGGAGTTCGAAAGAGGTACATTTAAAATAGGGTATAACACTGGCACGCTGAGGCCGTACCGTGAGGACTTAACTATTTCCAGCGTTCAAGTAATGATAGCGTAAGACATAGAAACGTATACAAGCAATTGGAAATTTATTTTTTCTTTATTAATTTCGCGGTTATAGTGATGATTTCCTTTGACATAGAAGCGTTAGATAAATATACAAATTACATTTAAAAGCTCTATAAAGACGTCGAAGTATTTGATACATATTATTTGCCTTGAAAGTAAAATAAAACACGATGTTTCTCCAAGTAATTTAACTTACTTTCTCAAACTTTTGAAATTGATTCTTCGAGTCTATTTTTGATCTTTCAAAGCTTGGACTAAGCTCCATTCAGTCGAAAACTCTCTGATCCAACGTAAAGGTTACGAAATTGCTGAAATTGCCGAAAAGACAGAACTTTACCTAAACGAGAAACAAACAATTATAACATGTTGGTATTTATTCTGTGAAGAGGCGGCGGTGAACCGTTAGCAATTAAATGTCACGTGAGTTTGAATCACTTAGGAAATATTTAGATTGGAACTCATTCTATTTTAGATCGAAAAGGAGGCACGTGATTTTTTAATTAGCCTAAAAGTTTTAGGCGTCAAGTGATTTTAACTGTACTTTGTAATTCTTGGTACGATTAAGAAAAAAGTATTTCATTTATAATTATAAAGAAATGGAAACTAAAAATGAATAATTGCATATTTATAATAAACAAAATCGTGTTACCATCGACTTAAGTGATTTGAATGATCCCCTATATGTTTGATTAACCCTTGTTAATCAGAAGAGGTATATGTCATTCATCATTTCAGCTGAAATACTTCCTATAATAGACTTTCCCCGAGGATCCTCAGACTGGTCGGTCCTGCGCTGCTAGCGTTCAGCGCCTTCCCGATTTTCACTAAATCGTCTGCCTATCTTGTGGAAGGTCTATGTCATATGTCCGAGGCCCAAGCGCTCGTCAGTCTTACTAATAATATCGCATAGTTCTTCAAGCTTTGTCGGTGACCTTGTTCTTTCGCGGATTTTATAATTTCTGACAGGATAACACAGAGAAGCTATGAGCATAGCCCTCTCGATTGCTCTTTGATCCTACTTATAAGGCACATTTATTTATTTATTGAAACTTTTTTGCACAACATTTAAAAAAATGTACAAATGCAAGACTTAATGCTAAGGGCGTTCTCTGTTAGTCATACAATAAAGCGTGCAGAAATGTAATTATACAAGCTGTGAAAATGATATAAATATGCTTAATAAATAAAGCAGCATCGACTACATCAACGACAAAGGACATTACACGAATGAAATAGATAGGTAAAGATATATATATATATATTGATTAGTTTTAAAAGATTATTAAATAATGATTCAATTCACTTGTGTGAAATAACAATATATTACTGTGATTTCCAGTAAGAGAAGCATTGATGGACTAATGTGTAACTGTAGACACCTACGCCAATTCATCAATGCATAGTTGTGGCCAAGTTATACAGTACAGTATAGTATTTTTTATAAAATAATGCGTAGGAATTCAAATATGTTTCAAAATTAATGACGAATAACGAACAACATTTTTTACGCGACAATGTGTTCATTTGTTTTTTTATTGTCACCAAACAGGTTTCTTTCATAGTTGCCATGTATCGGAGCAAGAAACCGTTCCATTTTTAAAACACATGACAGATATGAGTTCACAATTTCACATAGTTATTGTATTTGGCCAGTACAGTTTTTTCGATTTATCTTGAAGCAGGTTGTCGAAATAATGCTCAAATTTTCAAGTATGTTTGCGAATTTTATTTTAGTAATCTATCTTTATACAAAGACTAGCGACCCGCCCCGGCTTCGCACGGGTGCAGTGAAAAAATGGTTATGGTGGGTTATCCCTAAGAGATAGACATATACCATCGCGGACTTTTTTGTGGATTTTTGTACGTTGTACAATACTGTAGTACATTATTTTGGTCTATCTCGTAGGGTTCAGCCAGCGTTTGCAATATAAGCGCAAAAAAACGTGCTTATTTACGACATCACATTAGAACCTTTAAATTTATCAGTGTTTCTCTAATATATTATGCATTTTTATACACAAACCTTCCTTAAGAATCACTCTATCTATTAAAAAAAACCGCGTCAAAATCCGTTGCGTAGTTTTAAAGATCTAAGCATACATACGGACATACAGCGAAAGCGACTTTGTTTTTACTATGTATTGATTGATAAATATTCTATTACAAATATCTGTCTCTACAATTCAATGTAACTGACTTTGACAAAAAATAACACTTTGTTTTTTTTGTCTTTATCTAACGCAGTATTCAAATTGATAAAGTAATCATCGAAATATACGATTAATAAGGTAAAAATGGCTGCTCATGAATGCTAAGTGGCGTGGATGAGCACCACTTTCATTATCTTGAGAAACGCTGAATACTAGGTAAACGGTGCGCTATAACCATAATGCGGGTATTTTGATAAAATGGCGAAAACACCTACCGTCTGTTGACATTGCGTTCGCTGCTCGGTATTTATGATAATAAGTTTTGACTCAATTATCCAACGGGTACTGGTTCTCTATAGGGCTGCGTTATATTGATTATGTTGTGTTAAACATAATCAGTATATTGCCACACTGTTCCCTGTTTTATTGGTTGAGTAATGCTATATATTTCAGTAGCACAATGCTGTGAGTTCTTGATGTTGTATTGCGTAAAGGTTTTCTTTCTTAAATAATCGCTACTAATATTTTAAATGCGAAAGTTTGTATGTATGGATGGATGTTTGTTACTTTTTCACGCAAAAAATACTGAATAGATTTGAATGAAACTTTACAGTAATTTTGCTTACTAGCTTTCTGCCGCGGCTTCGCCCGCGTGGATTTCGGGATTGGGTCTATAGAGGGTTAAGGGTCATAGCTTTTGCCCTACGGCTACATATGCGCGGAAGTCGGTTTATGGTGCGAAGGTTTTATCGCGCTTCCCGTGGGATTATCTGTTTTTCCGAGATAAAAAATACCGCAAAACCTCGCTCAAGAATCACTCTATCTATTGATGAAAACCGCATGAAAATCTGTGCAGTAGTTTTTGAGCGATGCCTTTATTGCGCCTCCTGCGGGATTTATCGGTTTTTCCGGGATAGATCTTAGCCTAGAACCTTTTTCAACAATCACTGTCTATTGATGAAAACTGCAGGAAAATCCGAACAGTAGTTTTTGAATAGTCTTTATCGCGCATCCTACGGGATCTGTCGATTTTTCCGGGATAAAAAATAGTCTATGTTACTCTCCATCCCTTCAACTATCTCCACGTAAATTTGTCGCTTCGTTTTGCCGTGAAAGACGGACAAACAGACAGACACACTTTCCCATTTCCCAAAAACATATAAGCTACAATTAATAAAGATACAAAATACTAATCCTGCGCAGACGAAGTCATGTGTACCAGTTAGTAAAGTATATAATATATCTATAGTGTTACATTACATACAGTAACGTTCTGGTACCAATAGTCAAAATCCAAATAAAAAAAATTGATTTATATGTTTGTACATAGAACAGATTTAAATGAAAAAGTAATAATAGTTCGTTCTCCCACAAAACTAAACTACTACAAGCTCAGTAATTTCAGCACTTAATTATTGGGATAATTGGGATATATATAGAAATTATAAACGAATTTATTATCGCAATAAACCTATTGAAGTTGTAGAAAGAAATGGTTTCACGGCTATTTATATAATAATTCATTATTAATAATTTGGCGAGCTGTCGGTGAGTTGCGTCACCGAAAGTACCGATATGCTTCTAGCGGGCGTATGCCACCCGCCTCTGTTTCGCCTTAGCCGACCGGACAGAGTGGAGTCGCAAGCGCAGATGCTCGAAGGTGGAAGTGTAATAATGTCATAACGTCGACGGCGTCTCAGTCGCTGTCTCAGACACAACTCGAGTCAAGTTCGAGAGCTCTATATCCTGAGCTGTTCACACACATTTCACACACGTTCAATGTTGCTCTCTTCGCACCAATATTGGTCTGTTTTTTTGGTGAGTTTAGTGAGCCCCATTTAGTGAGCGGCGAGTTACTACCTGTCATATTTAAATCAATTAGTAGGCTTTGAGACGGCAGGTAATCGGAGTCTCTTCCATAGCCCGGTTTGCATTGCCGCCAAAATCGAAATGCAATAACACACAAATTTTTCATGGTGCAGAGATTGAGTGAGAGAGGAGGGAGAGAACACTCCACGCATACTTTCATAAAATTACACTTTAATGGCCTCTACGCGTTGGATCTGTATTTTTTTTTTCTTCCTCAGGAGAGGAGGCTGAGAATCCATCATGGATACCAACGCAACAGGCAAGCAGGGATGCGTTGATTATGTCGGACTCCTGGTACTGTCGAGACGGCTCGACTACACAGACCTACCGACTAAACTCAGCCTAGCCTTTGGTCCTATTGACCCTACTGGCTTTATTGACGAGAGGGCCGCACCTCAGGAGAGGCACGGTTAGCGCTACCCCATGGTGAGGGTATATGCGCTAGAAGAAGGCACGAATCTCCAAAGTGGGACCGGCCAGTATTGACAAGAGTTGGATCTGTATCCCCGCGCACGCCTTATAAAGGACCGTGTCTTATAAAGACCCGTGATATAAGCGACAATAATAGTCACCAAGTAGTCATTTGTAACACTTTTTGTGGTAGGAAGTCCAAAGCGAACAGTTCTACAGATGGGAAATCATTGAATGCGGCAAGACACAGAGTTTTTGAAACAGTCATTTTTGTTAGAGACCCTAGGTAGCAACCGTTTTAAATTTTAAGGTGACAGGACGGTGCTGGATGCCAGCAGCGCAGGACTGGTCACAGTGGAGGCCCTTGAGGAAAACCTCTGATAAGCAGCGGTTGTCTCTATGCTGGGATAATGTTGGTGATGATTTCAATTACGCTTTAGTTTACAAAGTTTGCTTCGACATGTGAAGTCTAATTATTTTTTACTACAGCTATGTACAAGCATATACAAATAACAGACAGATTACCAGTTGGCTGCCCCTGCATTATTCTCAGCAGCAATGTTGACGAATCTCATTCACGTTGCTTCTGTAAATGCGTCCTGTTATATACTTATTTCATAGAGTTATATCATCATCACAGCTCATATACGTCCCCACCGAGGGGCTCAAGCCTACCCTAACTACGTTAGGGCGATTAGGCCTTAGTCAACCACGCTGGCCCAGTGCGGGTTGGTTGACTACGTACACCTTTGAATCGCTTCGCAGATGTACGCAGGTTTTCTCACGATGTTTTCCTTCACCGTAGGAGCGTCGGATAAATGTACATATGAAATTCGAAACGAAAAAAAACGAAAAACACCTTTCTCTAAATCTATTCTTCAAGTTGTTTTAACGAAGTTCGTCGGTTCCTTATGATTTCAAGTTACTAGAAATTTCTATCCTCTCTTGATCGTAACAACGGCACACCCTAATATCTAACTGTCCTTTAAACCCTTGAAATAATTTTGTCGGTGAAAGTTGGAAATATCAATATTTCTTCGAACATTTACGAGATCGGCGGAGAATGAATTGTTTAGTGACGCCGTTTTATCTGACAATGTTTTCCTTGTACCTCATTTTAAATATATTTTCTATACAATATTCTAATATCACACTCCTATTAGCTCGATCTTCGGAAATATAATGATGTGTACCAGAGCCGTAATTTGGAGTTAGTTATTTTTTCGGATAAGATGCATTGTTTCCGAGGGACAGTTCTGAATTTCTGTCGCCAATAACTCGCTGTCATCTTAGATATTTTGATTAGAGTGATTTTGTTTTGTGTAAATTATGAACCTGTTTTTTTAATTAGAATGTTTTGCTCACCTATAATTTAAATACATATAAAATATTTATTTATATTTAAATGTAATATAGTACTTAGGTTTATGTATTTAGTTGGTAAGCTATAATAAATAAATAAATATTAAGGGAAGTTTTGGGTGGATGATAGGTGTAAAAAGTAGGCTGTTCTGGCAACTAAATATCGGAACAACTCACCTCCGCCATTGAGAATGTTAACTTTAAAATATCATTTTAAAAAATTGTGTAATAATTGCAATGTAATCGACCTTGAAACCCTTGTATCTGAGAAGTAATATCGTTCTTTGGTCGTCTTTCATGTAGTACAATTTGTTTCAATCGTTCTTTCATGTGCATTGCTTACCAATTTTGTTAAAGTAGTGTGGACTTTGTTGAAAATTTACTTTACACAATACTATTCGTTGATTACAAGTAATTAATAATTGAACCCAAACATACAAATTATTTATATTATATACAATTATATACAAAATTATATACAAATTATTTATATAATTAAATTATACAAATATACATGTAAATAACCACTGACACTGTAGTAACTTTATAAGAGTACTAGCTTTCTGCCCGCGGCTTCGCCTGCGTGGATTTCGGGATTGGGTCTATAGAGGGTTAATGGTCATAGTTTTGGCCACGGCTACATATGCGCGGAAGTCGGTTTATGGCGCGAAGATTTTATCGCGCTTCCCGTGGGACTATCTGTTTTTCCAAGATACAAAATACCGCAAAACCTTGCTCAAGAATAACTCTATCTATTGATGAATACCGCATGAAAATCTGTTTGAGCGAAGCCTTTATTGCGCGTCCCGTGGGATCTGTCGATTTTTCCAGGATAAAAAGTAGCCTATGTTACTCGGGCATAATGTAGCTTTCCAAAGGTGAAAGAATTTTTGAAATCGGTCCAGTAGTTTCGGAGCCTATTCATTACAAACAAACAAACAAACAAACAAATCTTTCCTCTTTATAATATTAGTATAGATATAAACATTAAATTTACTAAAAGGCAAATTACTGATTTCGTGGAACTTTTTTGTAAAAACATTTCCCATAGATGGTTGTTCAATATGTCACTTTTGTTTGAATCAAGTTTGTTTGTAAATATATACAAAATTGTAGCAATATTAAACAAAATCTCAGGACACAATTGTTTTTGGATTCCGGTTAGTTATTTGTTACTAAAATCAGAAAAGCAATTCGAGAGGCAGTTATTTATTGTCAATCAACTAAACTCGAAACGAAAATTATCCTCACAAAAGATCAGGTCAAGGTGAGCTGGAGGTCGGCTTCCGGATTATTGTGTAAATTGAAGTGGCTGAGGAACTGATCACGGCGTAGATGACTCGGGAGTATTGTGAAAATTGTTACAATCCTAAATCGGAATTCTTAGGAACTCCACTTTTTTCCGTAGATAATCCTAAAGGATTGTCAGGTGGGTTCATTACTATTGTTAAGAAAATATTAGGGGTTATAGTATGAAATTGCCTTTGATATGGAGATTTTAAAGAATTTTGCTTATTCTTATCCTTATTTATTAAAAAAACAAGAGAGCGAACTTTACGTAATGTTTATACACACGTAAATAGACATTACACTGAATAATAACATAGGTTTAAATAGAAGAAAATTTGTTATTACAAATCAATAATGCACAGGTAAAGTAGCTGATGATTCTGAGATTTATTTTCAACCAAATTTGTACTTTAAGTTTAAAAAGTAAAGCAAAAATGAATATTTACTGTAGCGTTGAAATTTAAAAAGTAATACAGTTTTAAATACGAGAGAAAAAGAGTGGCAATTTCATAACTTTTTAGTTATTTTTGTGGGTATTATATCAGCGATAACTGTTTAATATACATTTCATCGCTCGCTTTCTACCTGGAGATGTCTTAAGAGCAGACTAAGAGAATGTCACTATTACAATGTAACTGGCCTAGTCAGCAAGGCATGAGAAAGGTTGTGAAGTTAACATGGATAAGCAGAGCGCGTGGGTTATGGTTAACAAGTCTTTAGACTAACAACAATAAATCTCAACTCGTCAATTATACCTTATTCTGATAGCGTTAAAAACCTTGGTGTCATCTTTGATAAACATCTTTCATGGGGTAATCACGTGGACCTTATTTCTAGAAAAGTACATTTCTCCTTCCATACCCTTAAGCGACTCCAGTTCTTCCTTCCTTTGCACACTAAAATCTCGCTTACTCAATCCCTAATTTTATCTTTTATTGATTACGCCGACGCTTGTTTTTTGGATGCGAATGAGAATCTTTTAAATAAATTGGAACGATTGCAAAATTTGTGCATTCGATTCATTTTCGGCCTTCGGAAATTTGACTATGTCTCCAAATTCCGTTGCCAATTAAAGTGGCTCCCGATAAGACAGCGCAGGAACTACCACGTTCTCTGCTTACTTTTTAATTCTCCACAATCCTTTGGCTCCGCAATATCTTAAAGAGCGTTTAAGTTTCTTGCGTCCTGCTGGCATGCTTCGTAGATCTCGATTACGCACGCTTCTCCTCATTCCTTACCGAAGTTCTAAAACTTACACCGAGTCTTTTACTGTTTTTGCTGCACACCTATGGAACCAGTTACCTGCCTACATTAGAGATTGTACCAAAATATCCACATTCAAGGTACCCTGAAGGAACATTATTTGAAACAATGTTACGAACCATAACAGCCATTATGTAGTTTTGTATATATATATAATATATATATATATATATATATATATAGTAGGTAAGTATGGTAGTATAGATTTTTTTGTAATATTATATTAGTGTGGGTATATAAATATGTATTTGAATTTGTTTGTGTATGTATGTTGTATATATATATATATATATATATATTATATATATATATATTATATATATATATATTATATATATATATATTCTCTTATTTATGTGATGTTTATATATTTATTTATATCTATTTTTAGGTAATATTTAGTATGTTAAGACTTACTATGGTACACACAGTCTAAACCGTTATCCTAGGAAATATGCAGTACCTTTTGCTGAATTTTATAATCATTTTTTCATTTACTGTATGTGTGTGCAAAAATAAATAAATAATAAAATAAATAAATAACTAATCTAATATTTTAGACTAACAATAACTAATCTAAGCGATAATGTTGTCCCAAAATGTGTAAAAACCATATTCATTTGTCACGAAACGATCTCATCAAAATTAACTAAAACACATAATAATTAGTAAAACAATTTTTTCGTTATTCTTGCGTTAAAAATTTGACAACAATACAAGTTATGTATATTATAATCTAACAATTTGATAAAAACTGTTTTTAATAATTTTAAAGTAAAACCTCATTTAAAATATTATCGAAATTTGATAATATTTTAAATTATATGCATATTTTTATGTCTTAAATCGTTGCTGTATTTAGTAATATAATTGTATACCATTTTCCCGCAACTTAAAATAATTTTCAATTTGGCTCTTGGTTAACTCTCTCTTAAAGAGAAAAGTTCGCTTTGTACTTAATTTTTGTTACATAATTTGTTATTTGTGTACAATAAAGAAGAATGTATAATGAGGCACAAAAAGTGTAATAATCTATCAACGTGTCACGTGTCACGACAACTCGATAATCTGTCACTCCAAAAATCACTAATTCAGCAAACAGTTAGAAACGACCCATTCTTTGGTGCTACGATTAACTGAACAGATATTGCCTAAAAAACTGTATTTAATGCAGTAAAACAAAAAAAAAACATTTCAACAATTTCTAATCTAACGTATCATTTTTAATGTTTATATGATTAAATTGCAACATTGTTGGAAAACAACACTAAGCACACTACACTTTAATAGCTGCCGTATAGAAAAATCGGTTCACTAATAACAAAAATAAACATTTTCACTTCCCTTTTAAATTTTGCATTTAGCAATGTTACAGACGAACTTCAAAACTCTTTAGTACTTTTTAAAATTCATTTTCAAAGGAAGAGGACGAGTGATTTCGCTCGCTTCGCGCTGACCTCTCGAATTTGAGACTTTCTTTTTGCACTCTACAGAATTTTAATAGAAACTCATTTTGGTATTATCAAATCTTTTTTAATATTAGTAACTCTTCAGATTTGCTCTTTTTTACGTAGAAAAGTTATATTATGAACTTGATTAATTAATAGTTATTTATGCAACTGTTGTATAATCAGGGGTATTAAAACACGAATAGCCGAGTGTGATAATAGTATCACATGAAAATTTAATACCTAATTATAACAGTTGCATACAAGACTTTATCTACAATTATGATGTGAATCCTCTATAAAAGATTCTCATACATATAGATTGTTTGTTTGCGATTTCCAATATTCGAGTGAAAAAATGACGAGAAATAACACGATAAGACGAGAATCCGAAATTACGAATTAGTCTATAATTTATTATTCTTTTTTCAAAATTTTATCGATCTGGTGGTGAAAATGTCATTGCATGAGAATGTTCTTTTTTTGAAATTGATGATATAATGATCATAATATCATTGAGTGTTTTAATGTTGGCAATAAGCCAGTTGTTATAGGTTCTTTTATAGAGGATTAATAGCATGATAGTAGATAAAGGTACTAACATTCTGTAACTAACACCATGATGGAAATTGGATGGAAATATGATTTATTATAACTACTTTTACATTAAAAATAGATTTTTAAGTCATAGTCGTTTCGATTATGTCTTGATCTCAGTACAGTTTGCTATTCTTGCAAATTAACGTGTAAATAATTATCCATGTTTAATTACTACATACATACAAACTTAGACTCACACGTATGTATTTTCTATGGGGGTAGGCAGAGATCACAGTTTTCCATAAATTTCCACAAACGTAAATTTAATAATTTCATACACGCTCGTTTGTTACGGGTACACATTACATACAGCACACTTCAGGCAATACACGCCCACGGCTGGACATAGACTCCTTCTAAGGACCTCTACACCTGTCGATCTTGCGCTGTCAACATCCAACGCCTTTCTGCGATCTCATCAAGATCTTCAGCAAGTCGTCTGCCCATCTTGTGGGAAGCAATGTGCCCTGCCAACTGCCACTTAATATTCGCAATTCATCGGGTTATTTGATTCCTGATTCTGGATTTGATTATTTCGAAAATGATGAAGCAGAAAAAAGCTCCGAGCATAGCCCTTTGCAATGCTCTTTGGGTGACTTTGGGCCTCCTTATGATGCCCAGTGTGAGTAGCCAAGTTTCCGTTGGATTTAGGGCTGCCATCCGTCCGGGTTTCCCTGGATTTGTACTTTTTTTTTTTGTTCCCCCTGAGGAAAATGCATTAAGTTGCATACCCCGGCTGTGGCGAGCCGGCGGTTATGTGGGGCTCTCCTCCCCAGAAGGGGGAGGCTTACCCACTACAAACCTCAGGGATGGCCTTCCTCAGGCATGTAGGGAGCCCCCGGGAACACCAAGCTACTTCCGGGAACCCTCCGCCTCCGCTACCCCGCCGATACAGGGGAGCCCTCCTCGGGGGAGGCTACAATACCTCCCCCGATCTCCACCACCGACGACGCCCCCCGGCCACGGAAGGGGCGTGGTCCCTCCCGGGTCGCCGTATCCGCAGGCGCGATTTCCTCGCGCCCGCCGGCGACCCACGGCAGCGCCGTAGTCCCCAGATTTGTTCTAGTTTGGAAGACGTCCGAGGAGCGTCCGGGCCGGATTAAATTGTAGGCCGGGTGCAACTTTTACTTTTAAAATAGGTTTTAATTAAAGATGTAAGTGAATGAAAAAAGTATTGAAACCTCTAAAATCCGGGGAACTCACGCATCCGGTCCTGGGGGGCAGGTTAGTTCTACGCGGCACAATATTCATCCTCATCATCTAGACGCTTGGCAGTCCACCACACTGCGTTTTTTCAGGAATTTTCTGCCACGCACTACTAAACTGTGGAATGAATTGTCGCCTGCAGTATTTCCGAGCCGATGCGATATCGAAACCTTCTAAAAAAGAGTAAAATCCTATTTAAAAGGCCGGCAACGCATCTGTGACTCCTCTGCTGTTGTGGGTGTCTATGGTCAGTGGTTATCGCTTACCATCAGGTGATCCGTTTGCTCTGCATATTATAATTATTGCTCTGTATATTATAAAAATGTTTGGCGTGTGTGTAAATCACTCAGTTCTCATACTGACACACCAAAATAACTTGGAACCAGTCGGAACGTAATAATTGTCTTTTTCGATACGTTCCCGTTGGTCCCGAAATAGCTCTGAAATTGCGTTTCCAGTGATTGGATCGTCACTTGTGTGTGTGATGGTTACCCGGTCGTCTAATCTATATATATGTTATGTGTAATCTATATATATGTAATGTTATTACATAACTGTGATGTGATTTGCTAGTTGTTATTTTTTACCCGTAATTTCTTACACTGATCCATATTTTCTGTCTATCTGAAATCTTCGTGATTATGGCTCTCCCATGAAGTGCAAATCAAGTTTGAGGGATTTCTATAACATATCTCAACTATATAATAGGAACTTCGTGATTGTTTGCAGACATGTTCATGTGTGTAGTCTCGCAACAGATACACACAGTTTGATAAATTAATCATTTTGATAAATTTTACTCTTATCATCATCAATGTTGTTTCAATCTCTGTATACACTTATGTGATTTTGTATATATATATACACACACACGCACACA
Source organism: Scirpophaga incertulas (assembly GCA_036419045.1). Classification (NCBI taxonomy): domain Eukaryota; kingdom Metazoa; phylum Arthropoda; class Insecta; order Lepidoptera; family Crambidae; genus Scirpophaga; species Scirpophaga incertulas. The sequence continues at coordinate 2,827,166 of CM071634.1, read as the reverse complement.
CACATATATATATGTATATTGTAAAGGTGTGCTAAATAAACAATAACTTTGTATTTTCAGAGAAACAATTTATGGTTTATACTAGCTGTTGCCCGCGACTTCGTCTGCGTAAATTTCGAGTTGAATGTTATTGATACACAAATCATATTAATATACGATTTTAACGATTAAAATATTTTTGGTATAAAGCAATTCCTTGAGGTAAAGTAAACTCAAAAGAATTTCTTTATATACCACATTATTCGTTTTTCCTTCAGGGGCTAAAAAAAACAAATGCTCTGCACTGCTGACTCGTGAGCAAGTAAGAATGGTGTACATTATAATTCGCAATATTATCATGCCTTGAGTTCATTAAAATGACGATAACTTTTTTTTAATGAACCGATTTTGATGAAACAAAGTTTAGATATTATTCTGAGTTAAAACAAAGCAAATAGTGAAAGTTTCAAGCAAATCGGTTCAGTACTTTCGGAGATAAACGTGAACAAACATACAGACAGACAGACAGACAAAAAATTCCAAAAATTTTTTTTTGCTTTCTAATAATCTATTTAAGTGCCCCTCTATCCATTTCAGTCAAAAATACTAAATGTACAGACAAAATATTTTTACTGTCTTATTATATGTAGATTAAAAATCTTCAATAATATATCTTATAATATATATATATATATATATTATATATATATATATATATATATTATATATATATATATATTATATATATATATATAGGTAAGGTAATATATATAATATAAAGGTCAGGTAACAATCAAACTGTGTAATTGTTTTATCGTAATAAACTCTGATTTCTTTGGTTTTTTCTCTTAAAGTTTTTTTTCATAACATGGTACTGACCATAATTCTTACAGTTTGCCTAATGTAAGAATTATTGTAAGAGATGTAAGAGGTAAGCAATCATCGTAGCATATGGACGCGTATAATATGTGACGACCTCCATAGTGGAGTGGTTAGTATAATGGTTTCAAGGGTCCCGGGTTCGAATCCCGGTGGCCTAGATCCCATAACACAACACTGAGAAAAAAATCCTGCAAAATTAACAACAAAAACTTAATCCGGGAGACCCGTTCATAGTGAATTGCGTAGACGACAATTTTTTAAATTTAATATATAATAAGAGTACTCTTTTAAGTGAGAAATATTGTAGAAACAACAGTACACCTGCGCCTATTACTTTTGAAGATACATCAACATGTTTGCGGCGCTGTCGCGGGGCGCTCAAAAACGCTCCATACTAAAAACACTGCAATCGTGACGTCATAACCTCTTCCTCTTCTAACGCATATGCTCTCTTTTATAGGGTAGTGCTGACCATGGCTTCTCCTGAGAGTGCGGTCTTCCTAGTTACGTCAACCCATAGGGTCATTAGGACCAACGGCTCAAATCGGTAGGTCATTCAGATCGAGCCGCCTCGACTCGTCTGGACTCCGATATATTCGCCGTGGAACTTGATTGCAGTGGTATCCATAGGGAATCTCAGCCTCTCTTCTCTAAATAGAAAAAAAGTAGACTCGTTACTTTTTAAGGAATAAAAAACCTCGATCTCCAAAATTTATCGAATTCCTAAACTAACAAATTTTGAACAAATCATACCTTCGTACTACGATGTTTCTTAGATTCGTATTACGTACGCACGTGAGGTGAATATCGGTTGTAACATTTGATACGAACATAACGTTACCAATTTCTGGATTCAATTCTAATATTGGCATGGAGAGGCATTGTTTGTGATTACTCGGCGGCTTTTCATTCGGACCCTTCCGAGAGTGCTTCTACAATCGCTTGAAGCGAAAATGCCTATTTTACCACGGCTTTTAAAAAAACGTGGTTAATTGTTGGTTTAGTTGATCTTGGTATTAATTGATGATTAAAACGATGAGAGTGACGTATTTTTATTGCGTATCTGCGCTTGCATTGTTATTAGAAGTTGACGAATCTTGATCAAGTTTTTCAATGGACGGAATCGGATGATTGTATTTTATTTGTCGCCGTCGTTACAAACACACTTTATTTTTTATCTTGCTAAAGTTCATTTAAAATTGAGCTTGTAACTACATCTTGAGGGTTTCAACCTACAATCTAACTATATATCCCTGGTAAATAATTGACACAATATTGTTTGGACTGTAGTAATAAAATGATATGTTGTTTTGTACAGGGATAGTATATGCGGTTAGAATTAATTAATAACAGGAATAATTAGATAAGAATTATAACTTTTATTTATTTTTAACATAATAATTATTTTTTTAATGTGAAAGTCACGTGACTACAAACGCCAATCACAGCGCGTGACGTCATTTGTCATTGTCACTTGTCACCTATTACTTGCTTACGTTGTTTGTAATTTCGAAACCTTGATTATTTCTTGCATATTCTCTGTGATTTAAAGTTGTAGTCGTTTGCTTGAAGTAAAATTTCAGTTTATTTACGATGGCAAAGAAATTCGTAAGAGCTGATAGTTCAAATTTGCCACGTATCGACGTCATGATGGTGGCAGAAATTTTCGCTAAAAACTCTGATTTTATCTCATCGGAATAGGCTTGTTGCCTAATTTCAGTAGTTAGATACTAATATACCTTGATGCCTATTCTATACAAAATAATTATTATTTTTGAAAAAAAATGTTTATTTATAAAATAATTTTGCATTTAATTAAATATTTGACATTAGTCATCAAAAACGCTCATGACTGTCATGGCGTCTTGAATGACGTCACGCCGTGCAAAACACAGCTGTTTTAGTATCGGAATATTCGGTATTGTGAAGTTATTTTAATAAAAAATGGATTCATCGTATTACAAGTACTGCATAGTGCCCCAGTGTACAAGCACAAGTATAAAAACACCAAAAAAAATATTTATATACGTGCCAAACAATCAGCAGATACGTAAAAAGTGGCTAACACTCGCGAGAAGGAATGATGCCCATTCTTTTTCCCACTTCCACAAGACACTAAACTTGGAATGACATTTTGACTTTGACGTTTCGCACGGCGTGACGTAACACTTTTTAATTGGTGTTTGCTGTCACGTGACTTATGGCTTATTTTGTGCAATTTTATTTTATAAAAATATAAATAATCAAAAGTTATTATTTTATAAAACTTTGTTTTTTCATAATTAAATGATCATCTTAATAGTTATGCAACCTAACGCATCAGATTTGTTCATAGTGGATACAAGCCTATTCAGAAATGTAAAAACTGTCGCGTATGCATCATTACACACATGAAAAGTGAATTAAAATTTCTTTGAATTTGATTTTAAGTGACCCATGGTTGGTTGCAATGTAACCTTAAATGTATTGTTTTTGTTTTAGATCGTGCAGGGAAACGTATGGAGATGATGCTATAGGTTATGTGGAACTGTGCCGAGAAAACGATATATGTGTAGTTAAATGGAAAATGTGCCCACAGCACAAAGTTCACAATAAACAATATAAAGTAAATCATCGACTTTATTGATTGATTTTTCCAGTCTCGTCTTGCCAGTACCATCCATTTTTTTCGCATATTTATATCATGAGGCACAGGTATAAATAGTTTGTCAGGTATCTTATTTGTATTATTTTCGCACAGGGGAACTGAACAATACTGATAATATTTAATTGCACTCATTTTCGATATAGATTACGAAATATAACCGAACGTTTACACACGCTGTGTCAATGAGCAAGTAACCTCTGTATGATAAGTGACGTCATAATCGAGGCATAATAAAAGAGTAGTGTTTAGCGCGAAATTCAAATGTGAAAAAGAATTTCAATTTTTTAACAAAGAATAAAGTAATTTCAGTAGGAAAATATTTTTAGCAGCTTTTTAGATCAGTAAACCATAGGTTGAAATGGTTTTTATGAAACAGTACAAGACCCTATTCATACAAATTTAAACTAACCTACCATATCGAGCAAAGCAACTCGTAGCTTTGATTTAATCATCGTTTTGGTAAATTTCGAAACTTTTCTTAATACCTCGAACTTATTATATATTATGTCTGAGATATACAAATTCGTAAATGCCTGCTCGGTAGGAATTTGTCCTGCCTGATAATAATAGCAAATAAAAGAGGATCATTCCTATTCAATTAAAGCCTTATTCAATCGACTTTGGAAGACTCGAGTCATAGACACACAGATGGAACAAACGGGTGTAAGCTAGTGGTCAACTTCGTTATCAGCAGAGGTATCTATAGTGATCCAACGGGGATACGAAACCTTCTTCACGTACTTGAACTAGATGGTATTGTCTATACTAATATTATAAAGAGGAAAGATTTGTTTGTTTGTTTGTAATGAATAGGCTCCGAAACTACTGGACTGATTTCAAAAATTCTTTCACCTTTGGAAAGCTACATTATCCCCGAGTAACATAGGCCACTTTTTATCCCGAAAAAATCGACAGATCCCACTGGATCCGCAACAAAACCTTCGCGCCATAAACCGACTTCCGCGCATATGTAGCCGTGGGCAAAAGCTATGACCCTTAACCCTCTATAGACCCAATGCCGAAATCCACGCAGGCGAAGCCGCGGGCAGAAAGCTAGTCTCAAATATTCTGATATATGATACAAATACACTGATATAAATATTGATACTCGTATTGATTCATTTGTATCAGTGATTCTGAGTCAATCGTGTAAGCGTCGCGTCTCGAATGAAACCGAGATGCAATTGAGCGAATGATTCATTTGAAGCGCTATTAGAGATTTGAATCAGTGAATCACTTGGAAGAAACGACTCACTGAGTCGTTTCTGTAAAGATTGACACATCTAATACGCAACCAGCACAAAGCATTTGACGCATAAAACACTGTAATATTGATACCTACACCGCCCACATGCTATTTCTTCGAAAGGTTTCCCCGTCTAGTCACTTAAAAGGATCAAATGAGATAATATTATACTGTTTCCCGCAAAGGGCACCTCACGTTTCAAAGGGTATAACTAAAGTTGACGGATAATTCTCTTGCAAATGGTAAATGGATTCTGAACGAGAATTTGTTTATTGTGCTCATCGAAATGACATAAAAATATTATATAAAGAAAAAGATATGTATATTTCTACTCAATATTTTTCCCCTTTGGAGATGAGAGGTTAAGATTCTCTGGGCTGCGGTGATCTGCAACAAAGCGCCACGGTGATTATATTGAGCTCCAAATCGATCGAGGTGGATCTCAACTCAGCTTGAACCTTGGTCATAAGGGCTCTACAGGTTGGATAATAGGGCGAGCGCACTCTCAGAAGGTGCAGCCAGCGCTGTTCTATGAAGAGGACATATGTGCTAAAGGCGGGATATACAAGAATTATATCTTGATACATTTGTGCCGGTGTATTGATATCTTTTTCACGAAAGTTCTATTGCAGTCACTCCTTCACAGCTAACACTCCACTAAGCCATCATTAATGTGAGATAATGTCCACGTTGAACACTCTATCTGCTTTTTAAAATATTACCCGATTGTAAAAAATTTCCCATTCGTAAATAATATTTTTCTGTAACCTCCCTTTGCGTAGCGCTTAAGTAGTTCTTTCGATGTTACTGCCCTATTCTTTCTTAAGTTATCAGTAGAGATCGGATAATCGGATGTATATTTACCTAAAGTTAGTTTAAGACAAAGTATGGAAACGGCTTTTTATTGTTTTGTTAAATAAAAATCCCGGGATTGCGGAATTAGATAGCCGGGTGTTTATTTATGTACCTAATTTAGTTTTTGACAAAGTATGGAACTGTCTTTTTATTTTATTTCCATAAATAAAAATCCCGGAATTCCGGTACTGTAGAACATTTTGGTAATGCAAAACTAGTCGGTAATATGAGCTTAAAAACGACGTTACATGAAGGTTAGTTTCAGTTCCCCGTATGATTATTATTTTAGTCAAACTAGCTCACTACTTTCGTATAACACTCTTCATGTAATAAATCGTACATTCATATACGCACGGGGAACTGAAACTAAACTTCATGTAAATACGTATGCATAGTTGTATAAATGAACCCGGAGTCTCGGTCTTTTGAAAATAAATACCACGTGCTAATTTAGGAATTTGCAGTCCCGTATTTTTCCGGGATTTTTATTTAACAAAATGTATTTTAAAAAGCGGCATAATTTGTGAGCCAAAAATTAACTTTAGGTAAATATGCATCCGATTATCCGATCTCTAGTTATCAGTTAAGTAATGTCCAATGCGTCTCTTATAAGCTGCAAGTTTTTAAGCATCTACTTAAATACGTGATATGGTTCTAGATGCTATGTTCATCTTGTAAAATAAAATATTTTGTTTTCTGACAGGATTTCTTGGAATCCTTTCCCTTACTACTTTGATCGTTTTTTTCGTACAAGTAAAGGAGGTTCCATTGTCTCACCTATCAATAACAAGGCACAGAAAGATTTAACTAATGTCAAGTGAATGGAGTTTCAAAAATTGTTTTGGCGCCGTATCTACTTCGTATAATACAATCACAGCGATTCTTTTGTCTTTGTCAGTCCACTTCATCAAACATATTTGACAATTAGCGCGAAAATAAAAAAAAACATAATGAACATTCATACAAGATTGACAGATTCCAAATTTAAATGTAATATTGTATTTATTTTTAATTGGGACAGTATTTTGTCAGACTAAGTATAAATAATATCATTGTCAATATTGACCGAAGTAATAGTACAAATAAGCATATTTTGTTAAATCTCGTGTATCAATCATAACACTTTTCTTTAATTAATTACTAAGTAATCAAATATTTGTTTAATTCAAGAGAACAGAATGAATAATGAATGTCTGAGATCTGTGTCAAGCCCTCCAAGCATTAATTTCTTGGAACCCGTCACATCCGGGGCATTATTTATATCCAACTACCCGTTCATCTCATGGTTCCGCTTACACTTAGCCGCGCCCGCGAGGCACGTGATGACGTCAGCGATGACGCAGGTGCTCCCGCGGGATCTTTACACGCACCCCTCAGGACACAAACTCATTTGAGGTCGCCGCACACCCGGGGCGATGCGTCTTTGTTATTTAGAGATTGGAGACTGCTATTTCTGAAACGGACTGTGCTGAAAATATGAATGAACACATATTTTTAGTTACAACGCGTTTATAATTATTATTATTGTCGCTTATATCTCGTGTCTTTATAAGACACGGTCCTTTATAAGGCGTGCGCGGGGATACGGATCCAACGCGTAGAGGCCATTTAAGCGAAATATAATGAAAGTGAGCAAGGAGTGTACCCAACTGGGTCTAATCTCTATCTGCAATATGAAAAATGCAGCTAAAAGCTATACCCAGTTAGGTGCACAGAAGCTATTTTCGTTACTGGTCAAAACATTTGTGGACTATTGCATTTTGTTTTTTTTTATTTTCAAAAGAATATACGTTGTAAATTTTCACGTGGTTATAACTTTTCCACAACTTAAAGTAATGCTTGTACGAAATTATAAAATTATTAAAATGCCTTTTATGTTACACATAAAACTTTACTGCGTAAGCTTTATTATATAGCTATTAAGGATTATAATTGTCATAGCTAAGCTGAACAGAAGATACTCTAGTTATCGCGTTTAACCAGTTGGATAATAAAGAAAAAGGAATCAAGGAAATATCGCATATATACGGAATATCATCTTGAACCGTAAGGCTCAAATCTCTGCTTTAATAGTTAGAAAGGGATGGTGCTATTGAGCGTGTGTGGGACTCACCCGGCGGGAAGCAGGGCATACCCCACTAAACCACCTTGAAATCCATTCTGTCCTCAATGAGGGCGATCGGGACTGGAAGTTCAATTTCTCCAGTTACACAACCCGGTTAACCACTATTTACTAGCCGGCTGTCAACGACTGAGGGGGTTTACAGTGGGTATTTATTAATTAATTTAATAATAAGTACAAAAACAGGTTAATTAATTTTTTTAAAGCATTATTCAATTAAAAACAAAAATAATCTATACAGAACCTTAAATGCTGGGTTAAAACCCAATCGCGAGAGCGTACCCCGCCATGTGCCCCGTATGGGCCCTGAGAACTCGGGGGGTTTTAGTGGGTAGGCCGGTCCCCTTGACCGGAGAGCCCCACACACGGCCGCGTCTTGCCAGCGCGGTGTCAGGGTGCACAAGGTCGCATTTCCCCCCTTCAAAAATAAAAAAGGTTATTAACGTGCAGCAAATACACAACTGTCAAGTTGATATGTTGAAATAATAAAACTCAATTTCGGAATAACAAAGGATAAACAAAACAAAACATAGATAAAAATAAAAAGAAGAAACATACATACATTATTTACAATTCGATTATAAGTTATCTTAAATTATCAGACAATAAATTAATAAAACTATAAAAACTACAGTAAAAAATTATACAACTAGTCCCGTAACTCCCTCGTTAAGGGACTAGTTACGCGGTATAGCCTATACTTACGCGGTTAAGAAGCCACCTAAGCGCGCAGGCCACACCTTGGGTGGTCATAGAGGGACTGCAAATGCTCGTCTTCTACCGCCCAACCGTTTACGTCAAACGGAAGTGGCGTAAGGGCTGATTTCCCTCTTCCTCTCCGCTGGATTCTTGTAAGAAATAACACTTTCACAGGAGACTGCAGCCTCCCATTCCCTCCCATCTTGCTTATACTGGCCAAAGAGGCTAGTAATATAACAAACCTTTTTTTTTTTTGTTATATTTTTAGTGCTTAAGGTTAAGGCTACAGGTTAAAGTGTATAATTATTATATTTTGGTGTTAAAGTATATATAATTTATATTTTATACTGTTGATTAGTGCTTAATAGCAGATTGCAATTACTAATAAAGACTTAAATAATAAATTAAGTATATTTTTTAATAATTGAGATACGTGCTTTATCTCCACATAACGCAAGTACATTCTCAGTATTTTTTATATTAAGCAGCTAGTTAGTTAGTTTGGCTGGGCTCCACCGCACTTAGCCTCACGATTGGGCCATTGTGCGTATGATAGAAGGCTCCTAACCTAACTAGAAGCCTCCTTCCTACTCCATCCATCCCAGTTCCTCCCAGAACGCTAGCAGCTTCTGTGGGCTGCTGCATGCTTCTGGCAGGGACGCCGGGGAATGGAGAAGTTTCTCCCGTTGGTCGGCCACACTTGCACATTCCATAAGAACATGCTGTGGCGTTTCCTCAGCCTCCATGCACCCTCTGCACAGGGGGCTGTCTGTTATACCTATTGTGTACAGGTGTTTGTTTAAAAGGCAATGTCCGGTTATGGTGGCTATGACCTTTCGGATCTTGTCTCTCTTTAGTTTGATAAGGGAACGGGCAAGCTTCTTGGAAGGTACCGGGACTGCTTCCTTCGTTAGCTTGCACCCCTCCTTAGTTGTCCATTCTTTTAGGTGTAGTTCCTCTGTTCTCTTGCGCAGCCAGGCTTTTACTTCTGCCTGTGGAATGGGCATTAGGGGTTCTGGTCCATACACTTTCGTGTTGGAGCCTCTTTTTGCCAACTCGTCTGCCGCGTCGTTTCCGAGTGAGTTGCTGTGTCCTTTTATCCACTGCAGGATTACCCGGTTTGTGTCTGCAATGGCTTGGAGCGTATTATGACACTCCAGTATGAGGACAGAGTTGATAGTATTGTTTTGGAGGGCCTGTAAGGCCGATGCGCTATCCGAGATTATCTTCTATTAAGCAACTATCCGCTAAATTATTTATAATCTATTCTTTTTTTGAGCCGTCAAATAACAGTATTTACTCAAAACTATTTTGAATTATGTTCCCAAGACTAAGTACCGTAATAAATCAAAGACCTATCTTTTGATGTACATATTGATTATTAAGTACATATTTTTTAACAATAGAACTTTTTAAACAAGTAATACAATTATCCGGCCCTTAACCTACCATAAAATAAGTTCAGACCAAATATTTTATTGTCTCTTAGTAGCGGTTAGTTTTGTTAACACTTACCTTATGTTTTCTGGATCACCATAGTTTCACAGAAAAGGGGCTATAGACAAATATCTGAGTTAGAATTAGCTATTCGCTAGCGTTACACGGAACGCTGCGCTGGTTGTACAGGCCAAAGCGGTGAAATCATTCATCCATTTTGCAATTAAAATTCGAAAACAGAGTATGCCTCGGAATAAATAAGTTAATTTGTCTTGATATTATCTCAATTAACTAAAGCTTTATTACTTGTCGCCGTCTGCAGCGAAGTATACAATCAAAATGGCGTCGTAGAAATGACTTGTCCGCGCGACTGTGAAGATCACTACAGCCATCATGATGGCTGCCTGACGACAACGACCGCGTAACGGCGGATTAACGTTCAATCACACGTTCCAGACGTAATTAGGGCTATTGGGGGCTGTCTCATGAAAAATCAAAACTTAGGGCTGTACGTCTACGACTTACGCTTATAAATAATTTAGTTACCTATATTTATATAGGTCTGAAGTGAAAAAAATATTTTTATAAACGAAACATATTTTGACTAAGGTAATATCACACCTCTACAAGGTGTGATATTACGCCCTGTAGAGTTAAGGTGTGTAGAGTTAGAAGCTTGTCTAGTGAACTAAAGTTATGCTAATTATAGTTAAAAGTTTGATATAAATTCATGTTTACTTTAATCTACACTTCTTAATCAATCGACTGTAACGAGCTATTTGTATTGAAACGTATTTTTTTGGAATATAACAATAATAAAAGTGCACGTTTGGTACGAACTGGAGTCAAATTTTATTAACAACAATAATATTACATCATAATTGTATGCATTAATGTCATACGATTTGATATAAGTATGTATACTGTCAGTTTTTTTATAAGTAAGAAATATTTAATTGTTTCTTATTTACTAGCTTCCGCCCGCGGCTTCGCCCGCGTGATATTAGTTTTTGTCAATCCTCACTTGGTATACTAACTTTCAACCCTTATTTCACCCCCTAGCTGGTCGAAATTTCAAAAATGGTAGAGCAAATGTTTAATGATTTCTTATCAAGTGCTTAAATATAAAGTTTCATGGTTTTATCTTTCAAAATTAAGAAATTCCATACAAACTTTCAACCTCTATTTCAACCCCTTCATCCCTTTTTTTCGAAATATAAAGTAGCCTATGTTTTGTCTCAGGGTCTAAAGATTGTCTATACCACATCAAAATCGGTTGCGAGGCTTAAGCGGGAAAGCGTAACAGACAGACAGATAGAGTTACTTTCGCATTTATAATATTAGTTGGGATACCTCCACTACTACCTCTAACTTTTTTGTGGTCGTATGAATACCGTAAGCTATACTGTGAGACATACCCGTGGACAGGCAATTAATAGCACTTTTTTATTATTATAGTTAACTTTTAATATAAAGCTTACTTTGTCAGTCAGTCGATGCTTACACAATAAAAGAAAGCTCGTGAACTATCAAACATATAAGGATTGACAGTGTGATCATTGTCCTTTATATGTCCGCTCTTTGTGCCCAGATTATCCCTATTTGCAAAACGTGACTTGCCGATTTAGCGCCTTTTATTGTGATATTTTATGGAATGTATACATTCCATGAAATCTTATTGTTGACTGCTTATATATCTATAATAGAGATTCCCAAACTTTTTTGTGTCGCAGACTCTTTACCATGTTTTTCTGCTGCACTGATCTGTAATAATTTTGAAGATATTACGAATAAGTGACAAAATTATTTCACATACGTGATGGATAATTTTTACAAGCAAGAAGACATAAAAATTAAGCTTATCAGCTTAAACTTGACAGCTTCCAGCTATATCTTTAAACAAACTACTTCAGAAATAGTATATTAGATTCCTAAGTAGACCGTAGATCACGTCAATTGTTTTATTTGCAATCCCTAGGGAAATGAAAAGTTTTCCGAACTTGAACCAGAACTCCGTGAGTTTCGATAAAAATGAAAATTATTTATTAGCAAGATTTATTATTGATTTGACGACCTCCATAGTCGAGTGGATAATACACCGGTTTCAAGGTGTCGCCATCTCTGAGGTCCCGGGTTCGAATCCCGGTGGGGGCAGATGTTTGTGTGATGAATGCGAGCATTTGTACCTTAGTCATGGTTGTTGATATATATTTCAATAAAAATTATTTATATATGTATAATATATGTATGTCTATCCGTTGCCCTAGATCCCATAGCACAAGCCTTACAGAGCTTAGTTTGGGCTAGGCTAATTGGTGTAAGTGTAACAAATATTTATTTATTATTACAAAATTAGCTGGTGCGAGCGATTTCGTCTGCATGAAGTATTGGTCCAAAATATGACAATAAGTGTCATATAAGTAGGAACAAATCTATATACCAGACGAAGTCACGAGCATCAGCCAGTGTCTTTATAAGTTGTATCTTATGTGTCATTCTGATGTTATATTATTGTAGTTTCATTCGAATCCGTTCAGTAGCTTTTAAATGAAAGGGTAACAAACACCATCCATACTCACAAACTTTCACATTTATAATATTAGTAGGAATATTATATATTTTTTAAGCAATCCAATTTATAATACAGTTTATAATTTATTATTATATTATTTATTTGCTACCAGTTTTTAATGTACAATCGCTGGACTACGGTGTCCTCTAAATAGAATTATTAAATGTTATAACTAGACATCGGATAATCGGATGCATATTTACCTAAAGTTAGTTTAAGACAAAGTATGGAAACGGCTTTTTATTGTTTTGTTAAATAAAAATCCCGGGATTGCGGAATTGGATAGCCGGATGTTTATTTATTTACCTAATTTAGTTTTTGACAAAGTATGGAACTGTCTTTTTATTTTATTTCCATAAATAAAAATCCCGGAATTCCGGTACTGTAGAACATTTTGGTAATGCAAAACTAGTCGGTAATATGAGCTTATAATATCCTATTTAAAATGGGGCGTAAATATTACCTCGGTTACTACAGTTTTAATCACTATCTATCACTACTTTCGTATAACACTCTTCATGTAATAAATCGTACATTCATAAATCGCACGGGGAACTGAAACTAAACTTCATGTAAATACGTATGCATAGTTGTATAAATGAACCCGGAGTCTCGGTCTTTTGAAAATAAATACCACGTGCTAATTTAGTAATTTTCTAACAATATCACTAAATGTAGTGAATTAATAAATTTGCAGTCCCTTATTTACCCGGGATTTTTATTTAACAAAATGTATTTTAAAAAGCCGCTTCCATAATTTGTGAGCCAAAAATTAACTTTAGGTAAATATGCATCCGATTATCCGATCTCTAGTTATAACTGAACGGAACTATAGATGTTTGAAATATGTCAAACACACAAATTTAAAATTGTATTGTTAAAAATATAATCATATTTTAATATGATTAAATCTAATTATGTTCAAGCTATTAATAGTAATTGGTTTTAAACATATTTTAAAGCAAATTAGGAGGACATGTGCGTGCATTTTTGTCTGTGAGCAAGTATTTATTACCATTTATGTCTAGATGTGGCTGTATGTATAATGTATGTATGTGCGTGTTTGTTTGTAAGTTAAACGTACTATTTAGTTCTATCCTTTTGGATAATGTTGTGGGTTATATTGTTATGCTTAGAATAAGTATCTTTATAACTGTACTTTGTATATTGTAACTGTTTGTTATTCCTTGATAAAAAAACAAGTTTCTATTTTTATCTCAATATCTCCCTGACACCTGTCATATCCTGGTAAAAACGAAACGTTGACATCCTTATTTTTCTCGAGCAAAACTGAACCACCCCTGGACAAAACGCTAAGACAACGGAAGATAGCTTTAAACGTCGTTGACATAAGGTCGATACAATAATAAAGCTAACAAGAGAGTCGTAAAATGAGGGTACTGTCATTTCGTTCCGCTTTACGACATTAATTAGGGCATTTTGGAGCAGTCTGATGATGAAGAAAGTACAAGGAAACATACATCTATATCCTCAATAACAAGGAAAATTTTATTGTAGACTTATAAAGAGCGGCACAAAGGTATTTTTCTATTAAACTAATATCTATATTAACTACTTATTTTTTTTCTATAATCACATTATATTTCATTTTAACTGACACCAATTAGCCTAGTCTAAAGTAAGTACTGTAAGTGTAAAGCGAACCGGGAGGGACCACGCCCCTTCCGTGGCCAGGGGGTTTTGTCGGTGGTGGAGATCGGGGGAGGTATTGTAGTCTCTCCCGAGGAGGGCTCCCCTGTATCGGCGGGGGAGCGGAGGCTGAGGGTTCCCGGAAGTAGCTTGGTGTTCCCGGGGGCTCCCTACATGCCTGAGGAAGGCCATCCCTGAGGTTTTTAGTAGGTAGGCCTCCCCCTTCTGGGGAGGAGAGCCCCACATAACTGCCGGCTCGCCACAGCCGGGGTATGCAACGTATTGCATTTTCCTCAGGGGGAACAAAAAAAAAGTACTGGAAGGCATGCCTTTTGGAATCTAGGGTAACGGATAGACATACATTAAAAAAAAATATCACAAGCATAACTAAGGCACAAATGCTCGCTTTGATCACACAAACTGCCAGGACTGGAACCCGGGACCTCGGATATAGCAACACCTTGAAACTGGTGTACTAGCGACTCTTATACAGAGGCTGTCAAATTAAATCCTGTGTTTACCCAACTCAATCACAAATTCAACTGCATTCATCAACCTCGCATTTTTCTGCGATGATTCAGTGTTATAGAAGCAAATCCAGGATGTGACAAAATGAAGACGCAATAGTAGATAATATTACATTACGATATTAGTGGGTTACCTGCCAATTTAACCAATACGCACGTATAACGTACGACGTTTTTTTAACACATTTGCGAGGAAACAGAAAAAAAAAAAAACATTTAAATAAACTCAATCTGTGAATGCACACTGTTGCTTTCCCGCCATTTTACTACTGACTGGCGCCGCGCGGCGATTAGTTCCAAATTTGAATAGCAACAGCGCGCGAAATGGCAAATAATACTGTTATGGAATTCGTATGGACTATTTACACACGCGTTTTTTATGACCCGCTTTACATATTTAAAACCGGTGGAATTACATCAGCTTTACCAGCAACAGTGTTAAAAATGAGATTTACGCAGTGAAGCAGAGCTTAGTGAGGAACAGCTGGAGTGAGGATGAAAGATAAATTGTTAAATGATAAGATAAAAAGAAAAGTGCGGTGGAAAAGAAGATGTAGTTACAAAAATTGAGGAAGGAATACTGAGATGGTTCGGGCATTTTGAAAGGGTGAACAAAATACTATTTACGAAAGAAACCTCTAAATTTATCAGTGCTTTTCTACTATATTATGCATGTATTACACATATGAACCTTCCTTAAGAATCACTCTATCTATTAAAAAAACCGCATCAATCCGTTGCGTAGTTTTAAAGATCTAAGCATACATAGGGACAGACAGACGGCGGATAGCGAATTTGTTTTACGGCCGTTTTCAATAACCTATTTATCCTTTGTTTTTGCTACTAAAGATAATAAAATCTATCCTTATGATAACCTACTGATAGATAGCATCGCCTACCGAAGTTACCTATCCATCGTCGGGAGGACGGATAGCTTACTAGAGATAGGGACGCTCATACAAATCTGACGTAACTGCATTTCAAAAAAGTTTCAACTTACTGTCCGATAGGCGGAGCTATCTCTAGTGACGACATTTGGCTATCTGTCAATATCGGTGGATTAAAACACAGATAGGCTTCGAAAAAATTAACTATAATAACATTATAACTTAAATTACAAAAGTATCGTAAATCCAGATATTTACAGAACTCATTTTTTCCACTTTTGCTTATATTTTATATCAAAAACATGTAATACACACAAATTGGCGGCAACAAATTATCTGTCAGTAATGTTCGAATGACATCACTTGTCATTTATAAACGTTTCGTTCTATGATTTTTATAAAGAACACCAGCAAATAAAGTGAAAATGACGATCTAAGAATTTTTTTTTTCAATTATAGTAACATTGTATGCACTTTTTACAACATAATATTTAAATATAGAATACATCAATAAATTGTACATATGTTTTAAACGTACTAAAGCTTTATGGTTAGCAACGAACAAAACGTTCTACAGGACTTGGATAGACGAGAGGGCATAAAACTATCCTTAGTTAGACAAAGATAGATAGCTCGTATCTTTGATTGTGAAACGCAGACTACACATAGATAACAGCTTACTGCTAATCAGAGATAGCAATTTATCTTTGATCTTAGATAGGTTATTGAAAACGGCCGTTATTAGTAATGTAGTGATTTATTTCTTCATAACATTTTTCAGACTTTGTAGCATGAACTATAAAACACAGTGTTCACACTGTCACTTTGAATTGTCATAATACAGAGCATACATTTCAAGATGGCGACTGACATAGTCGCCATCTTGTCGATAGACACTAAATATTATCTTGTTTCGTTGCTCGTTCGATGTTAATGAGGTGATTTATCTAAGTGAGATATCGTATCGCGAATGTGTACTTCTTTATACTTATCCCTGAATTATAA
This sequence comes from Scirpophaga incertulas, assembly GCA_036419045.1. Lineage (NCBI taxonomy): Eukaryota > Metazoa > Arthropoda > Insecta > Lepidoptera > Crambidae > Scirpophaga > Scirpophaga incertulas. The sequence goes on along the minus strand of CM071634.1, from coordinate 2,810,658 downwards.
AATTATTTGTTTTAATGAGGCGCAAACCAATTGAATGTTCTAATTTTGAAATGGTGATAAATTCATTCGAGATATATTCGGCCGTTAACATTTTCAAAGGTCGATCCGGTAATAGAAATGTTAATTTATGGAGTTTTGGAGTTTCGATGAAAATCGTGGAAATATCCATTCAATTTTGTATAATACTAATTAGTATAATATTTTGCCTTTCTAACTAGTGTACTAAATACCCTGTATATTTTAAAACATAATACAGTATGACAATTATAATACATGACACGCTTAAATCTGTAAATAAATACTGAATTACTTAAATGGAAAAATATTAATCTTTCTTTACCTTCTCGCTTCGTTGGTTAAAAGCCCATGGCAACTTGAATATCCATCCTCATATTTCAACGGTTAAATGCGATTAATGTCTCAGTAGCCCACGCGATTTACATTTATTTAAGGGGCTTAGTACTCTCTACGACCTTGCGTAGACCAAATCTGTGACAAAGTTCGTCCCACACTAAGGTTAATAACGAAATGAGATTCAAACTTAAATTCCTGCTTGAGTGAAAGGGCTGGCGCTAAATAGGCTCCATAGTACTATCCCTTTCTAACAGTTCTCAAGCAAAAACTTACGTTTGATTTTAGAATATGATCCTAAGGGTTTCAGTGTGAATGAGAGCGCATGAGGAGAAGAGTTTATAACAAATAAATCGCAAGAACGCTGAATTACAGATAAAATAAAGAATTGACAGCGAACGTGAAAAAGTAATACAGCTATCCAATTATTAATTTTAATTAAATTTTAGTGTTTTTATTTAATAATGTTCAATGTAGCAGAAGCTTATACTGAGGCTCAGATCTATTTTGATCTCGTATACTATGTACTTCAATTTTTAGAATGTAAGTATTTTGTTGATTCTATTTAATGTGTATTAACAAAATAAATTATTTTTCTTTCTCGATTCGTTCTGTTTGATATTTACTTGTGTTGTATGGTTTATGTATGTGTTCTACATTCCCAATTTTCAAACAGGGGTAGAGTCATAATCTTCTGTTATTTTGTTGAAAAGGTTTCTGAAATTTTGACTTTTTCTATTGGATTGTCAGTAAAAAATATTGCTTCTGAGCCTTATCCTATATGTACACACAGCAACACGTCCGGCTTTACATATTGACCTTTGGACAGCTCTTATACCGCTTGTTATAGCGGCCGCTTTCGTAGAGCTATGTAATGCCTGACCTGTTGCTGACTGTACCTTTTGTATCCCGAAATTCATTTTCTTCCTTATTTAATGTATCATATTTTGTCCTAATCTGCGATATCGACAATATTAAAATATATCTTTCCCTATCGGAAATCAAGCAAGGAATAAAAAGACTCGTCACTACAAACGCTATTGTTACTTGCATCAGTTTAAGAATCAATTAATCTAGGAATTAAAATCAACATACAATATTATGATGACACTGACAGACATTGGCGTGACAGTAATTCAAAAGTCATATACCTAATTTAAATAGCGGGAGTAATTTATTTTTTTAGTAAGCTTAATTATGATAACCACAACTATTATAAAACCTTTGTTCGGTTTTTTCAAAGATAATTTTCTGTTTTTCACTTACCTATGCGCCTTAATGCGCCATACTTAAAAATAAACTCTACAGTTTACGGGCGCTGTAATATTTCTGATACGCCGGCGACACTTCCGGCCACGTCGCACGATAGCACCTGGCGATAAACCCTGTTAAAAATTCGCAGGATTTGCACAAAACTTGCTGTTGTGGCGAATCAGTTAAATTTAATATTGTGCTTCTCATACATTTCTCGGGCCTTTGCAAAAAGCAGACATTCAAGAAGAGAATTTTACATAATTCACACAAAAGCTCCATACTTTCAATTTTCGAACAACAGAATTTCATTATAAATGCAATATTTAAAGGTATAATTGTATTTCTCCAGCTGCAGATAGAGGCGGGCGCTGGAGAGGGTCCTGGGCCGCCAAACAACAATGCGGAGGTCGCCGGCGCTGGGTCCCCACGCGACGACAACCACAACGCCCCACCGCCACCTAGGACACCGCTCACGCCCGCAGGTAAGACACATTGCATTCGTCGAAGGAAAACCGGGAGGAGAAGCTACATCCACCAACTGCCCCCGCAGTAAGCGCAAAGATCCGTGCACAGAGAGCTGTGGCGGTGGGTGGATTGGGGAACCGATTGCCACTGATGGTTCAAAGAAGCGCTTTGTACAAAGAGAGACAGGCCCTCACGGGTCTGCATCGCGGGAGTCGCGATGAAGCCATACGATTGGTGGTCCCCGCGACTTCCAGCAAAATGAGGAGAAACGGCGGAATTTTTAATGGGTGCAAGCCCCATACTCCCCCTCCTCCCTCCCCCGCAGGAGGGATAGTACGCCGGAGACAACATCTTCCCCCCGGGAATAGGCATTTCCTCCGCCTCAAAAAAAAAGGTAAGGGTAAGATATACTGATCAACGGCTTGCCACTCAGGACACCGTTAACGTTCTCAGATATATATATTTACAGACCAAGCGAACATGCAGATTACTCAATCGGGCCAGGAGGATCACCCAAACAAGAAAAGGCTATACATCGCGCTTCCTTGTCAAAATACGATAATGAAATATTATATTTTGACAGTTCAATACGATAAACTTTACCTGACCTTAGAGGCCAGAACAAAGTCCTATCACCGTTGACATTCGCAGCTCAGATATATTCACATCTACATATTCTCACATTACAACGCTCCGGTGTTCCTCAGGGCGTAGGTCAACACAAGAACAACGTCCTGTCACCAGTCACGTGCTTTTTTTTTTTTTTTTGTTTCCCTGAGGAAAATGCATTAAATTGCATACCCCGGCTGTGGCGAGCCGGCGGTTATGTGGGGCTCTCCTCCCCAGAAGGGGGAGGCCTACCCACTAAAAACCTCAGGGATGGCCTTCCTCAGGCATGTAGGGAGCCCCCGGGAACACAAAGGCCACTTCCGGGAACCCCCTGCCTCCGCTCCCCTCTCTAGAGTGGAGCCCTCCTCGGGGGAGGCTACCACCTCCCCCGGTCCCCTCCACCGGCGACGCCCCCCGGCTACGGAAGGGGCGTTGTCCATCCCGGGTCGCCGTAGCAGTCGCGACTTCCTCGCGCCCGCCGGCGACCCGCGGCGGCGCCGCAGCTGTGCTACCGAGCCCGGCGCCGCCTTCTTCGAGCGGGATCGGCCATCTCCCGACCCCGCTCGGCGGCCTCCTTCTGGAGCATCACTGCTTCACAGAAGGAGGCCACAGCCCTCCAACCTCCCTCGTCCGCCAGCATTGCCGCAATCAATGCCGGCGGAGACAGATCTCGCCCGATCTCTGCGACCAAGACTCGGCGCTCGGAGGCCCACGCGGGGCACTCCGCCAGCGTGTGCTGGGCCGAGTCGAGGTCGGATGCGCAGTGGTGACAATGTGTCGATCCCTCCCGTCCTATTCGACACAGATACTCACCGAAGCAGCCGTGCCCGGTGAGTATCTGAGTCAATCGGTAGGTGACCTGTACGGTAGCCTCGTACGATCCGTATGGCCATTATCCGCTGCAGGCTCCGTAGCAGAGCTCTGCAGCGGGGGGACCTCGCGCAGTCTTGCGACCGCACGATATTACAAACATCTATAGTTCCGTTCAGTTATAACTAGAGATCGGATAATCGGATGCATATTTACCTAAAGTTAATTTTTGGCTCACAAATTTGGAAGCGGCTTTTTAAAATACATTTTGTTAAATAAAAATCCCGGGTAAATAAGGGACTGCAAATTTAACGTAGTGATATTGTTTGAAAATTACTAAATTAGCACGTGGTATTTATTTTCAAAAGACCGAGACTCCGGGTTCATTTATACAACTATGCATACGTATTTACATGAAGTTTAGTTTCAGTTCCCCGTGCGATTTATGAATGTACGATTTATTACATGAAGAGTGTTATACGAAAGTAGTGATAGATACGTGCACAGTGATAGACATACAGTGATAGACACGTGCCTATCTCAGTATTTTTCACAGAACAACGCCCAGGCTACTTCCTACTGACAAAACAATATAATGCTCTCTTCTTTTTTTATTACAAATTTGAGTGCATTTGACAACGATCTCACCTGATGGTAAGTCAAGATGTTGCCTAAGGTGAAACATGCAAACTCAAATAATGCCTATTTACTCTCGCCTTGAAAATCCCTATATAATAAGTATCGGGGAATAAAGACGCAGGTAGGGAATTCCATTCCCTGGCAGTTCGCATAATGAAGGACGAAGCGAAACGAGAGATACGAAGAGGTGGAATGTCGATCACATACGGATGGATCCTTGGCTGCGTCTCGTCGTCCGATGGTGGAAGGGATGCTCTCGTAGATTTCTAACGGAATTAACGCCCCGTTCCCACCTAGGGTCTGCCCTGATCATACCAACGTGCTCGCAGAATAAACGCACAACTTCAAATATAGTTTGAGACCTTATTACAGTATTCTCAAAAGACTGAAACTTAAATGTCTGATTGAGTACGGTTAGAAAGGGATGGCGCTATGTGGGTTCAATAGCACCTTCACATTCTAACTGTACTCAATGTAATAAATATAATACATCAAAAGAATGTCTTCGCTTGCTACGCCCAGATTAAGGGCTTAGAGTCGCAATTGAAATAACTAACTCGTACATGTAAATTCGAATAATTTACTAGCTGGAGCCCGCGGCTTTGTCTGCGCAGGATTAGTATGTCGAGTAGCTTATAAGATAAACATTTTCATTATGCATTACATCTCTGTAACTCCAGCGGTTTTTGCAACGCCCGCCAGAATCGCTCGCAGATGGTAGATTTTCCAACTTACATGACACTTATGGTCATATTTTGGAGAACTTACACAATATTTTTATAAATTGCAGCCTATATGTCATTCTGATATATAAGCTATATTATTGTAAAGTTTCATTACAATCTATTAAATAGTTTTTACATGAAAGTGTAACAAACATCCATCAATAATTACAATCTTTCGCGTTTGTAATACGAGTAGGAATTAAGACGTGACTAGGTTTTATGGTGTGCAAATAAAGGTGTTATTTACCTGATATTTCAATACTAATACTAGCACTACCCACACAATATGCTACAAGTATTAATGGGTGATTTATCGTCGCTCGCTGTCGCACCGTCCATCCAGCAATCAATATTCGAAGTTTCTACAGCGCTTTTTGTGGGGTTTTGCGAATTTGACGTCTCAATTCTCAGTAGTGATGTGCCGGATAGATCCGTATCCGTAACCGCGGATATCCACTGTAGAAAAAAGATTCATGTCCGTATCCGTTACTTTTTGGCGGATCTTTTACGGATCTATTAAGCAAGTCTTCTTTAAGGAATAATTCATATTCTTGAGGATGTTTTCTTTGTAAATGTTGTTTTAAGGAAGTTGTGCCATTAACTCATACGAGAATACTTTCTCAAGTTTCACACTTTGCACATTCATCATTTATTATCACAAACTAATTCCATATTACACTACTAAACTTCTTTGTAGACTATTTTTTAAAATCATTTACCAATACCCAGTGTCACATTAAAGTAAAACAAAACAAAAAAAAGACAAAAGAAAGCTGCGCAATGCAAGTCGAAACATGTTTCAACTCAAGATTTGTAAGAAAGTTAAGATCCTTTCCGTATTCGCATCTGCGGATCTTGACACCAAATATCCGTATTCAGATCTGTATCCGCGGATCTAGATTTTTGACGATCCGGTACATCACTAATTCTCAGCCGAACGTAAGGGTCATATTTGCTTCAATATTTCTTGACATGATCGCTATGTTTTTTTAAATTTATTCTTCAAATAGGATTTTAGCAATCACTTTTGCTATCCCATTGGCTTACAAGTCTTCGGCAGAAGACCTTGTACTGGAAAGAACTAGCACGAAAACCAGCTATTTTTGTTCTTTCTGTATTTTACAGAGTTGGCAATCAGAAACTAGCCTCACATAAATAGTCTGAACCCAAATTCCTTTGTAAGTTTATTCAAGTTCACATTATATCTATAAAAGCTATAGTTTCATTATTTTGTTTATTATAGTCAAAATATTTGGTAACGCAACTAATGAGTCGTCAAAATTAAAACCAAACCCAACTATTGTTATCATTTGAGTAATATTTAACAGAAAGTTTTTTTATATATATCTAGCGACATGAATTAAGTTACATTTTAGTAAAGTAAGTATAAATAAAATGTATGTTTAACATAAATCTAAATTATACCTAATAATAAAAATAAATAAAAACTAATATAAGTTATAACTAACCTAATCTAAAAATGACTCCTGCGGCGTTGTTCCTAAGATGTTCCCGGCGTTTTTCGCTGAATCACCAGGCTATTAAGTTGAGCGATGAAACTGCCAATTATTAGTCTCCTGTGACCTGTTTGATATAGCCTTGAAGAGTCTTAAGCGCCTGGGCCTCACGGATCAAGAGCTTCGATGCCAAATGGACTTAAATAATACTCAGACTGGTTGGACTTGTTCTTCAGGTTAAGTCTTTTTAAGGTGGTTGGTTTTTTGTATATACATATATCTACAAAGAACAACGCTTAAAATCCTTTATGTATATTAAAAAAAAAAAACTAGTAATTTAGATGTCCGATAAAAATAAGCAACAATTTTGTACTCTTGCACACTTTAATACGTATAGCTCCTGCGCAAACGGCTACTATTTATAGAGATTGGTCGCTATGACCGAAAATTATACGAACCGAAACAAGCTGGTGCGACTACAAGTAGTTTATATTAGCTTACTGTATATCTTTATAGATTGTAGCCTATATATTATACTGTTGTAGCCTATGTATTATACTGTTGTAGCCTATGTATTATGCGGTTGTAGCCTATTTATTATACTGTTGTAACCTATATATTATACTGTTGTAGCCTATGTATTATGCTGTTGTAGCCTGTGTATTATGCTGTTGTAGCCTTTATATTATGCTGTTGTAGCCTATGTATTGTCCTGAAACAGTAACAAACATCTATCCATACAAACTTTCGTGTTTATGATATCAGCAGGTGTTTAGGCTTTAATTTCCCCATTTACAGGTCAACATAATAATATAATAGTGTTAGTGCTTTCAAATAGGTTAAATAGTAAAAGATATTAAGAGCGTCTTCATGCATGCTCGTCGGTTGCGAGTACTCTTGACCCGACCTTTCTTTAGGCCATCTTCGATCTTTCATCATCTTCATCATCTTCATCATCTAATGAAAGTGGAGGAAGCAAGAGAAGTGTGCCAGGATCGTAGCAAGTGGAGAGAGGTGGTCTCTGCCTACCCCATTGGGAACAAGGCGTGACATATATGTATGTATGTAGATATTAAGAAACTTTTTTCTTAATATCTTTTATTAATTATTATCGCGGTCGATAGCCGAAGTAGTAAAGTTTTATTGTGGGTTAACTTAAACTTAAGACAAAGTTTAATTCCGCAGTAGCAGTAGTATTTTACGCAGTAGTTTTTTGCCGTGGGTGAGCTATGCTTCGACACGAATTGGGCCGGCTCGACCGGAGTGATACCACGGCCTCACAGAAAACCGGCGTAAAATAGTGAGTGAGGGTACCGGAGGCCCAACCCCCCCGTTATTCCCATTTAAAAGGCCGGCAACGCATCTGTGTCTCCTCTGGTGTTGCGGGTGTCCATGGGCAACGGTTATCGCTTACCATCAGGTGATCCGTTTGCTCGTTTGCTGCCCTATCCTATATAAAAAAAGCAATGAAGATAATTTCACCAAATCAATTGTAAAAGAATGTGTTTTATAATAGCAAACAGGCACCAATGAAAAACTATCAGTTTCACATTAATGATAAAAAAAATGTTAAATAAATACCAACTTCAGTTGTGTACCCGTATATACAAACATAAATTATATATTTTTTAATAATTTTGTACATAGAGAAAATGTCATTGCATGAGAATGTTCTTTTTTTGAAATTCGTAATATCACGCGTTTGGATGATGTAATGATCATAATATCATTGAGTGTTTTAATGTTGGCAATAAGCTGATTGTTATAGGTTCTTTTGTAGAGGATTAATATCATGATAGTAGATAAAAGTATTAATTAAAGTCGAGGATGTTAGTGCTTGTCTGGATCGTAGCTAGTGGAAATCTCTGATCTCTACCTATCCTCACCAGAAAGAGGCGTGAGTATGTATGTATTTTTTATATCTTTTTAATGTTTATTGAATTCCTTTAAAACCTCTGAATTAGTTTTGTTAAAATGAATTTGCGATCGTAAACCAAAATATAAATATGATCGAAAGTCATCACTACATAGTATAAAATAAAGTCGCTTTTTCTGTCCCTATATCCCTATGGATGCCTAAATCTTTAAAACTACTAAGAGGAATATTTATATGTATAATAACATAACATACATACAATAATAACGTAAGCACCCCACGTGTTTTGTTCATTAATATCAATTTTTAATTGATTACTACAGTTTTATTTTTTTTAATTCAACAATTTTAATAGCGTTTTTTTAGTTATTAGTTAGTTAGTTATTTACGTGTTAAACTATAATTTAGTTAATTCAGAGAGCAAATTTGCGGGGCCATCTAGGTGCAACAATGTGCGATCATCTCGAAACCTGTAAAAAATCATTCTCCGAACCTAGAGCTGAGTTTGGCGGCGGTCTGTCCTTGTCATACTCTATACAAAATGACAGGGGGGGGCTGTTGTCGGATTGGTTTTTGGGTTTAGAGAATCACGCTAGAATCGACACCATTGCAGGGTTAATTTAATTATTAATGTATGTTAGGATAGCTTATTATTATTAGATTAATTAATTTTATTGTATATAGTATTGAAATTAAGTATATTGTTAAATGGTTGTATGTAGGTATATATTAGGATCTTCTTCTTCTTATGGTGCCGTCTTCTTGCGAAGGTTGGCGATCATAATGGCTATCTCAACCTTGGATGCCGCCGCTCTGAATAATGATCGGGTACTCTTGTTGTACCATTGGCGTAAGTTCTTCATCCATGATGTTCTTCGTCTACCTGGGGGTCTCTTGCCCTGGATTTTGCCCTGGATATATTAGGATAGTTATTAGATAAGAAAGTACTATTGTTAGATAAGTAAGTGCTGCGCAACTCACGTTAATGTTAAGTCACGGAATAGTATTATAAGATAATATGACGCTGTACGTACAGTACGTAGTAGATCCAAACGAGGACAGTTTAAAAAAGGCACGGACTACGAGTCCGTGGAGTAGACATATATATGAAAAAAAATATATAATTTATTATATACAACGTTCCAACTTTTTCTGTAGTGTATTTAGTCACAATCAGCATTGTACCCGTGCGAAGCCGGGGCGGGTCGCTAGTACCTACTAAACAAAAGAAAGATTTATGAAAAATAATACATAATTGGTTGAAAAGCTGCGTAATAAATATACAAATAAAAACATACAGTTGAATTGACAACCTCCACCCACATTATTACTAAGCTAGCAAATTAGTCACAGCTTTACATTAATCAAGGTATTTGATCAACAATAGAAATATGTATGAACTACCATAACTAAGGGACAAATGCTCGCATTCATCACACAAACATCTACCCCCACCGGGACTCGAACCTGGCACTTCAGAGATAGCAACACCGTGAAATGGTGTACTAACCACTCCGCTAAGGTTATAGATAAATAAAAATATAGATAGATATCCTTTATTTCGATATTGTATAAAGACTTTTTCAAATGATGAAGTTCATAACAAAACCTTTTTGATGTGTTTTCAATAAGCTCGACATCGCGTCGTAAGCTGTTAAATAATAGCTTTATGGTGCTTTGTCGCAGCTACATAATGTAACAAACGGTTATTATTTGGTAGATTCCATTATTTGCCATGCGATTTATGTCAATGACTCTTTCTTTTAGAAATTAAAAGAAAGAGTCAGTGACCCTTTACCCTCTGACCTATTAGGAAACTTCGCTTTTGCGATTATTAGTTACGAAACTTATTCTGGTGATATGAGTCAACCTTTCTTATATCGTGTAGTGCATAGAGAGATCTGGCGATGCTTATTGGTAGTGTTGCCCAAATGCAAGAACAAGACGAGACTTAGCCAGTCTTGGTCTTGGTCTTGCGCCAATACACCTGGTCTTGGTCTTGGTCTTGGTCTTGCGCTCCCAGTCTTGGTCTTGGTCTTGGTCTTGCAGCAAGAGTCTTGCAAGTCTTGCAATTACCTATTAGTCTATTACTATTTATTAAAGTTTACTTTAAATCTTAGAAAAACGTATTAGAATTGGAACATTGTGAGCTTGAATTAACATAGCCATAAATAGCCATTAATAAATAACTGAAGATTTGATAAGAAATTCGAAAAATCAACTGACCTATATGTCGTTTTCCATGGAAGTAACTGTTTCTTAATAAACATTTATGATTTATAAGCTTACATTTGCTAAAACATGTAAAAAAACAAATTAATTACAATAACTTGACTGTATTTTAAAGAACAATACTTATCTGTCTAGAAAGAGATTGAACCCTCAACTTATAAAAAATTTAATAAAAGAGTTTTACGATTTATCATTTATTTGAATAAAAAATAAAATACAACACAAATCAACAGCTTTATCATTAGGTTATGAAACTTTATATAATTTTTTTTGACCAAGAATTAATACAAAGTAACCATCTGGCTGACTCATCACTTAACCTATTTCTATGTTTTCTAATTACTAATGATGCTTTAGAAAATAACCTCTCACCAGGTACTGAAGTTGCAGGTATTGAGAGAAAATCACGGGCCATTTTCGATAAAATCGGATACTCTGTCGTGCGTCCTCCACCAATCTAAAAAGTCTTCCGAGCTGGCAGTTCTTGGTTTTCTCAGGTACTCCTCCAATTCGTCTATCACTAAGCCTTGAAGACAAGATCCAGATGACGTCGAGGGACATTCATAGAGTTTATCAAAGTCTATTATGTCTTCATCTTCATCACATACTTTATTTTCTTTTTCTGGTAATTCCAGAGATTTGTTCAGTGAGTGTAGACTTTTATATTCTTCATAAAGTTCATTGAACTTGCGCAGACTTTCTGTTTTAAGTTGCTTCCCACACATTGTCAGGTCAAAAGTCTGAGCCTTATGCCTTGGGTCTAAAATTTTTATTCGCTATGTTTATGGTATTAGTCGTAATGCGCATAGGTCCAGTTTTTCATATTCTTTGATACAGTTTTTTGCGTCTCATAGAATTCCTAAGCGTACCTACCTATACACCGAACTGTTACACCTAACTACTCAGTGAAATAGCACTAAGTCCTAGCTGCAAGACGCAAGAGTCTTGCAGGCTATGTCTTGTTCTTGCTCAAGTCTTGCACGGTCAGTCTTGGTCTTGTTCTTGCTAAAAATACGCGGTCTTGTTCTTGGTCTTGGTCTTGCAAAAACGCAAGAACAAGACCAAGACTGCAAGACCAAGACTGAATTTGGGCAACACTACTTATTGGTCGATAAACTTTTTATAATACTTTTTATACATAATATTTTCCTTTTCTTATTAATAGCGCCATATTGACATTGAATTTCACGGTGGCTTATAGACTACCTTACCGCGCGTTATATCTGATTTTGTAAAAGGAAATATAAATTTTCCCGCGGTATAATTACCATATGTTCTTTCACATATCTCACAAGTCTTGCTTAAAAGAATTCTTCTAAAAACTTATTTAAGCCCACAGTATTTTAATGCGACTTATCTCATTAAAACTAGAAACAGGACATATGTCGTAATGGACGTAATTTAGAAATAATGTAGTGTAATTTAGAAAAATTAAGATGTGACAAGGGCGTCTAGTCCTGATTGCACTACCGTACAACCTACTACATACTACAGCAACCCAAAAACTGCTACTCCCACAGTTGTTTTTGTTATAAGTGAAGCTGACAATAGTTTGCCATTTTATTGAGTTATACTGAAGCAATTAAAGTTGAAACCTCGAGGCTGCAATATGTTATTTATTGAAGTTTTAAAAGCTTTTTGAAAACGTTGTTGTACGTCATTGTGTATAGCTTGCTTCTGTTCGTTAAAATACAATTATTTTTAAACTAGCTGATGCCGGCTACTTCGTCTGCATAGATGTTAGATTTATATAGGTATATTTTTCCTACTTACTTCTCACTTATTATCATATTTTGGTTTATTCACACAATCCATTTTTTTTTGTTTCCCCTGAGGAAAATGCATTAAGTTGGATACCCCGGCTGTGGCGAGCCGGCGGTTATGTGGGGCTCTCCTCCCCAGAAGGGGGAGGCCTACCCACTAAAAACCTCAGGGATGGCCTTCCTCAGGCATGTAGGGAGCCCCCGGGAACACCAAGCTACTTCCGGGAACCCCCAGCCTTCGCTCCCCCGCCGATACAGGGGAGCCCTCCTCGGGGGAGGCTACAATACCTCCCCCGATCTTCACCACCGACGACGCCCTCCGGCCACGGAAGGGGCGTGGTCCCTCCCGGGTCACCGTACCCGCGGGCGCGATTTCCTCGCGCCCGCCGGCGACCCGCGGCAGCACCGCAGCTGTGCTACCGAACCCGGCGCCGCCTCCTTCTGGAGCATCACTGCTTCACAGAAGTAGACTACAGCCCTCCTACCTCCCTCGTCCGCCAGCATTGCCGCAATCAATGCCGGCGGAGACAGATCTCACCCGATCTCTGCGAACAAGACTCGGCGCTCGGAGGCCCACGCGGGGCACTCCGCCAGCGTGTGCTGGGCCGAGTCGAGGTCGGATGCGCAGTGGTGGCAATGTGTCGATCCCTCCCGTCCTATTAGACACAGATACTCACTGAAGCAACCGAAAGCTCCATCAATCGAAGGTTGGCTCCAAGAGAAGGAGGAGGTCACCTATCTATTGACTCAGATACTCATACCGGGCACGGCTCCGCCGGCATTGATTGCGGCAATGCTGGCGGACGAGGGAGGTTGGAGGGCTGTGGACTCCTTCTGTGAAGCAGTGATGCTCCAAAAGGAGGCCGCCGAGCGGGGTCGGGTGATGGCCGATCCCGCTCGAAGAAGGCGGCGCCGGGTTCGGTAGCACAGCTACGGCGCCGCCGCGGGTCGCTGGCGGGCGCGAGGAAGTCGCGACTGCTACGGCGACCCGGGATGGACCACGCCCCTTCCGTGGCCGGGGGGCGTCGTCGGTGGAGGAGACCGGGGGAGGTAGTGTAGCCTCCCCCGAGGAGGGCTCCCCTCTAGGTACGGGAGCGGAGGCTGGCGGTTCCCGGAAGTAGCTTGATGTTCCCAGGGGCTCCCTACATGCCTGAAGAAGGCCATCCCTGAGGTTTTTAGTGGGTAGGCCTCCTCCTTCTGGGGAGGAGAGCCCCACATAACCGCCGGCTCGCCACAGTCGGGGTATGCAATTTAATGCATTTTTCTCAGGGGAAAGAAAAAAAAAAAGGACGTCGTAATCAAAATCATAAACGTATTTTACAAATGGGATTTTTACAATCACTTTTTTACGTCAAAGACGCTATTGGTTCACAAGTCTACGGCCGGAGACCTTGGACTGGAATGAACCAGCAATAGCTATTTATTTCTCCCTGTATTTTTACATAGACGTCAATTAGAAGCTGGCCTCAAATAAATAGTCTGAACCCAACTTCCTTTACAAGTTTAAACAAGTTCACTTCATATCTATTAATTGAAAAATTATTTTGACTTTCAATTGAATTCAGCAATTATCTAATAACCTGGCGATTATTAAATTCCTAGTACTATTCTAGACGAACGAGCATCGCCTCGACCTATCCTTGACTTAAAGTGAATCCTGTAAAGTGCGAATAGACGTAAATATACCTAGATCGATTCCCTAAGCCGCCACTTGCCACTTCTGCATTTGTTGGACCGCACTCACCTAATTTCTGGTTGACTTCTTGACCTAATCATGTTTTTACCTAATCTGTTTTTTGTACATAGCAAAAGTGAGAAACGGGCTTTTGGAAAATATATATTTTTTTATTAACCGACTTCAAAAAAAGGAGGAGGTTCTCGATTCGTCGGAATCTTTTTTTGTTTTTATTTTTTATGTATGTTCCCCGATTACTCGTAGACGCCTGAACTGATTTGGAAATAGTACATTATGATACTAGTGTGCAAAGTTGTTCATTGCATACGAGGCGGTATTGGTCGCGCGAGCCGTAAGGTGAGCGCGACAATTTAGCCGAGGATGCAATTAACAATGCTCACGAGTTTCATACGACGTTTTTCAACACAAGTTGAGGAAAAAAGCTAATAAAATGCAAATTTATCAATGAAGAAAAGTTATAAAAGCGCAATAATGTTCTTGAACGGCAACAACCAACTTTCATTTTTACCGCGCAATCGCGCATGCGCGCGCCGCTCAGCGTAATGGCGGCATCGGCATACAGGCACGAGTCAAATTATCATTCAGCCAAAATTTTATAATTTCAAGAAAACAGCATATGATAATATAATGTATTTAAATAAAATTATAGTGAATCTTTGATTACTATTGCACCTCAATGCAAGTTTGTTGAATGTAAATTTAGCTATTAACTATTTATTAAACATTAGAATACATTTGTTCGAGAAAAAGAAAGTGCTACCAGACTAAATTAAGAATGCATTGTACGTATATAAAAACGTCTTGTAACAGGGAACAACCGAATTTTATCGGGTTATAAATATTGCACACTAGTGCGTAATGAAATTGCGCACTAGTGTGCAATATCCTAGTTTTTGAGATTAAAAACACGCATGAAACAGCCCCGTTATGAGAAAGTGTGTTGAAAATTCTTTTTTTGTTTGAAAGGGTATACTTCACAGGTGGTCCCATAGTCATCAAGTTAGGATTTGATGATGGAATCCTGGAGAAATCGAGGGAACTCTTCAAATTTTATAGGCACACTTGAAGCGATTTGGGTATTTATTTTATAGTGATTTGTACATTCGCTTTTCGAAAGCATAATTGGGTGAAGTGGAACTGATGATGAAGACAATTGAGGGAACTCTTCAAATTTTATAAGCATACTTGAAGCATTTGGGTCTTTATTTTATAGTGGCTCGTACATTCGTTTTTCATAATTGGGTGAAGTCATCTATTTAATATGCTTTCCACAATGTTATTTTTAGGCATGACCAATCGATCATGCACCCCTTTGACCCTGTCGGACACAGAAAAATAGTACAGAGGATAACTTATAAAAATAATCTAAAACCATTCACTGTCATACCCATTCCATACAATGTTCGCGTATTTAACATTATATCCGTACTAATATTGTAAGCGAGAAAGTTTGTTACTCTTTTACGTAAAAATTACTGATTGGATTTAATGGATGATGGAGAATGAATTTGTGACACGTCTTATTATTATTATTTTTTTATACTACGATGGTGGCAAACAGGCCTACGGCACGCCTGATGGTGAGCGGTTACCGTAGCCTATGGACACTTGCAACACCAGCGGTGTCACTTGCTCGTTGCCGACCCTTCAAAAACCTATTACTCCCCCTTTGAGGAACCCCATATTGTAGCCCTGCGGGAAAACCTCGGCAGGGAGCTCATTCTACAAACGAAGTGTACGCGGGAGGAAATTCCTTTGGAACCGCACTGTGCGGGACCATTTAGGCTCCAGTGTGTGAGCATGAACTTCCTGTCGATGGCGAGCGGTGCGATGATAGAAAGTGGCCGTGGGCATCATGTTTGTGGGCATTAGCTCTTCTCTAAAATAATCAAAATCAAAAATGTATTCCTCAAATAGGATTTTTATAATCACTTTTGCACGTCAATAATGCGCCATTGGTTCATAAGTCTACGGCGGGAGCCCTTGTACTGGGAAGAAGCAAGGGCTATTTAATTTTCCATGTATTTTTAGTCGTCAATTAGAAGCTGGCCTCAGATAGTCTGAACCCAACTTCCTTTACAAGTTTAAACAAATTCACATTATATCTATAAAAGCATATATATAGTTTCATTGTGTTACTTACTACAGTCAAAATGCTCTGCAACGTTACAGTTATTAAAAGTAACCCATTAATGAATTAATTTTATTTCAATAAATTCAATATACCAAACTTTATAAATTAAGTCCTGAATAGCTATTATTATAATTGTCAAATTGTTAAACAAATAAAAATAATTGTGGAGAACTCTTAATATTATTGAAAAAGTTTCGCTAACACAATTCGTTTCGTTTTTCTAAGAGTGCGTAATTTTGTTTGTGCTGCCTCATTCAATTTGAGTGTTTGGTGAACGAGTGCCTGTTACAAGCACTTGTGAAATCCATTTATTGGAAACAGAATACCTTCTTGTATTTCACTTACCGGCTAAAAAGGATGATTCTTTTAAGCAAATGCCTACTCGCGCAACAAAACGTCATTTTACCGCTTATTATAAATATAATATGATTAAATACAAAGTTTAGCCGGCTGAACCATTATGGTGTAAGGTTTATTATTATTTTTTTTTATTTTTTTTATTTATTTTATTTTTTTATTATGACTCACCAACAGTTATTACAATATTACATTTAAATAGATACATTAGGTAGAAACAAATCTTAATGCAAAACCAGTTAAAGGTAAGTACAACATTCACAGATATATAATACTTAACAACATAACATTAAATAACTGCGTACAATAAAAAATTATAAAGTTTACAATTAAATATAGAGTTAATCATTATTTGTTCTGAAAAGAGAAAAAAAGAAAAAGCAAACAAACAACAACCTAATAACAACCGCTAACGACCGGTAGGGATATTTAGAAAGTTTTGTAACTACTAAACTATTTTAACATAGATATTAGCTCGCTAGGCTTTCCAGGACATGCTTCCTGAATACTGGCAAAGGTTCCGAGAACATGTCAACCCTGGAAGAGATATTGTTGTAAAGCTTTGACATACGAGCAAGCGGGGAGTTAGCACCCAAGACTGTTCTTCGAAGTGGGGGAAGGAATGGGGGCTTGGGGTGGCGTGTGAGTTTGATGGGTACCCAGAAATTCACCTGACCAAGTAACTGCGGACAGTCTATTAGGCCGTGACATAATTTATAATAGAAAACAAGGTCCAGATATTTCCTGCGTAATGATAATGTGCTCAAATTGAAGTAACCAAGTCTGTCCTTGTATGAGGTTATCTTATTATTCAACCCCGCTGAGTATGAGAGGTGCCACAGAAAACGCTTTTGGATTCGCTCCAATCGCAAACAATGGGTAGCATAGTGAGGTCTCCAGACAGTACTCCCATATTCTAATATGCTTCTTACGTAGCTATTATAAAAAAGATAAAAGGACAAAATAAAAAGTTTTATAAACAAAAACGTATAAGTACATTTCTGCAAGGCTCATGTTCAAAAATACGTTATTATCAAAACATACAATATCTTTTAAAATACTTCTTATAATTTATTAATCTAAAACATCTAAAATAAAAAAAATCTCCAAATTAAAATATATCAGCTTATTAATTTTATAAAAGATACAACCAATTCCTTCATATCATATGAACAAATCTAAATTCAAAATTTCTTTTAATATACCATAATGTAGATTCATAGACAATAAACTTAAATTTCTTTTCCATCTGTCATTTGATGTTACTCAAATACTTACATAAAGAAAACTGAGCAACGTTGTTAATATTACATATTCTATCAATTATATTGGTCAATTATTCTACTTTTTTTACCATGGGTTTTTTACCTACCCATGGTTAAAAAAATAGATAGATAGAAAAATAGTAGATTTCCTTTAATCAAAAAGGTTACATACCTACCTAGGTTTAAGTTTTAACTTTTTAAGGTTTAACTTTTTGATTAAAGGAAATCTATCCATAGTAAAATAAAGTAGAATAATTAACCAATATAAATTGTAGAATATTTAACACATGTTGCTTAGACTGATGTCTGTAATAGACCTGCAAAATAGATATAAATAAACACCTATTACTTGAATTTGACCCAGTCAAGGATAAAGAATGATTATTCCAATGTTAGAAAAAAAGCTAGTATAAGATAATATGAATAAAATTATTTATTTCTTAAAATATCAGATTCAGATGGCAGCCATTTTCCGGTGTTGACAGCGCATGTCATTGACAATGCGATGTAGCAAATTCTGCCCCCAGACTGATTATGTCACGTTGTTGCCATCATTTCTGTTTAATTTATCATACAAATTGACAATTATCTTCCTTAACCAGCAATATTACTGCATAATCTAGTTTCAATGAAATACTATAAGCAACAGAGGAATAATCCAGGGGCGGGGCAGCTGCCGCGGGTCGCCGGCGGGCGCGAGGAAGTCGCGCCCGCTGATACGGCGACCCGGGATGGACCACACCCCTTCCGTGGCCGGGGGGTGTCGTCGGTGGAGGAGATCGGGGGAGGTAGTAGCCTCCCCCGAGGAGGGCTCCCCTAGGCAGGGGAGCGGAGGCTGGGGGTTCCCGGAATTCGCTTCGCGTTCCCGGGGGCTCCCTACATGCCTGAAGAAGGCCATCCCTGAGGTTTTTTGTGGGTAGGCCTCCCCCTTCTGGGGAGGAGAGCCCCACATAACTGCTGGCTCGCCACAGCCGGGGTATGCAATTTTATGCATTGTCCTCAGGGGAACAAAAAAAAGGGCGGGTCAGCTGCATAATACAAGCTGCTCCATGCTCGCTTGCAGTGAAACGATATCTACATGGTTTGGCTTCACTATACAGTCTTACTGGAGTCATAAATAACTCGTTAAATGCTAATTAACGAAGTTAACATATTTAATAACGAAACATTTTAAAATTAACTATATAATATAATAACGACTATGTAACGGACGAACTAACTTCCGTTAATCTACTAAAATCGGATGGGGCTGTGCCGGGGCACACGGCCGTTGGCTTTAACGTGAAACGTCTATGTTAGGGAATCGCTTTTAAAGTGAAAATTGAAATAAAAACAAGATTTGCGGTGTTTTAAGTATTTTAATAAAAATACTGAATGTCACAACAGCGAGCTGACTATATAAGTGAAATATTCACACCACATTTTTGTTTCTAAGACTAATAGTTTTTTAATTATTAAGGTACGATGATATAGACCTTTTCGTTACGGTCCACTTTTTAAACCTGGTACCTGTATGTTTCGGCGCGATTTTAAAGACGTTTCACGTCAAAAACCCGTTAACCATTAATTCAGTACCTACTATTTATCAAGCCATATGGATACGCCACGACCATATCCGTCCAATATATAGAGTACTATTATTACGAGTACTATTTATATTACTATCGCCACGATATAAGACATGCAATTTTAATTTCTTGTTAGATGATTAGCGTTACTTGAATAAATATTCTGGATTAACGATTTAACTAGATAGATTAACGAACTATTAACGAAGCTAACTAGGCATGGCATCAACGATACCGAAGTTAATTCCTCTGAAGACTGCAACTATGCAACTAGATAACTTGATTTGCGTTGCTGCTATATAGTTAGTGAAGTTTGCAGCGCTCTTTGTAATCAGTTTCCTATCGGTGCGTTGCATAGGGTATATATAACATTGGCAACGTGCAACCGATGCCTACTGGACGTACATTATTTTTTCACATTTGCCCATAAAAGTGCGTTTGCTAGGTGACGCTACTGGCATGCACATTCCCAGTTAAGCTTTATTGGTCATTGCAATCTACAATATTAACACCCTTAGCAATGTTATCAAATAAAGTTGAGTGTTCCGCCATTCCACGTGTTGTTGATTTGATTCCTGATAATATGTGGCTTAGCGTAATAACTAAAGTCAACATAGTCGTTAGCGTTGTAAACGCAACAACGAGCGTTGCAAATAATCAACTGTCATTTTGCGCTTTTAGCGCTATATCCCATTCGGAACGGAAGCGTTTACAGTATTATTCCTGCAGTAAGCTTATTCGAAACGTACGTTATATTAATTTACTAGCTTTCCGCCCGCGGCTTCGCCCGCGTTATATTCGAATTTCCCACAGGAAGGATATGTTTTCCGTCGGTAAAATTATCTTATTCCCTTCCTTGGGTCCTCGGATTTTACGATTGGTATATACGGGGTGGTTACTCCGTATATACCAAACGTAGTCCGTCCGACCAACCGACGTAGTACCAACTCTAGTCTAGCTGTGTATAAAATTTATTAATTCGGTTCAGTGGTTTTTACAATACTGCCATACAACCTAACCTTTCACCCCCTCCTTTCAACCCTTTACAGCCCTTTTCTGCTTTAAAAGGTAGCCTCTGTCCTGTCTCAGCCTCTAGACTATCTGTGTACCAAATTTCATTTAAATCGGTTCAGAGTTTTAACAATATTTCCATACAACCTAGCATCCCTTCTTTCAACCTTTTACAACCTTTAACAGCCTTTTATGTATAAAAAAGTAGCTTGTGTCCTTTCTCGGGCTCTGGACTATCTGTGTACCAAATTTCATTTAAATCGTTTCAGTAGTTTTAACTATATTTCCATACAACCTATTATCCCTCCTTTCAACCTTTTACAACCCTTTACAACCTTATTTGCATGAAAAAGTAGCCTATGTCCTTTCTCAAGCTCTAGACTATCAGTGTACCAAATTTCATTTAAATCGGTTCAGTAGTTTTTGCGTGAAAGCGGAACAGACAGACAGACAGAGTTACTTTCTCATTTATAATATGAAGTATGGATAGTATGGATTTATCACTCTCGTATTATAAAAAACTTTTACACACCCGAACCTTCCAGACGGCATGTTGACCTAGATGCTTATGTAGCTCATAATAGCTGTGCAAATCGAAGCAGACGATGGTATCAGAATAGTATAATGTATTTTATTTTATTTTTTATCATACCTTGCTCATAAGCGAATATATTTTATGCACTATCCACCAGAGTATAAAGAGAATAATTATTCAGTGCCGTTGCTAGCCTAATTTGCAGTCCTTTGAGGAATTACCTCAAAAGCGAAAATGCAGGCAATTTTGTCCATCAAATATAATACGCCTCTATTAAAATTCGACTACACAGTAAAAATTTTATCGAGGGGTTTATGTTCCGTAAATTTGTCGCCAATATAAATATTGTGAATATGGCAGATAAAGTCCTATAAAATAATATCTAGTTAATTAACGTTTTTGACAATATTACCTAATTATTATCTTCAAGCTCAGCCTTTAAGAGTTTTTTAATATTTTCTTGGCTGACTGATATTCAGCCGTGGTATTCCTTTTTTTCCCTCAGTACAGGAGAGGCTGAGAATCCTCGTGCTTCCAAACTGATCGAGCCGGCTCAACTGTGATGACCTACCGACTAAACTCAGCCTCAGCCTTAATCAAAAGGGTCATACGCCTTAGATGGAAGTGTAGCAGTGGTTTTTTTTTTATGGGATAGGGCATCAAACGAGCAAACGGATCACCTGATGGTAAGCGATAACCGTTGCCCATGGACACCCGCAACACCAGAGGAGTCACAGATGCGTTGCCGGCCTTTTAAAAGGGGATAAGAGGGGGAAGGGGGGTTGGGCCTCCGGTGCCTGGCGTGCGCAGCTCGAATTACGGATCTGCGCGCGCCAGCGGGCCGTCGGTGCCGTACTCTCGCACCTCGAAGCTTGGCTCCACGGGAAGGAGGAGGTCACCTACCGATTGACTCAGATACTCACCGGGCACGGCTGCTTCGGTGAGTATCTGTGTCGAATAGGACGGGAGGGATCGACACATTGCCACCACTGCGCATCCGACCTCGACTCGGCCCAGCACACGCTGGCGGAGTGTCCCGCGTGGGCCTCCGAGCGCCGAGTCTTGGTCGCAGAGATCGGGCGAGATCTGTCTCCGCCGGCATTGATTGCGGCAATGCTGGCGGACGAGGGAGGTTGGAGGGCTGTGGCCTCCTTCTGTGAAGCAGTGATGCTCCAGAAGGAGGCTGCCGACCGGGGTCGGGAGATGGCCGATCCCGCTCGAAGAAGGCGGCGCCGGGCTCGGTAGCACAGCTGTGGCGCCGCCGCGGGTCGCCGGTGGGCGCGAGGAAGTCGCGACCGCTACGGCGACCCGGGATGGACCACGCCCCTTCCGTGGCCGGGGGGCGTCGTCGGTGGAGGAGACCGGGGGAGGTAGCGAGCCTACCCCGAGGAGGGCTCCCCTGTATCGGCGGGGGAGCGAAGGCTGGGGGTTCCTGGAAGTGGCTTGATGTTCCCGGGGGAAGGCCATCCCTGAGGTTTTTAGTGGGTAGGCCTTCCCCTTCTGGGGAGGAGAGCCCCACATAACCGCCGGCCCGCCATAGCCGGGGTATGCAATGTAATGCATTTTCCTCAGGGGAAAAAAAAAAAAAAAAGGGCCTCCGGTACCCTCACTCAGTCGGCGAAACACAGCGCAAGCGCTATTTTACGCCGGTTTTCTGTGAGGCCGTGGTATCACTCCGGTCGAGCCGTTGTAAAATATTACCCATTTCGTGCCGAAGCATGGCTCTCCCACGGTAGATTATTAGCAGTTTGTCTCTTAAAAATAAGACTGCGTTCCATAGAAAAATCAATTTTCATAAAGAAATTACATGTTGTAATGTTGTGAGGCATAGTTGTAATAAGGTCTATTTTGCTTTTCATTAGTTCATTTGATAATGTGTTTATAAAAGACATTGGATTGGATATAAATTGGAATTCTTTTTATTAATAAGCATGTCCCGATTAGATCCGCGAATAAAGAAATCTTTAGCCTCGAATAAATTGGGTTGCGTTTAAGGCATTAGTTGCGTATAAATTTAAAATCCATATCAAAAAGACACTCATGAGTAAAGGTTATTATAAAGTAAGTGACTATCTTAATGATCACACTATTTGGGAATAGGGACACTATTCATAGAGCCATGTTTGGTAACAACATTATTTATAATATTGTATTATTTTATATGTGTATGTAAACATACATACGACTGTAATCGTATTAGGTATGATTGTATCTTATACTATATTGTATTTTATTTATATTTTATATTATATTATTATAATTATTAACATTGAAAAGAGGAGATAAAAAATAGACCTTCAGAGTTTCTTGCCTGTTCTTCTCGAGAAGGCTCTCCCAATTTCCGAACAGGTGTCGAGTAAATATTTTTTTTTCCTTATTCGTACGTACGGACAAGGTTTTTGTTTTTTTTAAGCTTTTTTTTTTGTTTTGTCTGTTGACGTCAATAAGTGCCTGTAAAGGTCTATGTTGAATAAAGATTATTTTGATTTTGATTTTGGGAATAATTTTGCTTATTGGTAGACGTTTGCTATACAATACAACAAATGATATTGATAGAGTATTTAAGTAAGTAACAAATTAAGAAGTTTATAAAATATTAGTAAAAGTAAAGTATTTAAATTTTTTATCATTTCATTTACTTTTATATTACATTTCAATTCCATTAAATGCAGATATTATATCACAGATGGTATATTATAATACTAGTCGTTCTTCTGTCTTATTGGTAACTGGGGTTTGCATAGCTGGTATTTCTCATCCTCTATGCTCACACCTTTCACACGCAAATCAGTATTCACGCAATTCATCCATACCTTCTTTTATCTTCTTTTCTCCTTTTATTACCCACAACATTCATACTCAAGATATTTTTGGTGATCTATGTTTCATC
The DNA here is from genome assembly GCA_036419045.1 of Scirpophaga incertulas. Taxonomy (NCBI): domain Eukaryota; kingdom Metazoa; phylum Arthropoda; class Insecta; order Lepidoptera; family Crambidae; genus Scirpophaga; species Scirpophaga incertulas. Next base: position 2,787,021 of record CM071634.1, on the reverse strand, counting down.
CATTCTCAAATTAACCATATTACGCTCCTTCACTTCTCTATCACTGGTATCTCTCAGACTTCTTTTGATTTTATTTTTTCCGAGCTGTGGCCATACCATGTCAGCTTAGAGTAGGAAACAGAGACACACTTCTTGCAGCGTATAGCGCCATCTCGCTTGCACTGCGGTTTTATTCCTGTTTAAAGTAATCATGGTAGGCCTAACTACTAGTTACGCGACTATAAAAATATTCGTATTTGCAATTGTAAAATATTGCCATCATACATAACAATTACGGTAAGCTAATGGAAAAACTATGGTTATTTTGACATTGAAATATGTCTGTATATAAGTGAGGTGTGATCTCGTGGCATCTTTCTTGGATCTGAAGAGCCCTTGGGCCTCGGATGTGGGTCAATGGGCGTATACTTAATTGGAAGGGGGCTTCGAGGGAACTAAATGCAGCTCATCTCGCCGCTGATGATAGGCAATTGTTATTTCATCTATAGATTTTGTGCAAATACACAGTTATGTGGGAATGAAACTTTTGAAAATTTTTAGTATTTTTGAAGAAGCTTTTAAATATCTTTTTATTCGGTTTTATAAAAGAATTCAGTATTATTAATCCAATAACTAATTACGGTATTCAAGTGACAAGTATGATACGAAGTGAATTTATTTTATAATCTTGACTTTGAATGACTGATAGTATCTATAGCAAACTTTACGAGGGGTGATCCAAAAGTAATGATAATTAATATTAAGCAACATGATTATAGTTAATTTTTTATTTTATTTCAAAATTCACTTTGAAAAACATTATTTTTCTTGATTCTCCCAAAAAACTTCTATAGCGTCCATCACTTCGCTATCGTCTTGAAATTTCTTGCCTCTTAGGTCTTCCTTGAGCCGAGGGAAGAGATAGAAGTCGCTGGGAGTTAAATCTGGCGACTATGGCGGGTGTTCGACCACTTCAAATCCTATTTCTTGAATGGCAACCATGACAACTGCAGCTTTGTGTCCTGGTACGTTGTCTTGATGAAACAGCACTCCAGCGCGCAGCTAGCCGGGTCTTTTTTGTTTGATGGCCTCCCGCAATCTTCTTATTAGGTCTGCATAGTAAGAGCCTGTTATCGTGGCTCCCTTTTCCAAGTATTCCACCATTAATACTCCTTGTGCGTCCCAGAAAACGGAGGCCACAACCTTTCCCGCCGAACTTGACACTTTGAATTTCTTTGGCGTGGGTGAGGAGGCTCGTTTCCAAGTCATTGGCTAAAATAGTGGATCCAGGTCTCATCCATGCTCACAAAACGTGACAAAAAATGTTCCTGGTCAAGTTGGAACTTTTCAAGATTAGCCCTCGAAATGTCTATTCGTTTTTTCTTTTGTTCATTTGTTAAGATTCTCGGTACCCAACGCGCCGACACTGCCATTCTTTGGATACTGCCATATGACATCTCTGTCACCTCAGCTACGTGCCTGACGGTCACTCTTCCATCTGCCAACACGATATTATCGACCTTTTTCACAAAAATATATATCTGACTATCAGAAGGAGAATAAATAAGAACACGAGTTATCTGGAACACGGATGTAATGCCACTGTTTTATACAGAACCTACAACACACAAAAACTCTTTGTTCTAAGTACAAAACAAAGGAACAACACTAATAATACACAGTAAAATTACATTTCAATAAATGTACAAAGTAAATTTATTGAAATTGTATGTATTCACTTGTTTAATAAGTCAATAATTTTTTAAGCTTTTTAATCTGCTTTTTAATCTATGGTAGCTAGGCATTTCTTTATGGTGACTCTATTTAAGTATATAGTAAACACTGTAGGAAAAATCTAAAATTATTCTACGATAAATATCACATTATTATAAGTTAACTTACGTTTTGTTAATATCTATATGTTAAAATGTATACGACTGAAGGACTCTTCTTTATTCTTAACCTTGGATACTCTGAAGGTAGCCAAGGTTAAGAATAAAGAACATTAAACAAAAAATCTTTATGGTGACATGACATTATGACGCAAGTAGGTACTGTTATGGGTAATAGTAAAAAACTGCTGCCATATTAAGTGTTTTTACAATAGCATTCATGATCTTATAAAATACAGATAAAAATGTATTATAAAGAAAGCAAACTATGAATGGAAACTATAATGTGGAACTCTTGCCGACGTCTGTGTTCTCGGAACAATATAATCTTACGGTCTTCAAGTCACGAGTGAATATGCATTTGCTAGGTAAGCGTGTTCCATCCTAGTCCTCATCGTCACTTACCATCAGGTGAGATTATGGACAAACGCAAACCTATTTAAAAAAAAAGATAAATATAGAAAAATTTATATTCACTGTTTCCTGCTAAAAGTGTTTGTTTGTGAAAGGCACTTTGATATCAAGACATGCCCGTGTAGAGAATGAGGCTTTTAGTATTCCATTCCTTTGCCGATTTTTCATAACTTTACATGTCTTGAGACATTTCAGTTTATTGCTTCATTCTACTGAAACTACCGTAACTCATAAATTCCAATAATGCTCCGAAGATATACAACATTGAAGTCTGGTTGGAAAATTATCTTTGAATACATACATACAACAATACAACATACAAAGACAACACGAGTAAGTAACAGTACGAGTATATAATAAAACCTGTAGTTTGATGCTGATTTTTTTAATTAATAATGTATCTAGAGTACACCTTATTAAGCCGAAACGTACCTATGTTAACACAGTCCTGTATAAGTTATAGTTTCTTTATTCGAAATACATAAATTAATTTTAAAATTTCCCTTTTTGAATTAATTCCGAAATATGTATGGGGAGCACGTTTTTATTAATAAAATTGGGACTGTGATAAAAACAAGAAGATTTACTAATTAAGGTGTAATGATTTAGTTTCAAAAATATATAATTATAGGTACGATGTGAAATTATTTTGTCGTAGATGAAGAAGCTTAATTATAGTTCCAGGTTACAATGAAGTCATAAAGTGTTATATTTCTTCTTATTAAAGTTAATTTATCTTTAAATTTTTAGTTCATTTTATTGACAATAAATAAAAATTTGTTTTTAAAAGGGGTTTTTTATCTTTATTTTTTTTATTACTAAAGCCAATAATCGGCACTTAATAAGACAATAAATCATAGAGTTTAAATTAAGATTTTAATAGAGGCAGTTTTACGAGGATAACGGAATAGTTAGAAACTAGAGATTAGAGATCGGATAATCGGATGCATATTTACCTAAAGTTAGTTTAAGACAAAGTATGGAAACGGCTTTTTATTGTTTTGTAAAATAAAAATCCCGGGATTGCGGAATTGGATAGTCGGATGTTTATTTATTTACCTAATTTAGTTTTTGACCAAGTATGGAGCTGTATTTTTATTTTATTTCCATAAATAAAAATCCCGGAATTCCGGTACTGTAGAACACTTTGGTAATGCAAAACTAGTCGGTAATATGAGCTCTCGGTCTTTTGAAAATAAATACCACGCGCTAATTTAGTTATTTTCAAACAATATCACTACGTTAAATTTGCAGTCCCGTATTTTCCCGGGATTTTTATTTAACAAAATGTATTTTGAAAAGCTGCTTCCATAATTTGTGAGACAAAAATCAACTTTAGGTAAATATGCATCCGATTATCCGATCTCTATTGATAATGTATAAACAGGGTCTGATATAGAGTTGCCAATGATACTGGCCCCTCTGTTCCTAAAGAAGTACAAATCAGCCAGTCATCCCCTATTTAGGGAAGGCGTACCAAGGAGACGGGATATCGGACGGTGCTACGAGTAATACAATACCGCACACAATAGTCCATGACTTGCCAAAATTGAAATCTATTTCCAGAGAGAACGAATATTGAAAAAATCGCTTCAGTGGTGATTTGCCACATCAGCATCGAAAGCATTTGAACAACCCACGTAACCAAAAAGTGTAATACTGTGTGAAATAAATCGATTAAACTACAATTTATTTGAATACATACTAATATATCTTCGATTATTTCACCGTGGCGTTTAATGGCTACTAATATTATAAATGCGAAAGTAATTCTGTCTGTCTGTCGTGCTTTCACGCCAAAACTACAGAACCGATTTAAATGAAATTTGGTGTACATATAGTCTAGTCTAGTAGTCTAGGGCTTGAGAAACGTCATAAGCAATTGGTTTTTAAAGGGAAAAAACTGTAATTGGGGATGAAAGTTTGTATGTAAAGTACGTAATTTTTAAACTTATTTTTTATGCTTTATTTTTTATCGATATTAAATTTTTATAATTATTTTACCCTAATGTAGGTAAACTGAACCGGTTTTGATGAAAGTTGATTTAAGTAGGTATTTCAAACCTGAAGAAGGATGATCCCTGATAGGGAAAAATCTGATAAAAACATCAGTCTTTGTTTCAATTTGGAATGAGGATAGTTCGAGACTTCGAGACATGGGATAGAACTTAACATATATAACATCAATAATCAATCATCAATATTTCCTTTCCTTTTGAAAAAGCTAGTGTTTTTATATAAGCTTGTCGGTTAATAGTCGCCTTAACCATGTCTTTCTTATGGTTCAGGTCCAGGTAAGTGTGAACAAAAGATCGCTAATAACATTTATAATTATACATTTCTATATATAAAAATATTTTTAACTTTACCAATTGTAAGTTATTTAAATATAAACATTGTAGAGAAATGAGATTTTAGTTACAACCAAACATGACGTTACATAAAATTCCTTACAAAATTTTTATGGCAATTCTTACGCCGAAGAAAAAGTTGCCTAATCTTTTTTTGTAGGCGTTTAGAGTGTCAATCATTAGAAGTTTTAAGCCGCTCAGCCTACTAGAGCTTGGGTTTTGGCAACTAATTATAAAACTTGTTCAAGGCAGCTGCCGCAGACTATTTAGAAATAATTTTTGATGTGTTTAATAAGCATAATGCATCACGAAGTGGTTTCACGACATCACATTAGAAACCTCAAAAATAACAGTATTTCTCCACTATTTAATGGATGTTATTATAGATATAAATTCTCCAATCACTCTATCTTCGGCATCAAAATCCATTGTGTTAAAGAACGCGACTTTGTTTTATTACATAGTATGAATTAAATGAACTATCGAAAAATTAATGTTTATATTCCCTCTGGAGAGGAGAGGCCGAGAATTCCCATGGATCCCAAACCGATCGGGGTAGCTCGACTGGAATGAACTAGCGACTAAACTCGGTTGGAGTTATAAGAGCTCTAGGCTAAGCCTAAGGCTTGGGTGGAAGGGAAATATGAATGTTCCTGTGACTATAGGAGATTTAAATAATATGATACAATCAACGCCGATATAATCAAATGGATTTAAACATGAAAATGTAGTTTCATTATATTAGAGTTTAAAAAATGTTATTTAAACTTTTAATATATAACTAGTAAAATTCAAATAAATTACTTAAGTAATAATGCCGAAAGAATATTTATGGATCATTAAAATATAACTTATAAATTTGATTTATACTTTAAAGTAATATTTGTAATCAAGAGAATGTTGAATACTTAACTACGATTACTAACTTAACAAGCAAGAAGAACCAGCTGGAAGTTACGGGTATCAATTGCCAAAGAACTTTTTTAATTTGAATAATGGCCGACAAAGGGAGCATTAATGTACCGCCACGGCTCCACTATAAATATCGCGGATAATTCAGGCGTACCAGCTTTATTGCTGAGTCGTTTATTTTGCGACGTTTTATTTACAAACGCTTCGCAATGCTCGCTATTTTACTGTTATTACACTTTTAAATGATATTGAAAATTAGTTTATGCCACTTTATGTGGTGTACCAATTCAATGGGAATGTGATAAAAAAGAGAATGAACAATGTGTTAGCGTGTTTAAAATTAAATGTTATTACATCCTCAGTCATCTCAGAAATAAAGATATGTACATAGCTTATCGGCTGAATCGATTAACCTAAATGATCATCTATAAGTTCGATTCGTCTCTGTCAAGAAAACCAGAAAATTTCGTCAAATATTAGAAAAAGCAGGGAAATGAAATAATGGGGAAAATCTACTATAATTTAAAATCAGTTGCACACATTTTTGCCATTTTCTACAATTGATAGCTCCCAAACAACAAAACTAACACATGCTCTAAAATTTTAGTTAATTTTTATGTAATACGTTTTGTATTCATTTTAATCAACATAATTAAAATCGTTAATGATTTTAAACTAACACATATCATTCTATTCATTATTAGGCATTACTACTTTTAGAGTTTCTAAATGATCATGGCGTAAAGAGCAAGTTATACTGTATAAAAAAACTATAAATCATAATCCAATAAATTAAGATCTGAATTAGATGACGTCTTCAAGTTCTGATGAATTTTGGAACGTTCATTTTCAACCAAAGCTGGTTCGAGTTTTAAAATACGTGCGGTGCGATCTTGCTGAAAATACCGTTCGTGGTTATGGGCCTGAACCAAGTATAGTATCTTGATATCTTTATTTCGCCATTTTGTCAACTTTTTTTTTATAAAAATAAGCCTTACTGCTTCATAGTTAACACCCAACCAAACCAATTAGTAAAGTCAGATAAAGTCATACTATATGTTGACATCGGCACGCTTCTTTAAAACTTTGAATATAAATCCGATTATTCTGAATAAAAAATTAATCTATAGTAAAATAATCTCATTAGTATATATTTTACTAGCGACCCGCCCCGGCTTCGCACGGGTGTAGTGAAAAAATGGTTATGGTGGGTTATCCCTAAGAGATAGACATATACCATCGCGGACTTTTTTGTGGATTTTTGTAAGTTGTACAATACTGTACATTATTTTGGTCTATCTCGTAGGGTTCAGCCAGCGTTTGCAATATAAGCGCAAAATAACGTGCTTATTTACGACATCACATTAGAAACCTTTAAATTTATCAGTGTTTCTCTACTATATTATGCATTTATTATACATACAAACCTTCCTTAAGAATCACTCTATCTATTAAAAAAAAACCGCGTCAAAATCCGTTGCGTAGTTTTAAAGATCTAAGCATACATACGGACATACAGCGAAAGCGACTTTGTTTTATACTATGTATTGATGTCCAAGAGATTCCCAATGTAAATAAAAAGCACATAACGATGGGAGCATATCTAATTTTCAGAAAGAATGAAGTGATAATATGGTTTCTCTTTATCCACAGAAGCGCTGAAGCTATACAGCGAAAGGCTCAGCGAGTGGGAGCGGAATGAGATCCGCAAATACCCTGAACTGTGGTTTTTGGGGCTGGAGGCCAGCAAAGTTCAGGCGCGCGCCAGCCTGCCTAACAACTGTGGCTTCGACGACGACAACGGCAGCTACAATAAGGTACACCTGTGTAAGGTCTGGAAGTGGAAGAAGATGTGGAAGATGCAGATGTACTTTCTCTATTCTATAATAGAAGTAAACTCTCAATATTAGCTGCAGATCCCCATATTAATAATACCTAAGACATAACAAGAAAGCGCCACTGACGCCCGAGATCACAGCGCCACTGATCTCGGCACTGGTATACGATGTTTCTGAGGACCCAGTGTCAATATGTGTATTTCGTTTTTCGAATTTCATATATACATGCTCCTACGGTGAAGAAAAACATCGTGATCAAAGAAATTTAAAGATCTATGTAGTCAACCAATTTGCAGTGGGTCAGTGTGGTCGACTAAGGCCTAACCGCCCTAACATAGTTTAGGATAAGCTCGTGCCTCTGGGCCAGCACGTATATGGGCTGTGATGATGATGAAAGTTGTAGATTCAACATTAGTTTAAAAACTAATCTATTTTACTAAATTTGTTTGCCAAGGTTTCAATATGTGAGGCCATTTGTAACTGAAAAACTAGTTTTGGAGGCATTTTGTGTTATTTATTAAATCAATGACATCACCATTCATATTTACACGGGTATCAACCCGCCATCTTGAGAGAACACTATGAAAACTATTAACATTGTTATAACATTGCTTTTGTCTGTCAAATTTAAATAACAAAGTAGTATCGAGTATGAAGGAAGGGCATTTATATATATAAAAAAGTAGAGCGCCCAATATTGAGCCTTGAGGTACCCCCACCGTGATAAGTGCACTAGTAGACTCTGAACGATTTATTAATTATATGTTTCTATCTGATATATGTATGTTGGCAGATTGCATGCTATTTATTATATGCAATAATATATCTCTTTATTGATTCGCAGCAAATCCACGACCACATTGCGTACCGATACGAGATCTTGGAGGTCATCGGCAAAGGCTCGTTCGGGCAGGTGATCCGCGCGCACGACCACCGCAGCGGCGGGCAGGTGGCCATCAAGATCATCCGCAACAAGAAGCGCTTCCATCACCAGGCGCTGGTGGAGGTGCGAGTGCTCGACCACCTGCGGCTCAAGGATCGCGACCAGGCACACAACGTCATTCATATGCTCGACTACTTCTACTTCCGGAATCATCTGTGTATCAGCTTCGAGCTTATGAGGTGAGTCTTTTTTATTGTTTATATAATACATTACTTATTTTAATGTCTGACATCTGAAATTTAATATAGAGACTTCTTGCTAGCCTTATTTGTTTACTAGTATTAAAAACGTGAAAGTAACTATGTCGGCTCTCGCGCTTTCACGCCAAAACTACTGAACCGATTTGAATTAAATTTTGTACACAGATAGTATAAATTCTGAGGCAGGTCATAGGCTAATTTCGAATTTCGAAGGAAACGGGGGCTGTTAGAACTTGAAAGAAGAAAGTTTGTATTGAAACTGCGTCAATTTTAAAGTTAAAATTTTAAAACTTATTTTTTACGCTATGGATTAAATATAAAGAAATATGACACTCAAAAGATAGGATATGTATGAATTTGTTTAAATAGGCTCAGAAACTACTGAACGGATTTTGATAAATGTTGACATAGGGATAATTTGATATCCAGCAGGGAAAATGGGAAAAAAAATATCCTGCGGGAGAATCTGATAGGAATAGCTAACTGAATTTTGATACAATTTGGTAGTTTGAGACCCAGGGAAGAATATACGTTAATCTATCGCGGCAAAATGTATCTTTTCTTATGGAAAAATCCATATAACGCAGTTGAAGTCGCGGGCGGAAAGCCAGTAAATAATAAAATATATATTTTAAGAAATCATCTCTATCTTTTTAATTAGTAAATGCATTTAGGCGCGCTCAAAACTCCTATATATACGTTGTTATCTACTTCGGTGATCGCACCGAAGTTGTTCTTAGGTATTAATATATAATACAATGTATAAAATATAAGTTAGAATAAAGGTTAATTGAGATTATTAAGGAGTAAAAAAAATCGGGTGGGGCTGTGCCGGGGCACACGGCCGTTGTTTTTAACGTGAAACGTCTATGTTAGGGAATCCCTTTTAAAGTAAAAGATTGAAATAAAAATAAAAAACTCCATGTCACAACAGCGAGCTGACTATATACGTGAAATATTCACACCCCATTTTTGTTTCTAAGACTAATAGTTTTTTAATTATTAAGGTACGATGATATAGACCTTTTCGTTACGGTCCACTTTTTAAACCTGGTACCCGTATGTTTCGGCGCGATTTTAAAGACGTTTCACGTCAAAAAAAAGTATTTACTCAGGATCTCTTTAAAACCCATTACTTTCCATTAAATATATACTAGTGAAAATCTTCAATGTATTGTGTGCACGAAATCGATAAGTATTCATTCGTGTGCACAAAACTATTAATTATACCTATTTACAAATAAAAATTATACACAGTTTGCTTGCATAAGTCTTATATTATCACTTTATTGACAACCAATCAACAATTGTAAAAATAAAACGTATAAAACAAGTCTATAAAATGGTAAAAAACAACACAACTAATCAAAAAAAATTTAACAACTAACACTGTAGGAATATTAACTGCCTTGGTGGTCTAGTGGTTGAGACCGGATAGCAAAGGAGAGATTTAATTCCCAATGGGTTACATGCTTTTCTACACGGCTTGATTATGGTGATAAGGCTACTAACTATGACTGACTCAGCAAAGTTTTTGACGTACTTGATAACAAATATGGGTCATTATCCATTAGGCGAGAAATAGGCCACAAGTAAAAGCAACATATCGCACTAATAATACAACTCAAAATCGAACATTTTTCAGAATCAACAAAAAAACTTATTACTCATTTCATGTAATAGTTGCAAATTGAATAACTGTCACATAAGTTTTTTAATTTATCCTTATTCTGTTTTTGCACTAATCGAACGACGGTCTTGATCACGCGTGAGGAATCAAATTTTCCGTGTGTTTATAGTATTATGTCTATAGTACGACGTTTTGAGTTGATACACTATTGTATTATTAGTGCGATATTTTAACAATGTATATGGTATGGGCATCATTCATAATGCCCAATAAGAGCGAGCAATGCGATTGTAACCAATCAATTTGTCACTTTGCCCGGGCATTATGCATAATACCTAGTGCATATAGGGCAGAGTGATATAAAGAATGTTTAATACTTTCAAATGAATACTTAATTAGATAGACAGGGCATTACAAGTAATGAAATCTAGATTTACCTCAATCTTCGACTTCGGTTTTACTTCGATCAATTTACGAAGGGCTACATTTAGAAAGTATAGTCTATAATAGTTTCAATGCAGTTTGGAAGTATTTCGTACTCGCTTTTAGTCACATATAGGTAGATATGGCGAGTCAGCGCGCTTTCAAGCTGCAGCGAGGAATGCGAATATAATACTTCTCAGCGTAAGTTAAATTATAAAACTAACAATCTAAATGGAACTAAATAGAAATCACATCTCCGATGTGATAAATAGGGGAGTTTAGATTGTAATTAATCACTTGGCACGATATGGCTGGGCATTATTCATACTGCCCGGGCATTATGCATACTGCCCGTATGAATCACTTGGCCCATAACATATACATAAAGAGATTAATACATACATCATCATCACTTAGCCAATCATAGTCCACTGCTGGACATAGGCCTCTCCCAATTTGCGCCACAACACCCGGTCCTCCGCTTTCCGCATCCAGTCCCCTCCAGCGACCTTCTTCAGGTCGTCAGTCCACCTGGCGGGGGGGCGTCCTACTTTACGGCTGCCGAGTAATACATACATATATGATATAAAAGTGTACAGATTTCGTATTCCACTTCACAGCATAAACCTTTACGAGCTGATAAAGAAGAACAACTATCAGGGGTTTAGCTTGAGCCTCATCCGGCGGTTCACCAGCTCGCTGCTTCGCTGCCTGAGGCTGCTGGAGGCCGAGAACATCATACACTGTGACCTGAAGCCGGTAAGAGATCATATGAGTACAGCCAACTGCTGACAGTAGGCTCTTTTGGTTTTCATCCTGAGGACTTAGACTAATTATACCAAACATTTTGCAAAATTTCTTAATAACAACATATCCTTTAGTTAATGCTTCATTTCATCAAACGGTTAACTTATAAATTTGGTCAATTAATAAAATCAGAATCCTAAAAAGGTAATGTAAAGTTCCTAAGGGTGTTCAAACATTTTACAAAAGGAGATAATATTTTTTAGGCCCACTAGAAAACGCCAACGTTTATTGATATTACTGAACTCCAAAATAGCAATTTATTATTAAAAGCAATTGCACGATATTATGAGTAAAAATGAAACGGGAATAGTAAAATCAATAAATTAAACTTAGTAATGACTTTTGACATTTGAAGTAAAGGAACTAACGTTTTTAAATCAAATGAAAGATGATTTAATATATATACAAACAATATATAAATATAATAATAGATAAAGAATAGTGTATTATTTATTTTATTTAAAAGTATTGAACTTTCAATAATTATTTTAACACTATTTTAGATTATTTTAACTATTAGTTCGTCAGTCCAGTATCGTCGTGAAACAGAACGCGTCATCATTTTTGACAGCGACAGAATGGTACCTACACTGACATCCAATTGACGTCGCGTCGGTTTGTTTTCAACCGAATTCTGTGTTTACGTTTCCAACGGCTTGATTTCGTTTTCTTTCCCGTATCCCGTATTTAGAATGCAAAAAAATAATACAATTTAGGGGTTTGTTTATACTGTACTTTTTTTTAACGAAAATGCATGAGGTCGCTTCGACGCTCCGCGAGCACTGCAGCCAACTGTAGCACTAGTGAAACTAGTTTGGTAGTGGCCAAAGAAGATTGTATTTTTCAAGAATAAAAAAAGTGTTAAATAGCATTTACGTAAAAAGCGATTTGAATACAAATCAAAATAAAGCTACTTACTACTAACAATTTTTAGGTTATTTAATCTTCATGTTTTAATTGATTTCTCAATATTCTCGTTAGATAAAAACAAGCTAATGTTCCTTATAATATCTAGGGTTAATAAGAAATTATTTAACGTATGTCTCATTAATAAACGTTACATTTTGTAGTGGGCCTATTCTCCATACAAGAAAAAATTATCTCCTTTTATTATTATGATAATATTCTCTAGATTCGTACAGTTAACTGTGTCAGTAAGTATTTTTTAATGGTATCTGTAACTTGTAAAAACGCTAAACATTAGATTAGTTTTAGATAAAGATTTTGCGAAATTTCTTTTTATCCGTTATATTCATATAAACGACTCAATGTTGATAAACTAAGAGCTTGACGACACGTTCAGCGCAGTGGTCGAGTAATCGGCTTCTACGCAACGGGTCGCGGGTTCAATTCCCGCACGGGACAGATATTTTGTATGACCTACAAAAATTTGTTCCGGTCTGGGTGTTTATGCATGTGAGATTTCTATGGTTGTTTCTATGGTTGTGACACAGGATAAAAATGCTAGGTTTTTTTTTTTAAATGTGTTAATACGTCAATTTCCTAATTGGAAAAAAATTAATAGTAAAATCAAGCTCCCAAAATGACGGAGTAGACAAATATTTAGCAAAGTATATAAATATTCTTTAGATCCAAATGTGTCAATAAATAATTCTATACAAAATGTCTATACCAAATGGTGAACATATACTTGATTCCAAATTCCCCAAATGAAAATGAATTTTAGACAAAGTTTTAGTAAAATTCAATATATTAAAATATTACTTAGGTTTGTCTACATGTGTCAATTTGGCATTTTGCCAACTGGTCAACTTACTAAATGAAGTTCCCAAGACGACATCTGCTTAAATCGACAACTTTTCGGGAAGCTTCGAATTAGCAGAACGTTATTTGCGCTATTGAGTCAAATATTTATTACTGAAATGTTCAGGTGAAATATTTCACTCAAAAATGAAAGTAGTGATTCATATATTAAATATTTTAATATATTGATATTGACGACCTCCATTGTCGAGTGGATAGTAAACCGGTTTAAAGTTGTCGCCATCTGAGGTCCCGGGTTCGAATCCCAGTGGGGGCAGATGTTTGTGTGATAAATGCCAGCATTTGTATCTTAGTGATGGTTGTTAAAACATATATTTCTATCAAAAATATTTATATGTGTATAATATATGTATGTCTATCCGTTACCCTAGATCCATACACGAGCCGTATAGCGCTTACTTTGGGTTAGGCTAATTGGTGTGTCAGAAATACTTATTTTTTGTACGAAAGACTTACTTATTATTATAAAATCTAGCAATTAGGTTTATCTTTGGTTTGAGAAAGTATGACCATGTCTCTGAATTTCGTGCGCGTCTAAGGTGGCTCTCAATTAGACAACGGCATGAATGGCATATTTTGACCTTTCTATATAAAATCCTCAATAACCCTAAATTCCCCCAGTTTCTCCGTACCCGCTTCCAATACCTTCCGCCATTACCTTATCCAAGGCGTGCATGTGTAACCAAGACACTCGTGCAGCCAGTCTGCAATACCCGAATGCTATCAAAGTCTTTTGTAGTGACGGCTGTGCGTCTATGGAACAGGCTACCGGTAAATATCCGCGAGAGCTCATCCAATACATTGTTTAAAGTGAGGCTAAAGGAGCATTTATTGAAAGTTTCTAGTTAGTTAACTATATCTTTATATAAGTAGTATATAATAATATCTTATGTACTTAATTTAGATTAGTTTTTATTTGATATTTGTATATTAAGCATAATTATACATTATTAGTATTTATTTTATATAGTTTATGTACCCATGTATCTTGTTTTTTTTTCTCAATCTCTCCCACGTAACAGTATAAGTTACTTGACACCCAGTAAGGTTGGCTGGAAGAGATCCCTTTTAGGGATAAGCCCACCCATGTACACATCCAATCACTGCATATTTTTTTTTACTGTAATGTCTTTTGTGCAATAAAGAATATATATAAATGAAATAAATAAATATTTCTTATACTTACACCAATTAGGCTTTTTTTTGCGGGGGGAAAATGCCGGCCTACCCACTAAAAACCCCCCGGTGTCCTTCCAGCCCATATCGGGGCGCGTGGCGGGTGCGCCTTCGCAATGCTACCGCCACACGCCCACGGACTAGCTCGACCTTAGTCGGTCGAGCCTTCGCCAAGGGGGGACACTTACACCAATTAGCCTAGCCCAAATTAACATAACATAACCCTTTATTGTATTCATAAAATACACACACAAAAAAAAAAAAATAACAAATGTACAAAAGGCGGCCTTATTGCTAAACGCAATGACTTCCAGGCAACCTAGGACCAGGGAAATATTAACAGGAGATTTAAATATAGGATGGGTACAGTAATTGGACAGGACAATAGGCTATAACTAGTTTAAGTTAAGGAATCTTTGACAGGAAGTGAACACGGACTTGATTCTTAAAGGACTCCAGCAAATTAAGCTCTGAAGGCTTGTGTTATGGGATCTAGTGTAACGGATAGACATACATATATAAATATATTTGATAGAAATATATATAAACATAGCAATCATGATTAAGGCACATAATCTGCCCCCACCGGGATTCGAACCCGGGACCTCAGAGATGGCGCCCTTGAAACCGGTGTACTAACCATTCAAGGTCGTCAAAACGTCAATTACAAACTAGTGTTTCCCATTTCAGGAAAACATCTTGCTGAAAGCACGAGGAAGCTCATCCATCAAAGTGATCGACTTCGGCAGTTCCTGCTACACGCACGCACGCGTCTACACTTACATCCAGTCCAGATTCTACCGGAGCCCCGAGGTCATCCTTGGGCTGCAGTACGGGACCGCTATAGACATGTGGAGTATGGGTAAGGGCAGTTCTTCCAGCCAGTCCAAGGGATCCAGTCCTTAATGTTGAATCCCGCGGCTGGACTGCTTAAACCTTAAACCAATCCCTATATAGTAAAAAAAGTAGTAGGATGCAGATATGTTTAGTTGAACTTAATACACAATTTACCTTCGTATATGTATGTGTGTGTATATGTATGTATGTTTATATATTTATATGTATGTGTGTCGTATTAGTGTGTATGTGTGTTATATGTATACTAGTTAGTTACACTGAGAAAAAAATCCTGCTAAATTAACAACAAAAAGTTAATCCGGGAGAGCCGTTCATAGTGAATTGCTACCATAACAATTTTTTTATTGTCAAATGAAATCGACAATTAGGTAGATCCGGCAACAATAATATGTTGCTAAAAAAACAATTGTGATCTTGTGCCATATCACAACCCATATTAGTTACACCAACAATTTAGCTTTGTCACCATAAATATTCCCGTTTTGTCATGATTAAGAACGGACATGAAGCAGGTTGGGTGATTCGTTGGGGTTACCTACGAAACTTCGAATTCCAAATGATCGAATATCAAAATATTATCAGTGTATTTTGATATTCGATATTTCGTAGGTAAATCCAACAATTCACTCAACCTGCTTCATGTCCGTTCTTAAATCTTAGCACTAATTGTAAATTGTCTTGCTTTTAAATTCACATTAAATAGTAGAGCAGAAGTATTTAGTGTTCACAACCGTGATTTAATGTATATTCCGCCATTGTGCTACACAGACACAATACGCGCCCGCTCGGTCGAACATTCGCGAAGGAAATGGACGAGCCGATATTTTTTTTTTCCTCAGGAGAGGAGGCTGAGAATCCATCATGGATACCAACGCAACAGGCAAGCAGGGATGCGTTGATTATGTCGGACTCCTGGTACTGTCGAGACGGCTCGACTACACAGACCTACCGACTAAACTCAGCCTAGCCTTTGGTCCTATTGACCCTACTGGCTTTATTGACGAGAGGGCGCCGCACCTCAGGAGAGGCACGGTTAGCGCTACCCCATGGTGAGGGTATATGCGCTAGAAGAAGGCACGAATCTCCAAAGTGGGACCGGCCAGTATTGATAAGAACCTATTCAGGCTAAGCAGAAGGCTGCCATTTAGGGGTTGACAAGGGGGCGACGGCTCAGACGCCGCCGCTTGCAGGTCTAGAAGTTCCTGCGTGAGTTGGTTGGGGGGGTCGCTAAGGACATGTCGCGGTCTACGAATCCTCTGCCGGTATTGACTAGTGTAGCCTTGTGACTGGCTCACAGTTGGTGGTGTTGACGGGTAGTTAACTGACTCGCGTATTAACGGGTTGACGTGCTCTTCCGCGGCTCTAAAGAACCGCTTGGAGCACTCCTTAAAGTGTTGTTGAATGGTAGGGAGTTCGAAGTCCCTGTGCAAATCAGCATTACGGACATAGTATGGGGCATTGGCCATTCTACGCAATAGTTTGCTTTGAATGACCTGTAATGGTTGAAGGACTTGCGGCTCAGCATGTGCGAAAACCGAGCTCGCATATGAGAGACTGGCCTTATGCAGACCTTGTATAGTGTTCGTTTATTCTAAGGGACATTTGGGCTCGCGCGGGTCCCGACCTATCGGACTGCCAATTTGGATTCCGGCGGGGGCGATCAACGCTGGACGCCATCCAGCGTGTTCGTTCCCTGTCGGAGTCTGCAGTCCGATCGGGGGGGGTGGTGTTGGCGGTGTCGTTAGACATCGTCAACGCCTTCGGCACCCTCCCCTGGCGGGCATATTAGGGAGGCGCTCGTATACCACGAGCTGCCTCCCTACCTGCGGGCCGTGGTCGGGACTATCTGCGCGACAGGACGATCGGCGTGATGGGACGGGACGGGATGGAAACGTCGAGGAGAGTCGAATGCGGCGTTCCGCAGGGGTCGGTGTTGGGACCCCTGCTATGGAACCTCGCATACGACGCGGTCCTTCGCACCAGCCTTCCTCGCGGCGTGAGTGTCGTCTGCTATGCTGACGACACTCTCGTCGTGACGACTGGGGCCGACTTCGGGCCGGTGCTCAGGCTTGCCGAGCTTGGGGTGGCATGTGTCGTGCGGGCGATCCGCCGGCTGGGTTTAGAAATAGCGCCTCACAAAACCGAGGCGCTATGGTTCCACGGCCTTCCGAGGCGCCAGGAACCACCCAGCTGCCGGATCGCGGGTGGGTGACGCGGTGGTCCCGGTGGGGCCGTACATCAAGTACCTGGGCCTCACCCTGGACCGCCGCTGGAGCTTCGAGGAGCATTTCGTGCGGTTGGTCCCCCGAGCCAAAAGGGTGGCGGGCGCATTGCATCGCCTGCTGCCCAATCTCGGGGGACCGAGGGATGGAGTTCGCCGCCTGTACGAGGGCGTCGTGCGATCCGTGGCCATGTATGGGCTCCCGTGTGGTCGCAAGACTGCGCGAGGTCCCCGCTGCAGAGCTCTGCTACGGAGCCTGCAGCGGATAATGGCCATACGGATCGTACGAGGCTACCGTACAATCTCGTACGAGGCGGCGACGGTTCTGGGACGCTCCCCCCATTCGACATCCTGGCCGACATGTACGCGGCGACGTATGCGTCGCGGCGTGTCGACCGGGGGGCGATGGGGGGAGCGCCCTGGAACCCGCGCACGAAGTGCCTAAGCGGGAGTGGCACCGACGGATTGTGGCGGCCTGGCGTGCGCAGCTCGAATTACGGATCTGCGCGCGCCAGCGGGCCGTCGGTGCCGTACTCCCGCACCTCGAAGCTTGGCTCCACGGGAAGGAGGAGGTCACCTACCGATTGACTCAGATACTCACCGGGCACGGCTGCTTCGGTGAGTATCTGTGTCGAATAGGACGGGAGGGATCGACACATTGCCACCACTGCGCATCCGACCTCGAGTCGGCCCAGCACACGCTGGCGGAGTGCCCCGCGTGGGCTTCCGAGCGCCGAGTCTTAGTCGCAGAGATCGGGCGAGATCTGTCTCCGCCGGCATTGATTGCGGTATTGCTGGCGGACGAGGGAGGTTGGAGGGCTGTGGCCTCCTTCTGTGAAGCAGTGATGCCCAGAAGGAGGCCGCCGAGCGGGGTCGGGAGATATCCGATCCCGCTCGAAGAAGGCGGCGCCGGGCTCGGTAGCACAGCTGCGGCGCCGCCGCGGGTCGCCGGCGGGCGCGAGGAAGTCGCGACTGCTACGGCGACCCGGGATGGACCACGCCCCTTCCGTGGCGGGGGGCGTCGTCGGTGGAGGAGACCGGGGGAGTAGTAAGCCTCCCCCGAGGAGGGCTCCCCTGTGTCGACGGGGGAGCGGAGGCTGGGGGTTCCCGGAAGAAGCTTTCTGTTCCCGGGGGCTCCCTACATGCCTGAGGAAGGCCATCCCTGAGGTTTTTAGTGGGTAGGCCTCCCCCTTCTGGGGAGGAGAGCCCCACATAACCCCGGCTCGCCACAGCCGGGGTATGCAATTTAATGCATTTTCCTCAGGGAACAAAAAAAAAAAAAAAAAAAAAAGGGACATTGGGTCTGTGCCTACCTAGCATGAATTGAGTCTTGATATGTAAGAATTGGCATTTTTCGCGCCACCCTTTTGACATGTGCGCTCGGAACTCGAGCTGCTGCCTAGGGTGACACTAAGTACTTTGCAGTACGCTGCCAAGGTATGGGCTTCTCCTGGAAGTGGAGAGAGGGATCGGACGAGCCGAGCCGAGTCCTGCGTATATAAAAAGTACCTACTTTGTGTCGGCGCCCGAGTGAAATGAAACAACTACTCGGAAGTTGTCACATAACACTAATTTATTTGCTAAGCGAACAATCTTAAATATTGTTAGTTTTGAATTTTGTTCATCCAGCATCGTAATAAATAAACATGACAACAACTTCAGTTTTGTTACAGGTTATTTTGTCATGCACTAAAGTTAATATTCGAACAACAGTCGCGTTGCTGTCTTAGCAACGTTAATAAACATTGTTACTTTGGTTCAGATTTCCGAAGCCGCAGGAACAATAATTCGCTAACAATAAAAAATTGCAGAGGGCACTATGAGACCTTCGTTATTGTGTGTCAAGTGTTTTGTTGCAGTTACTGTAATTATTCAACAAAGCTTTTATGGACACTTTGTTAGCCATTTTTTTCTCAGTGTAATATCATTCAATTGTCACTATTACACAAATTCATTTAAATGATAAAACGTATTATCTAGGAGCAATTTTTTTCAATAATTCGTGAATTTATTATCTGGGAAATCTTTCAGCCTTACACGTAACTTATTATTGTGTTGAACAATTTCAAACACCTTCTAGAAATAACGTTTTATTTATTTAAAGCAATGGAATACTAGCGTCACTTTTATGACTTGCTCTCTTCCCGACTGACTGAATACTGTCGCTGACCAAGTCATATCTAATCATTACACCTTTTAAAATCAAATGTGCAACTGTGTTCCGCCACGTGGCTCACTGTGCTGCCATCTATTGGACAATGTCACAAACGGAAAAGAGACCGTAGTCAAATCCGCAATCTATCATCATGGTATAATCTCAAGCATGAGAAGTAGAATTGCACATTTACATTACAATGACTGCGTATAATAATTAAGGTTTTAACATTATATATCTGAATAGTAGATATAAAAGTGCTTTTTCTGAAAACCTGCAGGCTGTTAGCCTCAAATATCTTATATATAAAAATGAATCGCAAAATGTGTTGGTAAGCGCATAATTCAACAACGCCTGGACCAATTTGGACAAATGTTGGTTGAAGTTCAAGGATGGTTTTTACAGCGAGAAAAATTATCGGAAAACCCTTAAAAACAGCTCTTTTTTCCCCACACAAACGCTTTCTAACTAAAACGTACAGTCAATTTGAGCTGTATTGTTATTGTATAACATGTTCATATTGCAAGCACTCACTGTTGTTTAAGCAATGTATAGGTGTTATTAACGCTATATAAAGTTGAAATTCAATCATATCTATCAAAACAGTGTGCGTGTATGCGTTGGAGCACAGAATACATCGATGGAGGATTTATGTTATTTATTAATGTCATGTTTCAAAATTGAATAGTCACAAAATATAATAGTTCATTTGGAACTCACCAGGGTGACGGTTGTACAGGAGAATTTTATGCCCTGGCTATAAAATAGGAACAAAAAACTGCCACTTTACAAATCTTTTTGACAGGACGAAATCTGTCGGGTCCGCTAGTAAGTCTATAAAAAACGTAGCACTCAAGTGTTCGGATCTCCTCAATTATGTATGATATGAGGCGCGATGTGAATTATTGCGTAAAAACGAGTTGGCCGCTTCGCGATGAGCGCAGGCGGGCCTCACCTTTCTCCATATCCACTTTCTAAGATTTCATAACAGATGCCTGACAACAGAGGACAAACGTCTGCAATCATACAGACATCTTAGGGCTGCTAAGTTGACAGTTCCAGTCCAGAAACTGAAGAGCAACATGTAACCCTATTTATCCCAATTTTTTTATCAGTATATCTAAAATAATGATATCTTAGTTATACTAATCAGAAAGGACATTGTTCCGGCTCCATACATGTTCTGCCTAAGTACCGTTCGAATCGAAAGTGACTTATATAAACTCTTAAAATTATATGGAATCCTATGAAATAAGTTTTCACGAACGGACACTTCAGGAAACTAAAATAATTACGAAAAAAGTTAATATTTTGAGGTTATAAATAAAAAATAACTAACCTTGCGTTTTAGAACAGATACTAGGAAAAGAGATAGTACCTAATATTCTTTGACAATTATCATTTTACAAAATCCAGTCCTTTACACACATCCGAGTCTACCAAGTACCTACGCAATGTAATCGGAGTCCGTAATCAAGCCAAAGTTGTTAGAATAAAACCATGAAACGCATAGAAAATCACAAAAGAAGCAATAGTCGCAAAGCAATCAAAAATTAAATGAAACGAACACAGATAAGGAATGAAGTACACCAGTGTTGCCAATTACGAAAACTATAATACTTGAATGCCAAGCTAAAAATTCGCGATTTCGCTTAAAAAAAAAATTATATCCCAAGATTTTTTCTAGCTAGTCAATTTAGGTATTTAAATGAATAAAGTGTTATCTACTAATTTTAATAACCGACTTCAAAAAGGTGGAGGTTTTCAATTCGATCCGTATTTACCGAAATCGCGAAAACTTCCGAAACTGGCAGCACTGGCTGACGGAAAACATTTTATACGGCATCAATAATTGTGACCCAACTTTTTATTTGGAATTTATTTATTTGAAGTGTCCGTGGAATACTAAAATATGTTTAAAATAATTTAAAAATAAATAAAATTTATAGTATAATTTATATTCACATCAGTTCTTAGGCCAAAATTGAACAATGTCCTTTAGCTGAATAACAGAGGAATCACTTACACAATATATTTGAAGTGCAATTAAATAAATATACTTGCAAACATAAAATTTAAGAGTGGCTTTTAAAACTAAATTACAATTGTACAGTACTCAAGACCATGATACACACATGTGACATACGCGTCATCATAAAGGCATACACACACGCACGCACACACGCACGCACACACATACAAACACATATAAGATAATTGTTTAGCTCCACACAAATAGAGTAAATTAGCATATGCGACTTGCTCTGCTCTGATTTGTTCTGTTGCCCAGAGACTGGACCACTGTCTTCCAAATCACAGGTTGTACCTAGCTTGGAAGCCAGCGGACTTATGTAATAGCTATAAGAACGTTCAATACTGGCGGACGAGGGAGGTTGGAGGGCTGTGGCCTCCTTCTGTGAAGCAGTGATGCTCCAGAAGGAGGCCGCCGAGCGGGGTCGGGAGATGGTCGATCCCGCTCGAAGAAGGCGGCGCCGGGCTCGGTAGCACAGCTGCGGGTCGCCGGCGGGCGCGCGACCGCTACGGCGACCCGGGATGGTGGCCGGGGGGCGTCGTCGGTGGAGGAGACCGGGGGAGGTAGTGTAGCCTCCCCCGAGGAGGGCTCCCCTCTAGGCAGGGGAGTGGAGGCTGGGGGTTCCCGGAAGTGGCTTGATGTTCCCGGGGGCTCCCTACATGCCTGAGGAAGGCCATCCCTGAGGTTTTTAGTGGGTAGACCTCCCCCTTCTGGGGAGGAGAGCCCCACATAACCGCCTGCTCGCCACAGCCGGGGTATGCAATTTAATGCATTTTCCTCAGGGGAACAAAAAAAAAAGCTATAAGAACGTTATTGTAAACAAAAAATATATATGTGATATAAGCTGTATGTATGTGAAATGTGAAAATAAATCTAATTATTATTTTCACAGCAGTCCCCTCTGTTATTTAGCTCATGAAAACTGTTAAATACTGAAAGACTGGTTCAAGTTGATAATAATATCAATTTAAGATGTCCTAGACTTACCGCTCGTTGTAGGGTTGTTTTATCTGTACCCGTCGCTAATTTCATATATGCCAGAAATGGATTTTGTATCATGTATGCTAATCAATCAATAACAATTTTCTCGATGTAGCTCCACTTAATATCAATCTAAGTATGTCTAAATTCAAAGACTTATTAAAATGTATAATTTTAATTAAGTTGAGATTTATTTGTGCATTATTTTCCATTCCAATGTTGCCCAGGTGTGCTTGGTTTGTTCAGAATCTAATGTAATATCTTTATTCATTTATGCTTTGCAAGTTTGTTATTTTTTTTTGTTATTATTGTAACTGCCTGTGTCACAAATTTGAAAAAATAAATAAGCCTATTAATTTTATTAATGAGTATTACTTTCCAGATAGACAATAAGTGAGATGTATTCATAGCATTGGTAATGTTCACGAGCGATAGTAATCTGCCATCAAATACATATATAAAAAGTATTAAAAGGTTTGTAAACGCTCAAAATAAGGCTTCCTTCTCCTTCATCTGTGCATTTAAATTGTACTGATTATTATCCACGAAATCAATTGCATTCTATAATAATTCTATGCATATATTATTTAAGTTAGATCAGAAAAAATCCAAACCCATGTTTGAATTAGTTACAGTACTTGCTGAACTAACTTATTTAACTGTACTATATTTTACAAAGAGCAATGTGTATTTACTAGACAATTATAGCAAACTAGATAGTGCAAGCGACTTCTTCTGCGCAGGATTAGTATTTCGAGTAGCTTATATTAGCGTGATGTATATCTTTTAAATTGTAGCCTATATATTATTCTGATGTATAATATAGCTTATATATATATTATATCGTAAAGTTTTATTAAAGTTAGGGATAATACTTAGTGAGGTGCCGAGTCGCTGTTTGGGTGGATCGAGTCGATTCGAGTCAGTTTATACGGTATTCGAATCAGGACTCGATTCCCTGATTCGAGCCCAGTACTCGAATTCTATGTTTGGTATTCGAATATTTCTAGACTCGAGTCCGATTCTTAGACTCGAGTCTAGAAATTCTAGTCCAGTCCAGAACTAGACTCCGATTTTAGAACAAAATCAACACAAAAAGTTGCAGGTTCATACTTGTTTGTAATATTAGGCCCCCGCCTCTTCATTTCTTATGTAAACAGTTTGCGAGTACAAGCAAGTTAACCAAACTCGAATACTAGACTCGAGTCAGTAGGACTAGTGTAAATAGAATCGAGTTTGCGAGTACGAAGCGATTCTTCCTGACGCGAGTACCGGAATCGAGACCAGCGTACTCGAATCAAAATAAATTGGTATTCGAGTAGGCGAATCCAAAGCAGGAATCGAGTCTGACTCGAGTCAAACCGTACTCGGCACATCGCTAATAATACCTGTTTGGCAACCCTACAATATACACCATAATAGACATCCTCATTTCTCGAGAGGTCTAAAATGGTGTCGACCCCCAATAATTTCCTTTTCTAATAATGAAAGCGCCATCGTTGCAAAAGAGAAGCCCCGTCCACTATCAGTGGTTATGGATTACCATATTTATATATAAATGATAATGTATGCAAATAGAATTGTGTCGGTCATGTTAAAAATAATTTAATTTATATTCAAAGAGTTTATGTCAAAATCGAATTCGATAACTAATCAAATTGAAGCGTCGCAAATGATGCAACTAGGAAACGTGTTCAATTTTGAAACAAACAATGTTATAGCACAGCATGTTATTTATGTTGTTGTCAAGTTTTTGCTAAGCAAAATTTGACAGAAATCCGAGATAAAAGTTACATAACAATAATCAGTTAAGTCTCAGTTCTTCTAAAACTTTAATAAAAAGTTTTACCACTGTTATGTCTACATTTTTGGAAAACTCTGTTAGTTCCTATGACAAAGTTAACGTCATCATACAGAACAAATATATGTTTAAAAACACATATAACACGAAAGAAAAAACACAATTCTGACCTAATGAATAAGGATGTTATTTATTTATTTACACTTTATTGCACAACATATAAACAAAGTGTAATCTAATGGCGAATTAAGTGCCTAGGACTTTCAAGTTCATACAGTGCAAATGTATGAAAATGATACAACTATTACAAATGTACAAACATACATACACACACGAATATTACAAAAGTATTATCTCAAGTAACGGATCCAAAAAACAGCTATCGTGCAAATATTTCTAGAAATTAAATTTATTGTTATTTTAACATTTGGAGGCAAGTTATTCCATTTCCGGAAACAAACCAGACTGAGTAGAGGTCTTGAGTTTGCTTATGTTGCATGCATGTATTATGTTTTCTTAGTGGAAAATTCCACCATAAAAAATCTACTAAGTAATATAACTTTATTTATTATTATGGCTTACCAATTAAATACATAAAAGTACCTAAGTACTATATTACATAAAAATTAAGCAACGCACTGGGGTCGCTGGTGACGTGGGCGGCGGTGAATCACTTACCATCAGGTGACCCGTCTTGCTCATTTGCCTCTAATTACATAAAAAAATAAATAAAAATAAAATACATACATTAACATTAAAATAAATATTTTATATGTATTTAAATTATAGGTGAGCACAACATTTAAAGGAAAAAAAAAACCGCACATAATTTACATTTTAAAAATAAATATTACTCTTATCTAAAATCTATGATGACAGTGAGTTATCGGAGACAGAAATTCAGAATTAACCTTCGGAAACAATGCCTCTTATCCGAAAAAAATGTCTATGTTCAAATTACGGTTCCGAAACACATTCTTAAGATCGAGCTAATAGGAGAGTGACTTTTTCTAAACTTTAATATAAATGACCTATAATTATATATACGGGCTCTAGGAACTGTTATATTCATTTATTAGTACCTAAACATTAAACTTGATAATCACCTTGGTCCTAGGATGCATCCTTGCGGAACTCCACACGGGATATCCTCTATTCCCTGGGGAGAACGAGTCAGAGCAGCTGGCGTGCATCATGGAGCTACTTGGACCACCTCCACCAGATCTTCTGATACACGCCACCCGAAAACGATTGTTCTTTGGTAAGAAATAATACTAATCTTATTTTATACTATTCCTTTAGTTATTTTTTACAATATAACGATAATATAACCAGAACACTAGCGCTACCACAGATTAGTCTGTTGCAGGTTATGCTGACGACGGGTCCTAATTAATCATTTGTTAATTTATTGTATCTGCTTTGTATATGTGCTTGTGGTCAATAAATGTTTCCTTTCCCATTACAACGTTTCTATTACAAAAACACTATTACAAAAAAAAAAAACATAAATAGTACAGTCATAGCTCCTTATTCGCGCTTCATTCATTCGCGTTTTCACTATTCGCGGATCAAAAAAATGCGACTCAATTCCTTTATTCACGGCAAAAAATCTCATCATTCGCGGATCTAATAAATAGTACACGAATAAAAATAAAAGGATCCCAATTTGCGATTTTCTTATCAACATTGATCCGTCTATGGAACGACGTCTTATTTTTAAGAGGAAAAATGAAAATGCGACTGCTGCGTCTGAATTGAGAAGCAAGAGATATTTACAAAATTCTTCAAACCATTACTTAGTCTTAAGATAATGTATCAAAATATTTAAAAACTTCAATTAAATTGATGTTATATGTTTTTTTATTTTGTCACCTAGGAACGTATCCCCTATAGTCCGATACAAATTACCGTTCTGTATTCACGGTTTCTGTACGAGTATTCGCGGCATGTTTATGGAACGTATCCCCCGCGAATAAGGAGCTTTTACTGTATTTCATAAACAATAAACCATTTAGATAAGTAAGTGCTGCGCAACTCACGTTAATGTTAAGTCACGGAATATAAGATAATATGACGCTGTACGTACAGTACGTAGTAGATCCAAACGAGGACAGTTCAAAAAAGGCACGGACTACGAGTCCGTGGAGTAAACATATATATATTAAAAAAAAAACAATAAAGCAATAATGTTTTTACATATATTATAATTATTTCATTCGGTATGGTAACATATTGTTTAAAAATTGTTCTGTAATTTAAGTTTAATACTGTTCGGTCTAACATTCTGGCAATTGGCATAAAAGGCTATTCTGGAGGGTACGTGCCAAATGAACGCGAAAGTTTGTAAGTATGGGAAGATGTTTGTTTCCCTTTCACGTAAAAACTAGTGAATAGATTTTAAAGAAACTTAACAATAATATAGCTTATACATCAAACAATAATAATAAATATTAATAACAATAATATTTATTATTTATGAGCCGAGGGATTACATAAGTAGTCGTTCGTTCGCCATAGATATTGTTTATGACAATTATCGTACGTAACTTTGGTTTGCTCTGTGCCCGCGGATATTACTTTTCGCCAGATTATTAACAGTTTTTAGTTTTAACAGGGAAATCTATTCTATCTTAATAATTAGCTGTGTCCCCGACTTCGTCCGCGTGTAATCGTAATATTAGATAGCATTTTTAATGACTGAGAGTGTTATAAACGTAAGAGTAGACAAATATAATAAGAAAACTTGGAACTGCTAAGTTATCGGGAGTAACACGTGTTATTGTGAGTCAACCATAAAAGATAAACATATGCTATCGTGGGATGTTTTTTATATAATTTTAATGAGAACATTTTCATCATACATGATTTCTGTGTAGCTTTAACCATTAAGGTTGCACACGCGACGGAAGCCTAAAAAACGGAGTAACTTTTTCCAACATTTCCCTTCACTGCTCTGCTGCTCCTATTGATTGTAGCGTGATGAAGAGTATACTATAACCAGCTCAGAAGTATGAAAAATAATTGTATAAAGTTTCGTTAAAATCTGTCGAGTAGTTTTTGTTTCTAGAACGGTTGTACAGACAGACAAAAATTTTACTTATTGCATTTTTGGCATCAGTATCGATCCCTAATCACCCCCTGGAGACCTATTTTTGAATTACGAATGCGATTTCGTAATCACCGCTGACTAAATAGTCAGCGGTGACTTTGAGGTCACGGATTCCTGAACATCCAATTTTTGAAAGTCGATCGCAGAACTACCAACATAGATAAAGTACACACATAAATGTAAGAGTTCGGTTCCACGCAGAATGTGGCCGCTGCCGGTTATTGTCGGCTTAACCATTGTGGTTATTATATATATATATATATATATATCGCACTAATAATACAATAGTGTATCAACTCAAAATCGAACATTTTTCAGAATCAACAAAAAACTTATTACTCACTTCATGTAATAGTTGCAAATTGAATAACTGTCACATAAGTTTTTTTTAATTTATCCTTATTCTGTTTTTGCACTAATCGAACGACGGTCTTAATCACGCATGAGGAATCAAATTTTGCGTGTGTTTATAGTATTATGTCAAGTACGACGTTTTGAGTTGATACACTATTGTATTATTAGTGCGATATATATATTCTGTAAAATCAACACATCAACTTCAGACTCTTGTCAATATGTTCTCTAAACAATACACGGACAACGAAAAATATGACTTGATTACGAGTGGGTGAGGGCACTCGTAATGAAATCACATCCGTGATTAAGGTAGTCACATAAGTGATATTCAAAAATACGAATTATTGAAAATCGGTGATTATTAGTCACATCGGTGATTTCAAAGTCGCATTCGTAATTCAAAAATAGGTCTCCGAATAGTTATTTTGGAAATATATTTCTTGTACAGAAATTTACCTCTCTACAGATTTATTACAAGTATAGACTAGCCCGCCCGACTAGTGCCCGCGACTTCGTCTGCGCAGGACACTTATCGTCATAGTTTGGACAATTCACACAACATCTTTAAAAAAAATATATCCTACTACTATTATAAAGGCGAAAGTTTGTAAGTATGGATGTATGGATGTTTGTTACTCTTTCACGTAAAAACTACTGAATGGATTTAAATGAAACTTTACCACAATATAGCTTATACATCAGAATAACACATAGGCTACAATTTTTGAGGTTTCTAATGTGAGGTCGTAAAAAAAACACATTTTTTGCGCTTACATTGCAAACGCTGACTGAATCCTACAAGATAGATCAAAACAATTTACTACAGTATTGTACAACTTAAAAAGGTCTACAAAAAAGTCCGTGATGTTTATCTCTTACGAATAACCCACAATAACCATTTTTAGACGGGACGAACCTGAAGTCCACGCGAACGAAGTCGCGAGCAAAAGCTAGTAAGCTATATTACTGTAAAGTTAAATCAAAATCCTTCGTGTTTATAATATTAGTAAGAATTAAGCCTAAAATTTCTCATGCTTTAATAGAACGTGTAGTCATTCGACCACTATATCTTCAATCACCAGGAAAATCCAGTTCTGAGATGCGTACAAAACTGTCAGATTACATCAATGGAGCCGCCCGAACAATGGCGTTACATAATTCTCGCAATTGTCGACAGAAGAACACTTACCGTTAATCATGTTTAATTATACTAGTTGGACGAAGCACGTCGGTTCCTTTTTGTTTGTTGATCTAGAAGATTGGGTCACAGACTTTGATAGAGACAGTCTGCAAATTCGCGTCCAAAAAGTATAATTTACGTTTTATAATTCACGTCTTTAGGTTTTCCATTCTTTTGTCCATTCTTTTGTAACGTTGTGATTTGAAACGTGGTGAATCACCAATGAAATGGAATAGTTAACAGGTTCAAAAGGTTTTCTGTTGTTACAAAAAAATCATAATTCCTTCACAACAAAGGTTCTTTTCGTGCACTTCTTATTTGCCATTATTCTGACTAAAATTTTATGTAATCTAGTCCAATGGCAATCATTAATTTAAAGACGACATTTAATCGTTATGAAATTGATCAACAAACAATATATAATGAAATGATTGTATTTCATTATATATTGTTTGTTGATCAATTTCCCAATCCAATCTAGTCCAATGGCAATGATTAATTTAAAGACGACATTTAATCACTATGAAATTGATCAACAAACAATATATAATGAAATACAATCAATTTATAAGGATAACATTTCAAATTTTGCCAACATATCACATAAATTTAAATAAAAAAAATTACGACCAAATAAATCATAGAATACCTACTATAATAACTAAAATATGAAACACATAGTAAATCAAAATTGAAATTAAACACTAATTTATAAAAATGATAAGAGCACTAATGATAATAATATCGACAATATTACAAAACCTATATAATGACGACATATTTGGTGCAGCGGTCGAGAGACTGGACTGCGGGTTTTCACGGGTCGCGGGTTAGCTTCCCATGTGAGAATTTATGTTTGTACCTGCACACACGACACAGAATAGTCATAGTAAGAGTCGATATTTTTTTTAAATATACAAATAATAGAATTAATTCATATTAAAATAATAAGAATAGTAAAAATAAAATTTTAGATCTTTTCAACATGTGCCCGATCTGTTTATTTATGTATGTAATGCGGCCACTGAAGGAACGTGGTCCCTCCCGGGTCGCCATATCCGCGGGCGCAACTTCCTCGCGCCCGCCGGCGATAATATTTTGTGCCTTATAGCACATCGCCAAGAGGATAAAATGGGTGAAATTTATTTGTACACTTCAACAGACTCGAAGGGATCTCCGCGAACGGTGACTAATTCGAAGGGCCGCAAGCGACGGCCAGGCTCCCGCACGCTGGCCGCTGCCGTGCGCGCAGACGACCCCGCTTTCCTGCACTTCCTGCACCGCTGCCTTGAGTGAGTACTTACTGTGACATACCCGTAGGACTCTATGCCTTATCCACTTATTGTAAAGTCCCTTTAGCAAATTAAACTCAGCCTTGCTCCTATTGACCTTATGACTGACAATAAAATCATCTGCTCCCATATAAGAAAGTACGACGTAACGCTGCCTAAAGGCAGGAAAGCTAAAGTTGCACGGCCGTAGCATAATTGAGGACTTAAACTAGGTTACGCTGAAGGGTACCTTAAAGGGGATCAAGGGGAGAGCAGCACAGGTGACGTCGCAAGCAGAACCTGAATTCCTTAGAAAGCCTCTCTTCCTTACTTTTTCTATTCGCACCACGTCACTCATCCTTCTTAACGCTCGCAATTCTGTTGACTGGAGACACCTTTTATCACTTACTTTGCCAACATTTCGATCCGTAAACTTAGACCTTATATTCCAAATCTTAGGGTACAAGTTATTATTTCAACTAAATAACAGAAATGCGCCGTAGTCGCTCGCTATACCCTACAAAAATGTATGAACATCATTCAACCTTCAACACTTGCACGATAGCAGAAAAGTATACTAAAACACAACTTTAATGAACAAAAGATGGTTTAATTCGCTATTTATATAAACATTATTCTCGACCTCTTTTAACTAACAGTGCGCAAGCAATAAAAATCCAATTACTCGCTCATTACATTCTATTACCTTATAGAGCTATTTAGGTGCGGTTTAACTTTCGATTACCTGCGTGAGGTACCTTAAATAGGTTAGGAGATTACGGAAAGTCTCAAAGACCCACTTATCCGGAGTAATTACGCGTAATGCCTGCGCAATGATGAGTTCGCTGTGATGTAACGCAACTTGATTGGGAGTTACTGAGCAGACTGATAGAGGCATTCAGAATGTATTTATATTAGATATAAGCATATCATTTTATAATTTAATCTTTTGACGTGAATACGTCTTTAAAATTGCTTCCATAGGGACGCAAATCAAAAAATCGAATGATAACAAAATCGGGGGATACAGTTTAGTGTTGTAGCTACATATCTATCATCCCCATCCAAATTCCAATTACACCACTGGATAGCTAAAGGATCAAAGAATTTATTACGCCCAGTAAAGACTGTAACACATCGCGCGCGGTGGAGGGGGAGCCCCGCCAATTTGAAGGCCATATTTTTACACATTCATTCGTCACATCTCAAATGGGGCGACAAAGGGGGGGATCAAGAGATTCGAGCATTCCTTAACTAAAGTTAAGGTTAACTAAGGTATTAATGCTCGCATTCATCACGCAAACAGCTGCCCCCACCGAGACTCGAACCCGGGACCTCAGAGATGGCGACACCTTGACACCTTGACAATCACTCGACTACGGAGGCCCTCTATCTATACGAGATCACACTGGCCCATCTGGGCCTTGTCGACCTCACATACAGGAACTGTAATATCACTACTATTTAGGAAAGAAAACGGGAGTAGATGAGCAAAAGAACCACGTTCAGCAAAACTAGTCTTTAATTCAAATAGCTACGTGTGACTTCACAATGTCCACATTGTTCAAATACCGATGTATATAACAGAGACGAAAACATCGGAAAGGTAGAGTGTCTTCGCATGTGTAAGCGTACACATGTGAAGACACCGATATATGTGAAGTCTACCAACCCTTGTTGGGTTAGTAATAGGTCCTAATCTATTGGGTAGGCCCGTGCCCCTTTGAGGGGTCGTTTAGTACTTACTGCTAATGATTACAACGGTAATGATCTAGTAACATTATTAGAACCAAATGTTAAATCTTGTGGAAAGAACCACGCCCGTAGATCACCAGCGCCGGGTATTATGCAAGGCTTCATAAAGCTCGCATACTTATATAAGATTTAATTAGCACTATTCGATAAGGTTATGTCAATTAGGATTTTTCGAACATTATTCAATCATCTTAGGGGCCGTCCATTAATGACGTGATCTTTTATTTAGCATTTTTATCCACGTATCTCATGAATTTTTAGTAGCTACAAAAAATTCGGGATATCTTATTAGAGCCACTGTGACTGTGCCACTTGTGATATTTCTTTCTAACTTTTTAAGATTTTCTAACTTTTAGCTTAGATATTTTTAGATACAGTTAGGGATAATTATCTCGTGTCTTAAGGAAGTGACTGAAAGTGTTTCTGTTAAATTATATTATCACATACACTGACACGCGAACTACTCTAAATTTCATATTATCTATAAGGGTCGTCTCCTATCGTGAGCCTTGAGTTGCCCTGTTTAGCCACATAAGACTTCTCCGTCTAGGGATTGTGGTTTGCTCTTAGACAATCTCCCCTTGCCAAAAGCGCCATAGCCGTGTAAACTCTCACGTACCCAAAATCTTCTAGGTTTGTGTACATAGGTTTAACCCGGCGGGAGTGAGGTTGGGTATGTCATACCCGAAAAGTTTCTAAACGCAGATATTTTAATGTTACTGTTGCCATGCAAGTCCTGTTGTTTCAGTAACTGGAGGTAAAGATGCAAGAGGTGAGGTACAGTCTCGAGTTTAGTGTTGCGCCGGCGGCGACGGTAGATACACATGCGTACCCGCGGCTGGGGTACGGGATTGTGTTGATTTGTAGGTGTAATTTTGGTGCTCTATTACATGATCTCACAAGACTTTTCAGTTCCTTTTTTATTTATAATAATTAGAAGACACTCTTGTTATGTTGATTTACCAAAGTTGGAAGTTTGTTAGATGTTTATGCCAAAAGAAGTTAATTGCCTAAATTTGTATTTTTAGAAAAAAAAAATAGCTATTTTGTTATTCCAATAAAAAGTAATGCTGTTTAACTTAGTGTTGGTATTTTATTTATTCATGTTGTTGAATAGTTACTATTATTAATATATCTTAAGCAAAAATGCTAATTACACAATCATAGTATCAAAAATTTTACATCATAATTTTGGGTATATCATACCCACCTCATAGTTGGTGTAACAATTTCTCACCGCTTCTTCTCACGCCGGGTTAAGAGTGTTTTGGCCTTCACATCTAAATTCTAGTGTCACTGTTAGTTTATTTACCAAATTATGAAAAAACATTATCAGATAATATTTATCAAACTTCTTGTTTTAATTTTTATTTGAATTTATCTTGACATTTATTTCTGTTTGATTGCTCTCAGATTTCTTCCGGTTCATGAATCTTTGACTAAAGGTGCTTAACATGACCCATGGATTTAAGTTGAGATTTAAGTTTAGATTTCATATCTTATATATCATTTAACTCATTATAGATTTCAATTTCCCTTGTAATAGAGCCTATCGATCAAAGCAATAGAAGCACAGGCTGTATAGTAGTTTTGACAGATTTTAGCCGGTTTAATTTTCGAGTATGATAAGCGAGTTTCCAAAAATCATTGAATACAGTTTCCTTTATTTTTAAAAATTTTCCATCTACAGAATTAAGAATCTTTTTCCTTTCAGGTGGCATTATTTCCATTCTGTATATCTCAAACGCATTGGACCAATTAAAATTTGTAAGTGCCGGCTTTCTTTAACACAGTTATGCAAATCGCGTCTTCTTGAATATGCGCGTATACGCTAAGGTGAATTTTAACTGTATATTTAACCTTGGCGATTCCGCTCGTTTATTATTCAACAATTTCCGAAGAAATTTCTGGTGTGAAATTTTTATTATTTGCAGTTTCTATTGAAATCTAGAATTCTGTAATGTAGGTGGGTGTTATTGGGAAACTGTCCGTGTCAAATGCGTCAATGCGTCGAGAGCGTTTCGAGATTCGGAATATTGCCAATAATTTATTAAATTAATGAAACCATTTTAATAACGCGACAATCAGACCGTGTCACAAAATGTAGATCAACAACCAGCGCTAAATTGTGAGTAATTATTGACTTTTTGTTAATCTTTTAATGCTACGGTTAATAGTATTAAACTCTCATTATGTTATTTCGCTTCGTCACGCGGCTTTCTTTTTTCCCACGGGGGATGGCAGTGAATTCTCATAAGGGGCATGCCACCACAGTGGTCGTATTGATAACCCTTTGGTGCACGGACTACCTCACACCGGATACCACCCGCGCCCGGTCTACGGCGGGTGGTTAAGTTGGACTCTAGCAGAAGGCTAGCCTACAAACTAAACACTACCTACAAGCCTTTGGTCGGGCAGAAGGCCTGAGGTCTTATCGGCTTTGAACTAAAGCTCCCGCCCTCCAGAGCGGTGAGCGATGCGTAAACGCGGCTTTATAAGAAACGATCCTTTATAAGGCGTGCATGGGAATATAGATTCAATTCGAAGAGGTCATTTTATAAAAGTGTGCGTTAAGTGTACCAATCTCGACGACCACTCCGTAACTGATAACGACCTCCATAGCTATTTTTTAAGGTCTCGACATCTCTGTTCCCGGAAGTAGCTTGGTGTTCCCGGGGGTTCCCTACATGCCTGAGGAAGGCCATCCCTGAGGTTTTTAGTGGGTAGGCCTCCCCCTTCTGGGGAGAAGAGCCCCACATAACCGCCGGCTCGCCACAGCCGGGGTATGCAACTTATTGCATTTTCCTCAGGGGAACAAAAAAAAAAGTATCGACATCTCTGTGGTCCCAGGGTCAATGGTGATCAATGACCTAGGTCGAGCCGGCCCCGAAGCACATGGCGGTAGAATCGCGAAAGCGCACCCCACCATGTGCCCCGCATGGGCCTAGAGAACTCAGGGGTGTTTTAGTGGGTAGGCCGGTCCTGTCAGACCGGAGAGCCCCACACACGGCCGCGCCTTGCCAGCGTGGCGTTAGGGTGCACAAGGTGCATTTCTCCTCTGAAAAAAGGGTCTATTCCCGGTCCGCCCTTGTGGGCGGCACAGAGTGGGTGCTAGTCGCCACACGCCGTCGAGGTCGTGGTTCCCATGGTATCATTTTTTAAATAGAAGATGAAAGTTTGTATGGAAAGACCATAATTTTTAAAGTTAATATACATGAATACACCATTCAAAGTTAGTTAAAATTTTCTCTAAAGGGGGCTAAAAATAAGGGATGAATGTTTTTATTTCAATACGTTCAGAAGCTACGACACCTATTTTGTTGAAAGTTGATGTAGGCACATTTTGAGAGCTGGAGAAAGACTTTTGTACCAAACGGATAATATATTGTATGTGTCAGAAAAACTGATAAAAATGTCAATAAAAATACACAAGCACGCCATTGTTAGAATATAAAGGTTTTGAAGTGTTTCTTCCAGGTTTCTCCCTGTTGAATTTTGTTAAGACTCGATAAGCAAGCTTTTTCTGCAATATTAACAAGTCTTTCTCCGCGAGATCGTAATAACAAATTTTTCTTTTACCGTTTGGAACAAAATACATTGTCAAACGTAACGCTTGGAAACGTGCACTGTTCCATATTCAGACCACTCCAATTTGCATGCATTTATGCATATTTGCAGGTCCGCTCGGGGACCGCCACACTTGTGTTTTCAACCGGATAACTGCTGCATCAACTAGATCTTATTTCCTCCCCGTACGGTTCATATTTCAAACGTAGCAATTATATCTGCATAAAATCTGGTATATAAAGTGAATTTGATTAGCGAGTCTGAAGTGCGCGACGAATTTCTCTGTAATGGTTCTCATCTTCATTTTGGAGTACATCTATTGATACAAAACAGGTATATTTCCTGAAGTTAAAATAGATTTTAATAGAAATGACTTACACAATACATTAGTTTACTCGTAGATCCCTAATCGTCTGGACTAAGTTGACAGCTGAGAAATCCTATAAGAATGCAAAAGATTTCATCTCGCGAGAAGAAGATAGTACTTAAAACAATGACCCGTATTTTCTAAAGATTCCTAAGAGGGAGGGAGGCCCAAGATCCTGCCACATACTTGTACCAAAGTGTATTTTGATTTTCGAATTTCGTATGTTGATTTATCTGATGCTCGTACTGTGAAGATTATCCGTTTGCTCGTTCGCTGCCCTACCCTTAAAAAAAAAAGGTTAATAACGTGAACGTAAAGGTGTAGCCTGCATACACCTGCAAAGAAATTCAATGGTGTATGTGGTCCACCAATCCGCACTGGGTCAGCGTGGTTGACTAAAGCCCAAGCACTCTTATTGTTAGGGTAAACTCGAATCCCTCGGTGAGGACATAATATAACAACTGTATTGACCAGGGGCGTAGCTACCGGCGTATCAGCCGTATCAATGCTACGGGCCCCCCGGGCTACAGAGGCCCCTATGTCACTTTATCTCGTGTTTCCCGGGGAAAAACATATAAAAAACCGATGTAGGGTTATAAAAAATTACCTAAGGACTTCGATAGGGAGGAACGGCTATCAGACTTGTCACTATTGTCTATAGAGGCAAAAATGTTAGAAAAACTGAAATCGATTTCAGCTATAGAAGATTTAATAAATCAGTTTGCCGAAAAAAAGGCAAGAAAAGTGTACCATTTAATTTGAATTATTTGGCTAGCTCAATTTCTAGGAGGAAGCGATAATTTATCTATACTTACTAATATTATAAAGAAGTAAAGTTTGTGTGTTTGTATATTTGTTAAATTGTAAGGGGTAATCTCGGGATCTACTGAACCGATTTTAAAAATTCTTTCACCAATAGAAAGCCACATTATTGCTGCGTGTCATAGGCTATATAAAAAACCGAAAAATAAATAGGCTTTTACGTGGTAGTCCGTTTTGCAAAGTGAATCGGAGAGAAAACGGTCGAAATAAAGCGTATCTTACGAATGCTGCCTTAATTATGAAAGATATATTTTTGAGTTCTAGAGAAAAGATGTGGAGCTTGAAAATGCCTACAAAAAAGTCCACGACAGCATATATCAAACTTTTATATTTAAGTTACAAAAAGTAGATTTTTTAATATTACAGTTAGTAATTAAAACATAGCACTCTGTACTAAAAAAGGATTATTCATATTATGGCCAACGAAGTGGGCACGGGTCAGCTAGTAATCAATAAATATTTATTTTAATTTAATACAAGCATTTTTGTTTCTTTAGTTGAGAAAACTTTTACCCTTCATTTGGACCCCCCAACTAATTCCAATGGTATTGACATATAACAAGGCAGGTGCCAGAAAAAATTTGCTTACGGATGAGAAAATTTAAGCCTTATTTATGCTTTAAGCTCTAAAAAACCAGTCAGACGTATAAAATAGTCTAAAAAATATTTCTATAAATCTATACTATTCATTCTTTCACAAGAAACTCATTAGTAATACGATGTATTTTACATTTGTGTTATTATATTTTTAAAATAATCATAATATTAAAGATTCATCATCTTAGCGCCGTTGCTGGCGTGGTATTAAAATAATTCGAAAAATAATTAAAATTAATTAAATTAAACAGAAAACATTTAACTTGGAAGGAAATAAAATAGTTAAGCATTTAATCTTTTTTTATGAATTAGTTATTTGCTTTTTTTAATTATATTCTGTAGATAGGGCCGCTAGTAGATACTTTCTTGAGTAATATGCAGGAACTTAGTGCTTAATTTTTATTATATATATTTTTATCGTGTTTTATGTATACAGTAATAAATAAATTAAACATATCAATACATAATTGAAATTCACGGGGTCATAAACGTAGTCTGACGTAAAGAGGTCATAAATAAAGTTGGCAATGTAAATGCAAAATGTCGTACAATAATATCTCCCATAAGTCGGAGTTCGCCGACGGAACCCCGAGGAACTTTCACCTGCAGTTCACACATTTTTGCAGCCATCACGATAAAAGCGGAACGGGAAATATATGCCAAGAGCGTTAGAGCGTCACGGCTTAACTATTTCTTTAAAATCAGCTGACTTATTTTTGGTATTATTATCTATTCGATAACTGACGACGATATTTATTAAATGTAGAAAAACCATTATTATAATGAAATTTATATTAAATATGAATCGCATTTAACTGAGCACCATACAAATCTATATATTATTAACGCCATTTAATTGACGACCTCCATAGTCGAGTGGATAGTAACCGGTTTCAAGGTGTCGCCATCTCTGAGGTCCCGGGTTCGAATCCGGTGGGGGCAGATGTTTGTGTGATGAATGCGAGCATTTGTACCTAAGTCATGGTTGTTGCTATATATTTGTATAAAAAAATATTTATATATGTATAATATATGTATGCAGAGATGTGAAAATAGTTTGAGTAAAAGTATTGTAATGTATTTTTATTTATTTTATGAAATAATTGGATTTTTACAAATAAATCACTAAGAGTTTGAGTACAAGATCTTTATTCCACAGGGAATTCAAACAGAATTCAATTCACTAATGTTTACTTTGCACCATACTTTATACAAATAAATCACTAGAAATAGAAGTACAAAATCTTCATTTCACTTGGAATTTAAACAAAATTCAATTCACTAATGTTTACTATGCAACAATATTTTATACAAATAAATCACTAGAAATAGAAGTACAAAATCTTCATTTCACATGGAGTTTAAACAAAATTCAATTAACAAATGTTTACTATGCAACAATATTTTATACCAATAAATCACTAGAAGTATGAGTACAAAATCTTTATTTCAAATGGAGTTTAAACAAAATTCAATTAACAAATGTTTACTATGCAACAATATTTTATACCAATAAATCACTAGAAGTATGAGTACAAAATCTTTATTTCAAATGGAGTTTAAACAAAATTCAATTAACAAATGTTTACTATGCAACAATATTTTATACCAATAAATCACTAGAAGTATGAGTACAAAATCTTTATTTCAAATGGAGTTTAAACAAAATTCAATTCACTAATGTTTACTAGGCAACAATATTACTGTCAATTCTATCAATTCATATACATAGAATGACTTAAAAATATAAAAGAACTTAATTAATATAGATACAGGCAGGGTTTATAGGTCCGTTTGATCGATATTGGTTTTAAGTTGAAATTTATAATGTAAAAGATTAAAAGACGGTATTCCGAGGATAAAAAGAAATCAGTATTCCGGTAGTCCTTCAGGAGTCCTTCAGGAACTGGTCCAGGCAACTGGTAACCGTGGTTAGATGGCCGTGTTTGGGTTAAGTTTACTCTCTGTCCTTGGCTTACCAAGTCGCCGTCTTCAATTAGGATTTTAAGGTAGATCAGCGGTCTATTTAAGGCAGCTGGGTCACTTGAAAGTCCCTGGGTGACGAGGGTTAATGTTCAGCCCAAATATAGTTCCCTGAAGATGACATGAATCATTTCAAATAACAACTCTCTTGGCATTTACTTTACTATTTATTAACTTTCAAAAGCGAAGAGTGTGATGTAGAAAATGAAAACAAACATGAAGATACAATTGATTCTAGAATATTACAAGATTTGATCTGGTTAAAATATTAATTTGTTTTATTTAAATCCCCATGTATGTAACGGTTATGAGAGGTAGTTAATGGATTTAATTGCATAAATATTGGTTTCCCACCAGGCATACTATGATGATTAATCAATATTTTATTGTAAAAGACCAAATTTGTTATATCAATTTACCACAGTTATTTTCCTACCCACACTCAACGGATATTCAGGAAATGTTCTAGAACGATATTTTAGGTATATATGAATCTCAGTTAAAAACTCTAAATATATAATAAAAGAAAGAATTATGAAAATTAGGTACCTTTCTTTCGGGATGATTGTCTTTTTTGTTCAAATTTTTATTCGGTGAAAGCAGATCTATTTCGTCAGTCTATATAATAGACTCCTTCTCTTTTGTAGTAGAGCTCGGTCTCAACAGCCGAATACAGTATTTTCAATTATTTAAATTAGAACAGTGAATAGCTTAAAAGTTGTTACTTATTGATCGCAGCTATTGATCCAAAACCAAATATCGCTAATCACTGCCACAGACTAGTGTGTATCTTTTTTTTTTTATTAAGTTTTTAATTTTTTAGTTAGGCAACAGGACACAATCTATG
Source organism: Scirpophaga incertulas (assembly GCA_036419045.1). NCBI lineage: Eukaryota > Metazoa > Arthropoda > Insecta > Lepidoptera > Crambidae > Scirpophaga > Scirpophaga incertulas. Next base: position 2,746,765 of record CM071634.1, on the reverse strand, counting down.
CTAGCCCGAGCAATCTAGCCTGACTATGTTAATCTGTAGAAGGATTAATATTTCTTTATTAGTCCTCACAGCTAGGTCTAGTTACAGACTCAATTGCCACAGACAAACATTTGCCTGAGGAATAATAAAAATAAGGTTAAACGACTACACTTATGATGATCAATTGCGATTTAACTTTTCATTGACATAACACTATTCTTTTAAACTACTAATTGTGACATTATAATATTTTTAATATTTTTTAGGGGGAGTGTGTGGGATTACTGATTAAAATACTATCTTTGTAGACGACGACGCTTGGCTAGACTTGGTTGCTTAATTTGCGCCATAGATAATGGTGTTAGGATCATGATTAGCGGTCCACTCTATGGAACTGTCCATGTCATCTATTAAAATTGTCAATGTCAAAGTAACAATTCGACGTAAACATAACCAATGCGAGATACAATTGTAAAAAGTGATTTTAATCAATATGAATAAAAAATGTCTTTAATAGTACTTAAAATCAGTGAGAAAAACAGTGTTACAGTATTTAAATACAAAATGCAAATGCATAGTTGCTAGCACTATTTCAAAATAGAAATACAAAATAGTTTTGAATAAAAGTATTTAAATACAAAATGCAAAATACGTATTTTTAAAATAGGTTTTGAAAATAAATACATTGTTAAGCATAACCACTTTTATTTATTGAACTGAAAACTAGTATTTGTTCAAAGAGTTCTACTTTCATGTTCCGCCTATGGGGCTAAATGTTGGCATTATTGTTTTGTTGACAAATGACAATGACAACACTACGATCACGATCAGTGCGTTCATAAATAAGGAAATCATGGATTTAAGAATGAAAATTGTAAAAATTAATTAAAAATGCAACGAAACTATTTTGTATTTTATAAATACTAAATATTTATATATAGTATTTCAAATAAAATACAAAATACATTTAGATTAAAAGTATTTCAAATAATTCACATCTCTGTATGTATGTCTATCCGTTACCCTAGATTCCATAGCACAAGCCTTATAAAGCTTAGTTTGGGCTAGGCTAATTGTGTAAGTGTAACAAATATATATATATATATATTATAATATATATATATGTATATATGTATAAATATATACTATATATATGTATATTATAGTATGTATATATATATATAATATTCTAAAAAAAAAACACTAATTTTATAACAGCAGACACACACATTAACTCAAAACACCACACATATTTTATATGCTTGTGTGCATTTTATCAAAGTAATAAACATACCAAATAATTAAATATTCTCTCTTGTGATACTACTACATTGTGATGTACCCTAGCGCCGAAGGATTTAGTCCTAAAACCAATCTTCTAAGAAGAAACTAGGCGGCCGCCCTCTTCGGGGATACGAAGCTGCCTAGGGCGAGTACAGTAATCATTCCATGTGTTAAAACAAGAAAACCATTTAATTAGGTGTGCCAATTCACACAAACACGGACTACAATTGGTTTGTTATAGTATTTTGTGGTTATTATATTAATTAATCTTAAATCGCATATGATTAAAAAATTCTATGACATGGTCTATAGATCTACTGAAATGATGCTGCAAATACAAAAATGATGAAACATATACTACATATAGATGCACTTATTGAGAAAGGAGATCATTTTTTTAAGCCCACTAGAAAACGGCGACGTTTATTGATATTACTGAACTATAAAATATCAATTTATTATTAAAAGCAATTGCACGATATTATGAGTAAAAATGAAACGGGAGTAATAAAATCAATTAATTAAACTTAGTAATGACTTTTGACATTTGAGGTAAAGGAAACTAACGTTTTTTAAATCAAAATGAAAGATGATTTAATATATATACAAATAATATATATATATAATAATAGATAAAGGATAGTGTATTATTTCTTTTTTTTTTAGTATTGAACTCTCAATAATTATTTTAATACTATTTTAGATTATTTAAACTATTAGTTCGTCAGTCCAGTATCGTCGTGAAACGGAACGCGTCATCATCTTTGACAGCGACAGAATGGTACCTACACTGACATCCAATTGACGTCGGTTGTTTTCAACCGAATTCTGTGTTTACGTTTCCAACGGCTTGATTTCGTTTTTTCTCGTATTACAGTATTTAGAATGCAAAAAAAATAATACGATTTCGGGCGTTTGGTAGTGGCCAAAGAAGATTGTATTTTTCAAGAAAAAAATAGTGTTAAATAGCATTTACGTAAAAAACAATTTGAATACAAATCAAAATAAAGCTACTAATTACTAAGAACTTTTAGGTTATTTAATCTTCATGTTGTAATTGATTTCTCAATATTCCCGTTAGATAAAAACAAGCTACTGTTCGTTATAATATCTAGGGTTAATAAGAAATTATTTAACGTATGTCTCATTAATAAACGTTACATTTTGTAGTGGGCCTATTCTCCATACAAGAAAAAATTATCTCCTTTATATTAAGACGCATACACATTCCTAACACACAAAGACACACACACACACAAATTAGCGTATTCATGTAAGGAAGAAGAAGAAAGTGTGTTTTGTTAGTACTTAATTGCTAGCACTAGTTGCAATATTGTATAAGTACGTCTAATGCAATTACTTCTCGCTTGGCCATACATTTACTGGTCCCATAAATGGGTGGAGGGTTGGTCGCCCGTGATACTGGATTACTACGGGTATCAACCCGCCGTAATCGATGTACAGATGTTTCATGGTCTTCTACAATCATCTGCACATGTTAATATTGTGCAAGTGTTGTTGTAAAGGCTGTAATATGTCAAACTTGTAAAAATTATCTGATTATGGTGAGAAATAAATATATAATAATAATAATCATTTTCCTTTAAAATATTACATAAAGATTGGGTCAAATTGATGATATATTGAAAGAAGGCTAGGTTAAGTCCGTAACCGACGGGCGTGCATGAAAGTACCTATTAATAAAAGTCAAGGAAGTTAGGGAAGTAAGTCTCAAGGTTAAAATGTACAGTCTGTCAAGTTTTCGTGATGATAACGATCACGAAAATTTGTAAAATATTATGTATAATTGACGAGAACAAACAGAATAACTGTGAAAGCTGCCGAGAGTGGCGAGCCTGTTAATAGTAGCTTCAACTTCAATGATTTCTACAAATAGAAAATAGCAAATACATTTGAAGTAACCTCGACACAAACATTAAACATAATACATATTAAACATAATACCACAGATCATTTACTATAGATGAGACATATTCATTCCATGCGACGCTTTATATAAGCGTCGAATAGTATGAATATGTAGTAGTGTAATAATATCCTGGAGCTTCGATCATATTATCGACGTCCTGGAGTCTTTTAAGAATCAAGTTCGTGTTCGCTTCCTGTCGAAGATTCCTTAACTTAAACTAGTTATAGCCTATTATCCTGTCCAATTACTGCACCCATCCTCTATTTAAATCTCCTTTTAGTACTTCCTGGTCCAAGGTTGTCTGGAAGAGATTGCTGTTTAGCAATAAGGCCGCCTTTTGTACATTTGCTATTTTTGTGTATGTTCTTGTTTTTGGTGTACAATAAAGAGTTATGTTATGTAACCCGCATGGGCCTAGACTCCTATAGAACACTGGGGGGTTTGAGTGGGTAGGCCGGTCCTCTTAGACCGGAGAGCCCCACACACGGCCACGCCTTGCCAGCGCGGTGTCGCAAAATGTGTTGGTAAGCGCATAACTCAACAACGCCTGGGCCAATTTTGCCAAATAATTTTTTAAATGTTCGTTGAAGTTCCATGATGGTTTTTACGGCGAGAAAAATTGGAATAATTATCGGAAGAACCCTAAAATAGCCCTTTTTTTGTTTTTGTATAAAGTTCATATTGCAAGCACTCACTGTTGTCTAAGCAATGTAGGTGTGTTCCTAACATCAAGAGTCAAATTGCGCTTTATTAACGTTATGTACAGTTGAAATTCAATCATATCTATCAAAACAGTGTGCGTGTGTGCGTTGGAGCACAGAATACATCGTTGGAGGATTCAATGTTCCAAAATTAAATAGTCACAATATGTAATAGTTCATTTGGACCTTTTTTGCAATTAATTATTTTTTATTCACAACGCCCTACCACCAGGGTGGCAGTTCTTCAATAAGTAAGATCAAAAAACTGCCACTTCACAATTTTTTTGACAGGACGAAGTCTGTCGGGTCCGCTAGTAAAAAATAAAGTTATGTTATGTTAATATCAATAGTGTCTGCGCATCCAATTGATTATAGTCCTCAGCTTCATGTCTTATTGTGTAAATGGAAATTAGACCTAATTGGTACACCCCACGCACACTTTCATTTTTCGTTGAAATGGCTTCTACGCGTTGGATCTATATCCTCGCACACGCCTTACAAATGTCCGTGTCGTATAACGACGTGTGATATTAAGCATTATTTCAGACAGAAGTCATACATTTTATATGTTAGTAACAATTTAAGTAGTTATAAAACTACTTTTTACCTTTTAAAAACCGTTTTGTATGTACATGTTTATACAAGATTATTAGTGAATGTAATAGATCATACAGGAAGTATGGGACGAAAAGAAATAGCGGAGCGCTTGTCAAAAATAGAATCGGGGCGAGTAATGCCCTCTCCCTTTTTATCCAAGCCGTAGGGCCTAAGGTTCAGGCTGATTTTTGATCTTGTTTTGTTTGTTTGCTCGATCGGTTTGGACTTCAATATTATCACCGTGCTACTTGGTTGCGGTACAATCCATGAGGATTCTTAGTCTCTCCTCTCCAGTGGGAAAAAAATGCCGTCTTCGCTCACTCACTATTATGATATTTCATCCACTTCTCAGATCTATAGTATGTTTGCCCTTTTTTTTTTTTTGTTTCCCTGAGGAAAATGCATTAAATTGCATACCCCGGCTGTGGCGAGCCGGCGGTTATGTGGGGCTGTCCTCCCCAGAAGGGGGAGGCCTACTCACTAATAAAACCTCAGGGATGGCCTTCCTTAGGCATGTAGGGAGCCCCCGGGAACCCTCAGGCTCCGCTCCCCGCCTAGAGGGGAGCCCTCCTCGGGGGAGGTTACCACCTCCCCCGGTCTCCTCCACCGACGACGCCCCCTGGCCACGGAAGGGGCGTGGTCCATCCCGGGTCGCCGTAGCAGTCGCGACTTCCTCGCGCCCGCCGGCGACCCGCGGCGGCGCCGCTGCTGTGCTACCGAGCCCGGCGCCGCCTTCTTCGAGCGGGATCGGCCATCTCCCGACCCCGCTCGGCGGCCTCCTTCTGGAGCATCACTGCTTCACAGAAGGAGGCCACAGCCCTCCAACCTCCCTCGTCCGCCAGCATTGCCGCAATCAATGCCGGCGGAGACAGATCTCGCCCGATCTCTGCGACCAAGACTCGGCGCTCAGAGGCCCACGCGGGGCACTCCGCCAGCGTGTGCTGGGCCGAGTCAAAGTCGGATGCGCAGTGGTGGAGTATATTTGCTCTATCCTAGATATTTTTCATCTTTCCGTTTGCCTACCTTGTCATTGGCTAATGCACAAACCGTGCACGCCAAAAGTAAAGAAAAAAAACGATAGCTAACACATAGTAGAAACCAAGACATTTGTCTTTTTAAACACATTCTAAGGTCATACTCTGAACTAACACAATGGTACAATTCATGTTACATTTATTAATATCAGTAATCAATTAATGATACAGTACCAAACCATAAGCAGTGCCTTACATAACAACCTGCCAATATAAATAATTGAGGTATTACTAAATTGCGGGAAGATCTTCTACATTAGCAGCAATCACAACAAGTACATTTTGAGAAACGCTTGCGTAAGATCTAACGAACGGTCAATAAGATAACTAATGAATAGGTCCACAATTCATCCGATCAATTCGGCTGATGATATCTTTGAAATCGTAAAGCGCAGTGAGAAGTCTTGAACGATCGATGATGATCAATGAATTACAACTAACCTCCGATCAGGTTAATGTCTTATTCTTAATGTGTGTCCATTATGCTGAATAATGAGCGTGACAACTTAATGGCTAAGGAAAGCTGTTAATTGTGCGTGGTCATGAAATCGAAAAAGATAAATTATTTATTTTATAGAAAGAAAAAACATTTATTGTCCATACATACGTCCATACAATACAAGAAGAAACAAATAGGTTAGAGTGCGAGAACAACAAAAGATAGGACCACAGAACAAAAGAAAGATCCTGCCTCAGGATAATGCTTCGAAGTCGCAGGCAGAGTGACTTAGAAGCACCGTTATTCTGATAGAATTAATAAGTATATTTGTGAAAAAAAAAACAGTGATACCTTACAGATAAATAAGCAAAACAAAATGTAATCCTACTACTATTATAAAGGCGAAAGTTTGTAAGTATGGATGTATGGATGTTTGTTACTCTTTCACGTAAAAACTACTGAATGAATTTGAATGAAACTTTACCACAATATAGCTTATACATCAGAATAACACATAGGCTACAATTTTTGAGGTTTCTAATGTGAGGTCATAAAAAAACACCTTTTTGCGCTTACATTGCAAATTGTCTGTTGTGTCTGTTTATAGGAGCATACTGCAGTAGCTACCTATAGGCCTATGATTAGGGCTCTGCAGTGCTTAGTTACCGTATTTCTTACTTATTACTAGACTAGACGGGACGAACCTGAAGTCCACGCGAACGAAGTCGCGGGCAAAAGCTAGTATAATATAAAAATAAAAAGCAGCGTAAAAAGAACGTGTCAACTTTTTATTTATTTGTATTTTTGAAGCCCGTGTCGGTTGCTAAGTATATTCTATATGCCTTGGCGAACACCAACTTCAAAAATAACAATAATGTAATTGTGATTACATTAAATTATCGTAATTATTTCAAATGTAACAAATTTCTTCCTTACATTCGAAAATTTTGAGACATATGAAACGTGAAATTGCATAATAATTTGTTTTGGATAGTTTTATTTTTAGGTGTACCCATAAAAAATTGCGGCGATAGTTGATCTAATGCAGTGATTTAAATTTGATATTTTGATATCCAACATAATATGGTCAGTAGTTACAACGTTGATGAAGAACTGGAAAGTGACAATAAACCAGTTTACAGTTATTTTAGAACAGCTGGGTACACAAAAATCTTCATATTTGAGAAACCAAACCGGTTTTGAATAGATAGATAACTGGTGATTAAAAGTTAATCATGTATAACCAGAACATGAAATGTCATGATCAAAGGTCGGTCAGGCCAGCGTAAAGAGTAGGTCAACTCGTAATCAGGTGATGCTGTATCTATGGTGGAATTACAGAGGCATTGTCTAATAACGTCTTTAAGGACTGCTGGGTTGAACCATCTATAAGATAAGAGCAAGAAAACTAACCCAGTACATTTTGGCAACTCACCTATATGTATATCACCTATATGGCTCTCCGCAGCCGGGGTATGCAATTCAATGCATTTTCCTCAGCGTAACAAAAAAAAAAAAAAAGGTCAACTCGTAATCAGGTGATGCTGTCTCTATGGTGGAATTACACAGGCATTGTCTAATAAAGTCTTTAAGGACTGCTGGATTGAACCATCTACTAACTAAAACACACTAAAAGATAAGAGCAAGAAAACTAACCCAGTACATTTTGGCAACTCACCTATATGTAATTTTTTTTTGAAGACGTCGCCCCACACTAGGATTTTTATCTTGTGCCGTGGGTGCAGTCACAAACAGAAATCCCACATGCAGACCGGAACAAATTTTTGTAGATCATACAAAATATCTGTCCCGTGCGGAAATTGAACCCGCGACCCGTTGCGTAGAAGCCGATTACTGGACCACTGCGCTAAACGTGTACATAACATATAATTATTATGGCTGATGTTAAATAAGTAGTTATCTCTCTGATAGTAGATCCCCATAATTTAGCGACGACAAAGCGAAGTTATGCGAACGCCAGCGGCGACCACGGCGCGATGGTACCGCGGCTACGACCTTTTACCGTGAAAGTGACTTCGAAGAACGTCAGCCGGCTATGCTATGGTGTCAGATATCTGAATATTTCGTGGAACATGATGTAATAGATCACCAAGCTTCAAGTATTCAATGAATGTATCAGTACGTTCTCAGAACGTATCAGTTTTAATAATATTATCAACGATATCACCGAAATAATATCGTTCTTTTTAAAACAGTTACAGTAGTTTTTAATGTAACTTTACATTAATATAGCGTATTCATCAGAATAACACATAGTAATAATTTATAAAGATATTATGTAAATTGTATGACCAAAATATGACGATTAGTGTCCTGCGCAGACGAAGTTGCGAGCAACAGTCTGTATGATAATTCTTATTCTATTAAGACGTTACAATTAATAGATTTCACATAAACTATACACTATCCATAGGACATGGCGCTACAGTGATTCATGTGGGCACTCGGCAATCTGCTAGCGATCATGCCCAGGATGCTGTTGATACTACCACGGACTCAGCGTATCAAGACGCGCATCTTTTACGCATTATAGCATAAAAATAATCTGCGCGGTATTCGGTGAACATCCCTGAAGCACTAAACTTAAAAGTTTTCAACTGTAGAGCCCATTGAAAAAATAAAACCTATTTCAAAATTTTACTCGACTAACTTACCTACTTATGTTTAGAAAGAATATAAAAGAACTAAAAAGTAAAAAATAAATACGATAACTTATGACTTAAATAAACTAACTTTGATATACAAACTAGGTTTTTTTTTGAAGTCGGTGCCTTTTTTTTTTTTTTTTTTTTATTTATGTCTGGAAAATGCGTTACGCATACCCCGCGGCTCGGGAACACCGCGGGGTTATGTCGGACTCTCCGCGCGCTTGGGGGCCGAGTGCCAGCCAAGTGCGCGGCCTACCGACTAAAAACCAGACAATGCCCCTCAGGGACGCCTTGGCAGGAGCGCATCAATCGTCGACGCATCCTCCTCCTCATCAGACGAGGAGGAAGAAACGTCGAGGAGAGCAGCATCACTGCCTGACAAGGTCATGGGAACACTTCCGTACACTTCCACGACCTCGTCGGCGTCATTGGCTCGCCCGCGGCGAGCCCCTCTCACCCCCCCGTTTTGCTGGGGGGGCCGTCGATCCCCCGGGACATCCAGGGGATCGTCGACTGACGGCGACCTTTGTATAGCAGGAATCAGCCTTCCCGGGCCTGGTCCCCGCTGGTCACCGACAGGAGGAAGGAGGCGAGCGAACTCGCGCCTCCTCCGCCCTGCACGCCTACGGCGGCATGCCGGAGCCTCGGGATCCGCCTCCCTGGCCCGCTCCGCCGCCTCCTTCTGCGTCATGACGTCGGCGCAGAAGGAGTTTACTAGCGCCCACGTCCTCTCCCCCTCCAGCATGGCGCGCACCACGTTTCGGAGGGAGAGATCGTCGCCTATCACGGCGACCAACTCGGCGCGCCGCGCAGAGAACGCCGGGCACACCGCTAGGGTGTGCTGTGCGGTGTCCTCCTCGGCGCCACAATGGTGGCACCCCGGGGTTGGCTCCCTCCCGATGCGGTGCAGGTAGCGGCCAAACGAGCCGTGACCGCTTAGCACCTGCACCAGGTGGTAGGAGAGTGACCCGTGGCGCCGGTTCGCCCATGTGGTGAGGAACGGATGGAAGGCCTCGACGCTCCGGCGCAGAGTGCCGGAGACGGAGGCCGAGACCATTAGGTCGCCCAGCTCCTCAAACCACAGGCGAACTACCTCCATTGTGGCCTCCTCGGACGCGGAGGCCCTCTCGCGCGGTGCCAGGCGCCGGTCGCCGCTGCGCGCGTCCGCCCGGACGCGGTATGCGGCGGCGTGGACGTGGGCGACATATTCCCAAGGCGGAGCGCCCGCAATAAGGCACGCCGCCGTGTGCGACACTGTGCAGTACGCGCGCACGGCTCTCAGAGCCATGGCGCGTTGGGCCCTATGCAGGGAAGCCACGACTCGAGGGCCAAGGGCGTCGGCCCAGACAGGGGCCCCGTAAAGCGCCATACTCTGGACTATGCCAGAGTATAATCGGCGGACACTCGCGCTCGGGCCCCCCACATTGGGAAGGAGGCGGCCGAGCGCTTGAAGTCGGTGCCTGCCCGAATTATAGGAAAGTAAGAGTAATAAAATTAAAACATACACATTTATCTAAACAAACACGTTACCGACTTCAAAAAAATATTTATAATTTTATACATTTATTAGTACATATTGACTTGTTTTTTAATTGAATCTATATTATTTAATATAAACATATATTTCTATTTATTTAACATTGACATAAATCTATTTTTTTTTGTTAATATAATTCTACAATGCAAATAATTAAAGTTTAAATTGACATATGCATATAAGAAATAACATCAGTGTAGGTACATGTAAGCTAGGCTGAGTGTCGCAGTAGTAGTTCCCTCAGGCTTCCCTCCCTGTAACTGAAAATTAGCGATCAGCTCATGTGTCATGAGGGAATATTGGACGCTGAATTATGGCCGTTTTGTGTTACTGCAGCGCACACGCACGATATTGTGATCTAGCAGACAGTAATGTGATCATTACGTGAGTTATAATTTGGTGTTTTATTTTTGTTATTGCACTTTATTATTTTTTAAATTTATATCTGTATAAAACTCCTTGTTTGTTTGTATTTCATTTATTCGGTATGTGTGTTTGTGTGTGTTTGAAAACCAAATCTATATATCTATCTATAACTACAAACAAACAAACCCAATTATAAGGACAATGCCAAAAAAGTCACAGATTTAATACGTGTACCATTACGAAAGATTACATAAATATGAGAGCAGGTTCACTAAATAGGAAGTATTACCAGTGAAAAACACGTCCGCTTAGGAGGTCATGGCGTGTATTATAGACGCAGGTTAGGTCACTCCATTACGAAATTGAAATCGTTTTCCCATAAAGTATCGCAAAAACGGTCGAGAGGTTCGAGAGCGGTGCGTTGCGCCTGCGCAGCGTCTCCAGTGAAAGGTTACGGTGACGCAAGACCCCGACGTGTTATTCGCAGAAGCGATAATTTCGTACTATTACTCGTAAATGTAATATTAGAGATTTACGAGATAGCAGTGCTTTCTGGACATAAATTTTGAGTTCATTTTAATTTTTGTTTTATCTACACTAACATTATATAGAGGAAAGATTTGTATTTTTGTATGTAACGAATAAACTCAAAAAGTACTGGACCGATTTTAATAATTCTTTTTTCATTAGAAAGCCACATTATCATTGAGTAAAATAGGCTATATTTAGCTCTAGATTACCATATAAATCTTAAGAAATTCTTATTAAAACCAACGCATACACTGCGAAGAGTAATGTCTACCCGTGCGAAGACGGGACGGGCCGCTAGTATGTTATAACACTTATGCTACATTTACTCATATTCGTGTCGATCTTCAGACACTTGCCCTACCAAAAACTTCATCTAGACCGCACGGTTAATGCACCGATATTACAGAGGGGTCCAAATTGTATCTACTGTCATAAAGACTCGCGTACTCTTTGACGCAGTAAATGTTCTGAAGATTGTAGGTGTAAATCACTATAGGCCTTCGAAATGGTCACCATTAACATCTACCCACAAACGATGCCGCAGAACGAGGGGCAATCGCACTAATAAATCGCAAGCGAAACGCAACCGAACCGTTCGGCTTAACCAATCCGAACGCCACAATATCACGTCATCTGTTAGATGACGTGATATTCTAGCTCTCGGATTGGTTGAGTGGAACGATTTGGGTTCGTTTCAGCTGCGATTTGTTAGTGCGATTGCCCCCCTGCAGCAGAAACTACTGACTACAACGTGTTCAGTTGAATATTTGTATATTAATCTACGATGGATTCTCGAAGTTCGTCGAATGTCGATAACCGACGCCCTTTAGTGTTCCGCACAAGTAAAAGTCCAGGGGAGTTAAGTCTGGAGAACGTTGTAGAATGCAGGCTTCGACTTCGAATTTGTCTCGAATACGATGAATCGTTAAACGTGTCGGTGTCTTTTATACTCATTTCGCCATTTCCGTTGAACCTCTTTTTTTTCTCTAAGGAGAGAGAGGTTGAGAATCCTCGCAAAGAGCACGAAACGTGCCCAGGATACCACCGCAACGGCAGTGTCATGATGATTATGTCAGACTCCACGCCAGCCAGAGCGCTCTGCAAAATGCATTGCAAAAATGCATTAAGTTGCATACCCCGGCTGTGGCGAGCCGGCGGTTATGTGGGGCTCTCCTCCCCAGAAGGGGGAGGTCTTCCCACTAAAAACCTCAGGGATGGCCTTCCTCAGGCATGTAGGTAGCCCCCGGGAACACCCAGCTACTTCCGGGAACCCCCAGCCTCTGCTCCCCCGCCGATACAGGGGAGCCCTCCTCGGGGGAGGCTACAATACCTCCCCCAATCTCCAACACCGACGATGCCCCCCGGCCACGGAAGGGGCGTGGTTCCTTCCGGGTCGCCATATCCGCGGGCGCGATTACCTCGCGCCCGCTGGCTTTTTTTTTTTTTTCCCGACCCCGCTCGGCGGCCTCCTTCTGGAGCATCACTGCTTCACAAAAGGAGGCTACAGCTCTCCAACCTCCCTCGTCCGCCAGCATTGCCGCAATCAATGCCGGCGGAGACAGATCTCGCCCGGTCTCTGCGACCAAGACTTGGCACTCGGAGGCCCACGCGGAGCATTCTGCCAGCGTGTGCTGGGCCGAGTCGAGGTCGGATGCGCAGTGGTGGCTGATCAACCGACTAATATTGTTTTCGTACTTCAAATACCACTTCAAAACTGACCTCCTTTCCTCGAATATGAAGCCTTGCAATGCGCTTGTTCTGACAAAACAAAACAACGCAATACAACGCTTGTGTGGCGATTGCCAGAACTACAAATCATTACACTACCATAAATGAGACAACTCCGTCAATTAATTTACAAATCATGGACTTTTAAACAGTGGACACATTTATTTGGACTCTTGAAGGAAGAACTAAAGTATTAAAAGCGATGGATGACGTGAAACAGCTAATACGGGGTGAGAGTTTGACAGATAAGAGAGACAAGTAGAAGAAAAGACGTATTGGTTCTCACCCCTAATAAACTGCGAAATGATAAAGTAAATGATTATCAATTAAATTTAATCAAATACACATAAAAACTAGATCTGTAAAACAATTATTCTTGATTATTCGTTAAACAAGAATGTTGTAATGAATTATCCGTGACAGCAACTATTCTAAATCGTGAAAAAGTACCAAATTGTGTTAGTAATTTGACAGCGCAAATTCTAATTTATTAAATGACAATTATTTTATTGTACCTGGTTACTAAACTTCGACTGTCGTGTCTGCACTACGATTTCTTCTTTGGGTTATAAACTAATCTGAGCTCACGTAATGGAGATGCGCGGGAGTGCGTGGCGCTCCTAAACTCCTAACACCGTTGGAATGACCGATTACATACCGTTGCATTCCACGCATCCGCATTGAAATTGTAAATTGATACAACTCTTTGATCTATCTTGTAAAAAATTGCAGCAAAATAATATGATCAATTAATACGACAAACAATTTTCAGAATCAATTATCTAAAGTATCATAATCATCAATTTAAAAATGTTCACATCTAAAAACAATGATTAAATAAATTGTATAAATGAAATAACCTAATTCCAAAAATGAACTAATCCTAGAAAAAGATAGATATAAAACTTATCTAAATCTGAATCTAAACTTATCTCATTCTTTGATCTAATTCAGATTCTTTACTATGATTGACATTTATCTTCAAGTTACTCGAAAAACGTACTTATATATTGCAACATTATGTATAATAATACTACACTTCAAAGTACAGGTACACAAAAACCATAGAATATTAGAAATACGAGTAAGAGTTATTAAAACGGTAAAATATAAATTGTTAATAAGCTACAGGTTTCAAAAGCGTGCCTTATAGTTAGAGATCGGATAATCGGATGCATATTTACCTAAAGTTAGTTTAAGACAAAGTATGGAAACGGCTTTTTATTGTTTTGTTAAATAAAAATCCCGGGATTGCGGAATTGGAAAGCCTGATGTTTATTTATTTACCTAATTTAGTTTTTGACAAAGTATGGAACTGTCTTTTTATTTTATTTCCATAAATAAAAATCCCGGAATTCCGGTACTGTAGAACATGTTGCATAAATAAAGTTGTACAAATGAACCCGAAGTCTCGGTCTTTTGAAAATAAATACCACGTGCTAATTTAGTAATTTTCAAACAATATCACTACGTTAAATTTGCAGTCCCGTATTTTCCCGGGATTTTTATTTAACAAAATGTATTTTAAAAAGCCGCTTCCATAATTTGTGAGCCAAAAATTAACTTTAGGTAAATATGCATCCGATTATCCGATCTCTACTTATAGTATACGTTTTACTAAAGATTACATCTTTAGTAAAACGTATACTATAAGTAGTAATACTATAAGTATATTAGTAACGATATATAAATATATATAAAACGGTTACCTGTATGAAGTGTATAAATATGTAGTATCAATTATATATTTCATAATATAGTGTAAGGATTTTGGAATGTTATGTTTTTATTTATTAACAAATATAGCATTTATTTTAATCGTAAAATATTTTCGATTTAGTTTCAATAAAGTGACAAACCTTCTAGGCTGGTATTATTTACAAACCATTTTTAGTTCATACCTATTATTATTAGACATTGGCAGTATATATTCGTGATAATAAATTTATTTAGTACTACCTGACCCGGCGAACTTCGTACCGCCTTAGCGTAGCTTTGATGCACTACTTTATTTTGTATAGTTGAAACGATGCTCTTTTAATATAGTCTATGGCTGTGAATGACGTTGACATTCGTATAAAAAAAAATTGACATTCGTAACGCGCGTTTTTTAAAATATGCAAAATTAAATGTATACTTTTCAATATTTCTGAGAGATTTTCTTAATATTTTTTTCCGTAAGAACCATCCTTGGACTTCCACAAACATTTAAAAAAAAAGAATTATCGAAATCGGTTCAGCCGTTCGCACGTGATTCTGTGACAACGCGAAACGGGTTTCATTTTTATATATATAGATTTGATAATCGCTAAAGAAAAATATAGATATATTATTTCAATATTAAGATATATTTTATACAAATAACCTTATGTGCCTATCTTGCCATATAAATTATTTCTAAAGTATTTCTAGTGTACAAAAAAATATGATTTACTAAAATGAATTTAAAAATAGTTGTGATAGAGGGGTGAAAATTTAGGGTTGTATGTATTAAAAAAAATAAAACATTATCCATAAACAAAATTTTCCATAAATAAACAATTGTAGTCCACGTGTGTATTTTGATGTATAAGCTATATTAATGTAAAGTTTACTTAAAATCCATTTTTTACATGAAAGAGTAACAAACATCCAACAATACTAAAATATTAGTAGGGATAGAAACATATCAATCATGGTCTGCGGTATTTCCGAACCGATGTCATAAACAAGCCTTCGGACGTATTCCCATTTACAGCTTGGCAAAACAGTGTAGAAACGGAACTAATTTGACCACAGGTTAGGTTTGTTCTGTTTTCTTTGTTTTGTGAATCTTGTTTTCTTTTTAATCTGTGAAATTTATTAATATTTATTGTATTGTGCGTTAGTGTTTTCGTTTTTACTAAATTGTTACTAGTGAGAACGTTTATTTCAACTAATTACATAGTCTATAAATGGCTCACACGCGCCCCCATTTTTTTCTACATTTTTTTTGCCAAGCTGTAAAAGGCCGGCGACGTATCTATGACTCCTCTGGTGTTGAGATTGTCTATCGGCGCGGTAATCGTTATCAGGTGATCGCTTTGCTAGGTTAGGTAGGCACCTAGGGTTCCCAACCCTTCCGGATTGCCTTCCGGACCTCCTGGAGAGCAATGACTTCTCCGGTTTTTCTATAAATTTAATGCATCAAAACGTCCACCGCTTCGCTGCCGCCCTAAACCTGTTCGTTTTAAATATTAACTTAGATTGTAACAAATTGTACGACGAGGTTGGACTTTTGCGTGAGATGCGAACACATACGTACATAAACATTTACGATTTTGTGGTGAAAAACCGACAAATTTTAGTGTAATTTTAATGCTGCTCGAAAACATAACAGACAATTCTCCCGGCTTGGTGTTTCCGAGAGTTGGTAACCCTATCCTGGGTGCCTACCCTTATACCATAAAAAACTTATATATTTATTGATTCCTTTATTTCATTTCTTCGCTAGACTGTACGCATAAATTATTCGTTTCAACATTAAACTATAAATCATAATTTACGAATGTGTTGTAATGACATTAAAAATATGCCAATCAAAATGTCTTCTAAACTAAAAACCATAGCTAAGTGATGTTCTATGAATGCGTATCGATAAATTCGAACACGCGGCAACGATTACGCAAAAATTTTAATCGATTTGGAAATATGTCAGGTCGGATGATGTTTTGAATAATATCAAAGACGATTAGAAGAGATAACAGCTTGTATTCCCACGCACCACTGTAACAGTTAAGAAACAGTAATTAAATCAGAATTACGACTTCAACATGTGCAATGTATGAGAAATAATGTAATTTTGAGTTAAATGTTTATATCATTGCACAGTTTCGCGTCTCTATGATACGATGTAGAAGTAACAGACACTATCAGGAACGATAATTTTGTATTTTGTTAGTACTGTGACACCTTCTGTTGTGCTACGGGATCGACGGGGATAGGTACTTTAAAATATAAATATATAGTTTGTTCTTCAATTGTCTGTATTTCTTTCCTTTATGCAATCTAATACAGTCGCTAGCTAGGTCGTTCGTACTAGAAGTCTCACAGTCTATGATTCGCTACGTCAAACGCAACAGGTTCTTTATTTGAAATCGGACACACTCGTTGTGGATACCGAAAGAGGCGAACGCCCAATGAGTTCGTCACAGTACCTACTATGTTTGTACCTAGCAGAGTTCAATCGCATTATCTAGACTAAAAAAATATGGCGACTTCCTTCGCGTTATCCATACGAGCGTTATAAATGATTTTATTACCGGGTCTCAAATCAGCTACATACCAAATATTCTCGAAATCAGTAGTACAAAATAGCTCTTCAAATAGATATAAATTTAAATGAAATATATATGTATTCAAATTTGGAATATGTTCTTTTTGCAACACTCGCATCTATGAAATTATTTTTGTTGAGTTGGTAATTGACACTTTCCATATACAAATTAGACACATTATTATATACCCTACGTGCCTGAGGATCTAAATAAATTACCGAGTCTGATGTCATTCTGATGTCATGAGATAAAAGCTTATATAATTCAAAAATACGATAGAGACAATCATGATGAAGTGAAATCTAGTACTAACCATAAACAGACTCTGTACTCTGAATACGCAAATTGGATATATCGTTGTCGTTATCGTGCCACATCCTGCTCTAACTTATATATACAGCCAGTGAAGTTAGTGCGAGATGTGTGGCGACGGTGTTTTAAGAATACAGAGGCAACATCGTTCCGATGATCAGATATGAACATAACACACAATGACATCTAAGCAGACCTACTTTTGGAAACTGTCAATGTTAAAAACAGCTTTAAAAGAAACCGTCTACGTCTCGTCATCGTCTATTGGAAACGATTACGGCGTAATTCGGATTTAGCAAGCGGGGTCGCGCGCGCGCAGGAGTAGTTCGTCAAATGCAAATTATACGCCTTTCTTGTTTGTTTTGGGTGTAGCCAGTGGAAAGTTTAATTAAACGAGTTAACGGGCATAATGAGATCCGGATAACGTTATTGTGCCATTCGTTCAGTTTTTTTATTGTCGCGTGTTCGTGTCGCTGTTTTGAAAAGTGAATAATTCGTCATGAGGTATAAAAAATTGAGGTGTTTCAAATTAAGTCAAATCTGCTTGGTCCGCCTGACATCTGTCAGTTGTCAAGGTCCAGCTTTTTGAGAAGTCAACCAATAGTTAATTAACTGCAAAATCAGTTTTGTTTGTGTGCGTGTCCTTGGCTAAACTCCTGATCCTCGTCCCTATATCAATTGGTATTTTATATTATTTTTGAGTTTAGTTTAGACCAGTGATTCCCAAAGTCATATGATTTGTCTTGTCACATTATGATAACCTGTAAGGGGTCTACGTCAGCGAAAAAAAATTGGGGGTACCTCTGGTTTAGACGAATCACTTGTATAAGATTTTTTTTCTTTTTCCCCGCGGGAGGAGGCAGTGAATCCTCATAAGGGGTGCGCCACCACAGTGGTCATCTTAACAACCAGTAAGGCCAGCCTACCAACTAAACACTGCCTAATGCCTTTAGCCAGGCAGAAAGCCTGGGGCTCTACCGGCTCGCCCTCTCAGAGGAGGGGACGAGACAACGCAGACCTTTATAGAGCTGCTGCATACGCTTTATAGAGCGATCCGTGTCCCAGAGTGGGCCGGTCGAACCATAACATGAGCTGTGTACAGAAGGTACTTACTGACCCGTGCTGGGCGGCAGCGCAGATGCTGCCTCCAGCAGGGTTAAGAGCTTATTGGTGATGAGATCGGGAGGGTCCGCGAGCGTGTTTTTAGGGCGGCGGTACTAAAGGGAAGGTGAAGGCGAATAGTTTGCCGCCTCTCGAATTAACGGGTTGGGATGTTCAGACGTAGCTTTGAAGAAGCGCTCTGAGTATGTTTTGAGTAGTTGTTATATCATAGGGAGGTCCCTATGGAGGTCGTGTCGTCTAACGTAATAAGGAGCGCCGGTGGCTCTAGCTAAGCATAGACACTTGTTTTAGTTTGAATAGCACAATTAGCTGTGCCCGTGTTTCATCTCTAGGTGACGACTGAAAATCGGTGTTCTTGTCGTCAAAATATACAGAGCCTAGACCCTTCTTGCTGCTGCACACACATCTATTACCACTGGAAATTTTGTCTCGACTATGTTATATGTACTTCCGGTATCCGCATATAAGGATATGTTAAGCTCTTTGTGTCTTTAAATTCTATATTTGTTTGGCGTCAATAAGTGTCTTTAAAGACCTATGTTGAATAAAGATTATGTTGATTTTGATACGAATAACGTAATAGACAAAAAATCTTTATCAACTACAGTAACTAAAGTACTTAATTGACACAGACCATTAAGATCGGAAGCTGTAACTAAGCCGCATATTAGACGCATTTAACTCCGGAGCAAAAAATGCGGTCCTTTAATCCAGCCAAAGTTGCACCCGTTTTGCCGCGCTACATTCTACCGAAGTGACGGCCGCGTTGCCTTGAGCTAAATCTAGGCAAGTTACGAAGACATTGCTCCTTGAATGTTTTAGACATGACAAAAATTTCATTTATTTAGTCAAGAAGTTAACACGTAGACAATGATTTATGTACAAACAAGAGGTAAATATCGCCAGAGTACACAGAAAGAGATCTCTTTTGTCTTCTGTGAATATCGGACCAGCGCATAAAAAATGAGGCGTTAGGATTCGGGCAATTTAAAATTCGTCGTTCCTCACTCCAATTTTATTATTTTCCGTTATTTAGGTAGCGCAAAGTTTTTGACGTGAAACGTCTTTAAAATCGCGCCGAAACATACGGGTACCAGGTTAAAAAGTAGACCGTAACGAAAAGGTCTAATCAAATCAAATCAAAATAATATTTATTCAACATAGACCTTTACAGGCACTTATTGACGTCAACAAACAAAACAACAAAAAAAAAGCTTAAATAATAAAAAAAAAAAACAAAAAACCTTGTCCGTACGTACGAATAAGGAAAAAAAAAATGAAAAAATATATTGACTCGACACCGGGGATCTATATCGTTGTACCTTAATAATTAAAAAAACTATTAGTCTTAGAAACAAAAATGTAGTGTCAATACTTCACATATACATATAGTCAGCTCGCTGTTGTGACATTGAGTTTTTTATTAAAATACTTAAAACACTGTCAATCTTGTTTTTGTCTCCTTCGACGTTAAGAAGAGATAACTATCATGTTACTAGGAAAGTTATGGATATAGAAGAGGAAGACCGAAGAAAAGATGGATGGACTGTGTGAATGATGATATGCCGAAGAAGGGAGTGAGTATCGAAATGGCGAGTGATAGAGGAGAATAGAAGAGGAAGACTTGTTGTGCCAACCCCAAAAAATTGGGAATAGGTCATGATAAAGAGGATTATTTTTCGACAAATAGACACCGGTCACCATGACACGTCAACTCGATTAATTTTGTTCGCAGAAACTTAGAAATATTTGATTCGCACTTCCTTTACACTCTTTCCATTTTATTTAAGAAGAACAACCTAATGGATTTTATTCCATTATTAAGCGTCAATCGCTTGAATGTACGGTAATGTTTATTTTCTTAATATTTAGTAGTTGTTCTATAATAAACAAAATACTGTCATTCTACTTAGCTAAGAGCTGTCAAATAAATCAATATCAACCACTAACAATTAGCCAGAAATTCTTCCACTGGCACTGGGTGGAAAGGCGTGGCAGCTAGCATTGTTCAAATTCTTGTCTTGGCGATTTAAGTTTGGTAATTGCAATTAGATTGGTTATGGAAACATACTTTAATTTTTAAATTCAAATATTTTATTTTTTGCTCCTTTGATGAACTGTTTCTTTTTTTTATTAATTAATAACATTTGTGTCACTATAGGCTAGTCAGTAACAGTAACCTATTTTTACAGTTATTAATTACTAATTAGTATTAAATATATTACACGTTTAATTATACATTAAAAGAAACGACTATACATTAATTAGTAAGGAAATACGTTCAATCATTTCGAGTTTCATAAATTCATTCAATGAGCACATAAGATTTTCCAAAAAACCGTTCAATTTTTGTTTGCACTTAATTGTACAGTGGCAATTTATTATAAACTAGTTGTGCTCACGACTTCGTCCGCGTAGAATTGTAATTTTAGATAGCAATTTTTATGACTGAGAGTGTTATAAACGTAAGAGTAGACAAATATGATCAGAAAGCTTCGAAATGCTAAGTTATCGGGAGTTACAAGTGTTATTGTGAGTCAATCATAAAAGATAGACATATGTTGTCGTGGATTTTTTTTTATATAATTTTAAGGAGAACATTTCCGTCATACATGATTTTTGTTTAACTTTAACCATTAAAGTTACACACGCGACGGAAGCTTTGAGAAAATGGAGTAACATCTGCCGTTTTCCCAACATTTCCCTTCACTGCTCTGCTCCTATTGATTGTAGCATAATGAAAAGTATACCATAACCAGCTCAGGAGTATGAAAAATAATTGTACCAAGTTTCGTTGAAATCCGTCGAGTAGTTTTTGTTTCTATAACGGTTGTACAGACAGACAGACAAAAATTTTTCTGATTGCATTTTTGGCATCAGTATCGATCTCTATAATCACCCCCTGATAGTTATTTTGAAAATATATTTCATGTACAGAATTGACCTCTCTACAGATTTATTATAAGTATAGAGTCCTATTTTGCAAAGAGTATTTTTATGCAACGACGTGTATTTTGGTTTAATAAAAGATAGTCTTTTTCGAAGATTGTATGTTCTATGTCAACTGTACTGGTGTAGATATTGATCCTCAAGGATTTTCAGTTAAATTTTTATCTCGGCCACATGTGACCGCCATTCACCAATGGCATTAGCGGCGCCCAGTGTGTTTAGGTAAGGTTGTTATAAACTTGTTAGTTAGTGGTTACTGGTGGCAAGATAAATTAAGTCGACGAATAAATTGCTTATTTTAATTATGGGGGTAATAAAAGTTTTCTGCTGGATCTTGTCGGCTAAGTTTTGATGGAAAATGGAATTGAAAACTTGCGTAACTTCTCTTGTTGGTTAGGGTGCCCTCCAGGAAAAGAGACCTTCGCACTTCGACCTATGTCCATCTTTTGTGCTTCCCCTCTCACTAGTCCGTATACCCATCTCTCCCTCGGCCTAATCAATCATGCCCATGAGTTTGATTATGATCTTCGATGGTATGGCCCTGTAGTCTTTAGGTTTTGGGTATCTCATTCTCATTCACTGTAATCTCCTGCAGGCTAGAGCATCACAGTAACACAGTAAGTATCTTATGCTTCCCTCTTCCTCCTTACATGCCCTACATATCTTGGTACTCGCATGTCCCATCCTTGTTGGCATTGTCCTAGTGATGAATTGCTGGTTAATGCGTCAACGGCAGACCTGTACTCTGCTTGAGCTCAGTATAAACTTGACTGTGGCCATAAAGCGTGTGTCATTCCAATCCCAGTGTGAAAAGCCCATTAGTCCTAATGCCTCTTTACCGATTGAGCTTTGAGGCTATATTAATATAGGCCTAATATAATTGCCTAAAATTTTATTTTATTTATTTTTGAATATACTCGTATAACTATGTATTCTATTCGTAGGTGGGATCCTAAGCGGCGCATCACACCGACAGAGGCGTCGCGGCATGAGTTTGTGACGGGGTGTCCGGCGGCTGTGCCGGCGCCGGCGCGGCTGGCGCCACCGCGGGCGCGCGCGCTGCTGCACTCGCAGTCCGCGGGCGACGTGGCCGCCATGCTGGGCCGCGCGTGACCGCCGCCCCTACCACTGCCTTGAGCAAGGTGGGTACAGCTGCCGAGAAGTCACAACTTACAGTGCGCCAACAATGCGGTCCCTACACTGTGCGAGATGGGTCACTGCTGTGTAGACAGACATGATACGGTAGACAGATACGTACGGACAGATATGATACGGTAAATTACAAGCCCACTGCTACCCCTGGCCCGAGCAAGATGGGTATAGCTGGCAAGAAGTCACAACTCACAGTTCCCGACCGATGTGGTTCCTACACTCAACTCAGCTCGAGCCGTTGATCTTAATGACCCAGTGGCTTGTCGTGATAGGGAAGACCGCACCTCAGGAGAGGCGCAGTCAGCGCTGCCCTATAAAAAGAACATGTGCGCTAGAAGAGGTACGGTACACCCAAATGGCTTCGGCCTATATTGAAGGGAACCTACTCGTGGCTAAGCAGAAGGCTACTGAGAAGTGGATGGCAAGGGGCACGACGGCTCATACGTCGCCGCTTGCAGGTCTTGAAGGTCCTGCGTTAATTGATTAGGGCGGATGTAGCGTTGATAGTCCTCCCACAAAATAGCATAGGACCTATCAACGTGGAGATTCTTGGTGAAGGCCTTTGTCCAAGCAGTGGGGTCTACTGGCGGAAATAAAGATGAAGTTGATGATTTGCATATATTGGTACATTATTGGTATATATTTGTATATAGTGGTTATGTGAACATTTTAACTCGGCAGCTGGCGGGCGACGTGGCCGCCGAGCTGGCCGCGCGTGCCGACCGCGCCGGCGCCGCGCGAGCTGCCGCCGCCGCCCTGCTCTTATCTGGACTGTTACTACGAACTGCTGTTCCCATCTGTGAGTGCTCCCTATCGCTTGCAGTGAACTAGGCCCCGGTACGGCCTACTTGAACTGGACTAGACGTGTTTAATTACGTGTTTTGTAGTTGAACGTTTAACCATATCATATTTACACTAACTATTGTAAAGCATTTTTTTTCCTCTGGAGAGGAGAGGCGGAGAATACTCATAGATATAACCACGTTACCAAGTGATTATGTCGGACTCCAGGCGGGTCAAGGCCAGAGTAACCTACCGACTAAACTCAACCTCAGCCTTGGCCATGAGGACTCTACGGCGTGGATGGAATTAAAAGCAAATGTTTTTTTTTAGATTTAGTTTTTATTTACAGTCACGAAATACACACGTTCATAACATGTTAACTGGTTCATGAATCTTATCATTATCTAGTCGGGTGTATGTACTTCGAAAGATCTAACAGAAAGTATACGCCAGTTATGACGTCTTCTAATGCAGCGTCACGTGAGGTAAAACAAAAGAGTTCTTGATTAGGAAGTAAGGGTAGGGATATTCGTATTTGCCAATATCAGTCCAAGTTTTGACTTGATGTATACTTAGTATTGTAAGTTTAAATTCTGGGGCAACACGATGTACTACGAGGAGTATTACCCCCGAAGCGTTCAAGTCAATAATCAAATAGGCACACCCGGATCTAAAGGCATCTAACTCAAAACTCAGCATTTTTGATATATGCACTATCAAAACAATATCTATTGTTCAGAAAAACAGATTATAAAACATCTGAACTAGGACGCTTAAGATGACCTTGAACAAATGTAGAAGAGGTGCCTGTCGTAATCAATTTTGTGGTAATTTAAAATGGAAACATATTTACGTGTCGTAACGTATCGTGACGTTTCGTGATGTTACTGTCGTGATGGTCAGTGTCGTGTTGGGTCGCGGCGTACTCTGGCGTTATTTCTGAACAGTACTTAACGAACCTTTGCAGTATTCAAACATAAGCAGATAATATTTTCTTCTGATTCAGATAGTGATTTTGATGAAGACCTCCTTCCATTTCTATTAGCAATGAAAATAGTCTAATTCTATAATAGTTGTGAATTTTCTTACCAGCTCAATTCTTATTTACTTGAAATTAAATAAATTTTACTTGTCTGGTCATCAGCTATGTTAATTTTAGTGTAGGCATATGTGCCTGTAATACAATAGCCTAAACTGAATATATCTGATACATTTTAATTTTTCATACAGTAAACCTTATTTAATTAATGTTACTCTTATTTGGTTGCGTAGAAAATAATGTCGATATAAACTATCCACTTACTACGAGATGCTACATCACTAGAAAAATTGTCATGTCAGTCTGTCGCGTACAGTAATAATGTAATAAAGAATAAATAAGCACGATTAGACCCAAATGTTTTTAAAACATATCTCTTTTTTTATATGCAATATAAGTATGTAGACAACTCCTGTAAAATACAAATCGCAAATCTCATTTCGCTTTCGTGAAAAAAATGCTTTCTGAGTTAGCTTCTTTTGCATCTGGGTGTTCAAAATGACATCTCTATATTATTCATGATATCAACCAGGCAACATGTTTTAATAGAAATGTTTATTCTGTGTTTAAAATGATTAAATACTTTAATTTAATAATAGTGGTAATTATAAATTGTTAACAAGTGTACTGTTATAGTTTGTGAATATAATTTTATTCATTGACTATTGTTTTAGAGAATTATTCAGAATGTGATATAAAGTGTCATAATTTTTATGTAATTATAAATATTGTTGTCGGGTGTAATTAAGGCGGATAGTGGCTCCAATAACCTTGAATCGTTCACGCCGCCGTATCGAACAATATTAGGTATGTAAGTTGATTATTTATCATTATGATATATTAGCAACATATAAACCGTGTCTTCCTCGGCGATTCTAAGCCGCTTGATTCCGCTCTGACACTTAAATAGTTGTAGAGATTGGAATTGATTCTTTGTATACAAGAAACTACATTCGAAGAGTTTATGTTGGTCAATGGCGTTTTTGACAAAGTTCACTTTTTGGTAAAGTTATTTTTGTCATATCTTATTATTAGTGCTCGGTATAGGTAGCTTAATTTTATGTACTTGCGATTTTATGGCATCAATAGTATGAATATGCCTGGGAACTTAGTATTTTCAGAGATTGTATAAATATTATATTGAACTTTCAAAATCATCATCATCCTCTTGCCCATTTCCCATTATCTGGGGTCGGCGCAGTAGATCTTTTCCTTCCATTCCTCTCTATCAGCCGTCATTTCCATGCTTACTCCTTTCATTCTTATATCATTCTTCACACAATCGATCCATCTTTTATTCGGCCTTCCTCTGCCCGTGGATCCCTCCACTTTCATATTCAACATTCGCTTTGTGACATGACTTTCATCCCTCCGCATCACATGTCCAAACCATGCTAATCTACTTCCTCTCACTTTTTCTACCACTGGCGCTACTTTCAGGCTTCCTCTTATGTACTCATTCCTTATCTTATCCATCCTTGTCACACCACACATCCATCGTCACATTCTCATTTCATTTGTATGCAATCTATTTTCATCCTTCTTCTTGAACTTTCAAAATCATATTTTAGCTTATTGTTGTAATAATAAGTTGTAAACATAAAAACAACTATTGTTTTCAATAATAATAACTAACATTTGACTATATATGAAACGATTATCAAAATTATATTTAAGTGTTAAAGATAAATGTGCCAACTAAGTATTGCTAGTAAATGCTAAATTATTGATTAAAAAATCTACATAATGCCAAGGGAAATAGTTGAGAGACAATCTAAATTCCCACTTTATCTAAATATGGAACTATTAGGAATAAAGTGTGTCTATGGTAAAAGGAGATTAACACGAGAGAAGAAAAAAGAATGGTACTAAAATTGATTAATATATGACCAACTATAAATAATTGATAACACAATTAAATAATTTACTGTAAAACCACAATACAATTGAAGATTTCAAACAAATTTCCAATCGCATTTAGCATTTGTTACTTTTTTATTGCTTGTTTTTTTTTCTTTTCTAAACACAGTTTCCTACTTATATATATTTATATTTGAAAATTATATTAAATCGCAGTGATTAGTTTTGTTATGTTGTCAGCTATTGTATATTTGGCAATGTTGTATTTACCTTTAACTGGTTGCATACATCAGGCTTTATAGGTATACCAAACATTCAGAAAGTTGCAAGAGAAAGATGATAGCAAAATTCTAGAGAACGCAATACTTCTAGAAGTGATATCGCGATAAAATTCTTCTTAGGATGTTACTTAAAAACTTTTGTGATCAAAACTTTCTCTCCCTTCACAAATAACTTAGGTACTTTACGCTTCTAAGTTTTTTGACTGAAATCAATAAATAGTCGACTGTGACCTGTGTAGCTACCATGAGTTTAAAATCGTTTGCAAATGATATCGACAGCGTAAGTTTTTGAAAGAAAACTTTGTGCAGCGCCCCTAGCGGAACGTAATTGTACCATTATTTTTTATTAAACTGACGTTACTTCTGTAGTTTACGTCAAACACTTGTAGAAAACGATAGCTAACTCATGGTAGAGCCACAGATAGTAATAACAGCAGAATTTTTGTGTCATTAGTGTCATTACCAATAAAAGGACGAATTTAAAAACCAGACGAAATATGTTCGTGAATTATTTTTCATTGTATCAAAATAAAACGAACAAGTGCAGTGCAAAATGTATAGTGGTTTTAATTTAATGTAATTTGATTATTTTATTAAAAATATCGGAGCTATACTGACTAATATAAGTACAGTAATTGATACGGCATTGACATTTGACCCATATCAGAGAACTATTATAGTTTAGTACTGAACCGGAAATGGTGACCAATGATAAGTCTAATTGCCTGGACTTTATATGTGAACTTTTCTGAGATCTTATTGAGTGTGTAGCTTCCTAATAATAATCTCATTGGATGTAGGAAAGATAAGTAATTGAAATTAAAGCATTATAGTGTTCAGAACTATATTTAACGTTTAAAATGAGTACGTGTTGTAATTTCATCATTCTCGCTATGTCGACAACCCTACTTGTAGTTGCGACACCACGTCCTTATTGCGTGGGCAGTAGAAATGTAAATAAATTGGTAGGGCTGTCAATACATTATTAATTAAGAAATAAATATAGATTCAGTGACAGTTAATTGTACATGTAATGTGTTGCTATATGTTTGCGCTTATGCTAAATTCATTGCCAACATAAGAATTGAAGTAAACGATTTTCTACGATCTAATTTTAATATAAGTTAATCGCTTGTTTTAGTTGTTCGTGAAACTCAAAAGGATATCATGTATCGAAATTACTGAATCATTCATGACTGAACATTATATAATAATAATAATATTTAAAATGATAATCAAGTGTAGATTTTCTAATAGCAGTCTATAGCTAAATATTTAGTAGGTGTAATATAGTTTTAATAGAAAAATTCGGGTAATATATATATATAAACAAAAATTGTTCTAGTCAATGTGATTGTGTAGAATTTTGTAAATTTATCAGTAATAAAGATACTTAAGCTTTAATTAAGGGTTTCCGGTTCATGTCGTGTTAGGGTTAGCTCTTTACAGATCACTATGTAATCTTTAAGCCTCCAATTTCGGACCAAATTTTTGGTCTTTTACGCGGATATATGAATTTCCACGTTATAGAAACTATCTATTGATGTTAGTGCTAATATTAAATGTATGTTTTCTGTGTAAACGTTTTTGAGAGTAAGGTGTTTAAAATCAATATTCAAACGTGCAGATATATTTCATTCGCATTTCTTGTAATCCTTTGCATGTTAATATAGTACCATACATGCAATCGCCTATTTGCCAAATTATTTTAAATTCGATTGTGATAGGGGAGTCTCTTTCGGCTCGTACTATATTTACGAGTAAAATTGATCACTGACAAAAATGTTCTAAGTGATCACATAGACAAAATAATAGTAAATATTTGGGGGAAACATATGAAATTGCCGTTATGTATGGAGATTTCAAAGAATTCTATAACTTCTAACATTTAATAGGCCAAAGTGAAAACGTTGTATAATTTTGTTATCACATAATCAAATTATTTCAAAAATATATAAAGAATAAAAAAACAGCAGCTTCTCTTTGAGATTTTATCATTCAATTGTAACCAAAAGTTGATTTTTACGATTAAAAAGTAATGTAAAAGTCAGTATTTAAAAATATTGTTTAAATCTAAAAAGTTATAAAGTATTAAAAACAATCGAAAAAGTGATTTCATAATTGAAGACCTATTAAATTAATAATACATTAGCATTGACCTATAATAATTGATATATTAAATAGTGGACATAAGATAATGCTTCTACATCTTTGATATGATGGCAAGTCCATATAGTATATTGTCACAATAATTAAAATAAATTGTAATATTTTGAACATTGCATCATGCTAAAAGTAGTATTATTTCGATTCCAAAGTAAAATAAAACAAAAATGTTAATTAATGTAATGTCAATCGCTTACACAATTACCGAATCAATGAATTTTGACATTGCATTTCCCGTTCTTTCTTCTTCTTCTTATTTTTGTAACTGGCAATTTACTTCTCTTCAAATTCCCGTTCTTTATCATAATATTTAATATTGTCTATGTTGCTTTTAGTGCTCTATGGATAGACGCAGCAAACTACAGAATGTGTCTCGAATGTATTGTTTAATTATACACACATATTACAATGAAACTGTTATTTTTTCAGCTATAATCTTAGATTAATAACGCTTAATTCGATAGTTTTTAACCAAGTGTTTCTATGTTACTGTCCCAACTTCATGTTAACACACCGCGATAATTAAGGCAGTTTGTCTTTTGCCTTTGCTAATTAATATGTTATGTAGATGTAATGCCACAGCTCGGGCGTCAGTAATATTATAAACGCAAGAGTTTGTGGACAAATATGTTTGTTACTGTTTCATGTAAAAACTACTGAAAAGATTTTAATGAACCCTTACAATACTATAGTTTACTAGCTTTTGCCCGCGACTTCGTTCGCGTGGACTTCAGGTTCGTCCCGTCTAGTCTAGTAATAAGTAAGAAATACGGTAACTAAGCACTGCAGAGCCCTAATCATAGGCCTATAGGTAGCTACTGCAGTATGCTCCTATAAACTACATTTAACGATCTTTTTCCTTTTGTGGGTTATTCCTAAGAGATAAACATATACCATCACGGACTTTTTTGTAGACCTTTTAAAGTTGTACAATACTGTAGTAAATTGTTTTGATCTATCTTGTAGGATTCAGTCAGCGTTTGCAATGTAAGCGCAGAAAATGTGTTTTTTTTACGACCTCACATTAGAAACCTCAAAAATTGTAGCCTATGTGTTATTCTGATGTATAAGCTATATTGTGGTAAAGTTTCATTCAAATCCATTCAGTAGTTTTTACGTGAAAGAGTAACAAACATCCATACATCCATACTTACAAACTTTCGCCTTTATAATAGTAGTAGGATATGTACATCAGAAACACATAAGCCACAGTTTATGAAGATACTATTTACCAAACTCTTGTGTTTATAATGTAAGTAGGGGTTGTGTTAATTGTTCAAAATATAACAGTAAGTGTCAAGTAGAAAAAAATCTATCATCTGTGCAGACGAAGTCGGGAACACCAGCTATTGTTTTATTAGCATCATTTCCATACTACGCGACATTTAACAAATGACCGTGTTTTGAATTTACTTCTTTTAACGTTTGACAAGATTATATAGATATTAGTAAATAAAATAGAACCTAAAATACGGGACTGAAAGAGATAGGGGACGCTAGTCAAACAGTCAATGCTATTGAACCGAGAAACATCTTCCTTCACTCTAAATGAATTCATCAAATGGAGTCATTATCGGTTTCGTAGCGTTATTTTTCTAAGGTTAGGGTTGCCATCGTCAGATTTAGCCTGAAACTATGCTTCGTATAAGGCAAACTTTTCACGTGACTGACCAGTGTAGCTACCGTGAGTTTACGTTCATTTGCAAACGATATCGACAGCGTACATTTTTGTATGAAAACTTTGTACAGCGCCCCTAGCGGAAAGTGATTGTATTATTCTTTCATATTAAACTCACGTGACTTCTGTAGTTTACTATACGTCAAAAGACAAACGTAAACTCATGGTAGAACCTCTGTTCGGATTTCTCCTCTCCCGCGTGCTTGAACACGATTTTTCTGCAATCTTGAGAACCAAATGTTCGATTCTTGAGATGGCATTTGAGATGGCAACCCTAGGTATAACCCTAGGTATAATTATTTATAAGTAAAAATGCATCTTATGAAGGTTTATTACTTGTAGCAATACTGTTTCACTGTTTTTCCATTACAAGTAAGTCACAGTAGAATTATAACGTTTTTCCACGCGGTTTCCAGTGTACTTTGCTACCTTCATTCCGAGTGGTGACTACTTATATGTGATTCGAACTAGGAATAGAGAGACGGGTACGACCCGTCTTTAGCTGTATATTCTTAGTGACAAGTTATTTAAACTGAGTTGTATTAAAGTTCTTCCAAACTAATGAGGTGTTTCATTTCTTATATTCTTGTCATATCCCACTTAAAATTATTTATTACTTCTTTGATACGTTAAACTTCAACATGTAATAGTGAGAGTTATCCCGTGGATTTGTTACGACTGAACAAGCAAATGGAAGTCAATTTAGACATGTAAGAATTATTCGTACTCGCTTTATTCACACTTTAACCGTGTGAGTGCTAAGCAATTTTTGTAAAAATCTATTGGAATATGCTATGCATATTTTGATAACTCTAAAAGAGAAAATTATGGTGTCAAATAAAACACTCTCATTTAGACAAATATTAATAAATTTTAATAAATCTTTTTGGGTTATTCAGAACACAACCCATTATACAGTTCCTGTATAATGTATTGTTGTTGTTGTTGAGTTGTTGTTGTATTGTGTTATTTTCCAAAATATGAAAATTAGTGTCCTGTGCAGACTAAGTCGCACCAGATGTACATATGAGTACATACTCTTGAAAATATGACAATTAGTGTCCTGCGCAGACTAAGTCGCACCAGATGTACATATGTACATACTCTTGAAAATATGACAATTAGTGTCCTGCGCAGACTAAGTCGCACCAATATGTACATACTCTTGAAAATATGACAATTAGTGTCCTGCGCAGACTAAGTCGCACCAGATGTACATATTACATACTCTTGAAAATATGACAATTAGTGTCCTGCGCAGACTAAGTCGCACCAATATGTACATACTCTTGAAAATATGACAATTAGTGTCCTGCGCAGACTAAGTCGCACCAGATGTACATATTACATACTCTTGAAAATATGACAATTAGTGTCCTGCGCAGACTAAGTCGCACCAGATGTACATATTACATACTCTTGAAAATATGACAATTAGTGTCCTGCGCAGACTAAGTCGCACCAGATGTACATATGTACGTACTCTTGATAATATGACAATTAGTATCCTGCGCCGACTAAGTCACACCAATATGTACATACTCTTGAAAATATGACAATTAGTGTCCTGCGCAGACTAAGTCGCACCAGATGTACATATTACATACTCTTGAAAATATGACAATTAGTGTCCTGCGCAGACTAAGTCGCACCAGATGTACATATGTACATACTCTTGAAAATATGACAATTAGTGTCCTGCGCAGACTAAGTCGCACCAATATGTACATACTCTTGAAAATATGACAATTAGTGTCCTGCGCAGACTAAGTCGCACCAGATGTACATATTACATACTCTTGAAAATATGACAATTAGTGTCCTGCGCAGACTAAGTCGCACCAATATGTACATACTCTTGAAAATATGACAATTAGTGTCCTGCGCAGACTAAGTCGCACCAGATGTACATATTACATACTCTTGAAAATATGACAATTAGTGTCCTGCGCAGACTAAGTCGCACCAGATGTACATATTACATACTCTTGAAAATATGACAATTAGTGTCCCGCGCAGACTAAGTCGCACCAGATGTACATATGTACGTACTCTTGATAATATGACAATTAGTATCCTGCGCCGACTAAGTCACACCAATATGTACATACTCTTGAAAATATGACAATTAGTGTCCTGCGCAGACTAAGTCGCACCAGATGTACATATTACATACTCTTGAAAATATGACAATTAGTGTCCTGCGCAGACTAAGTCGCACCAGATGTATATATGTACATACTCTTGAAAATCATAACCTCTATTTGGCGCAGTCAAGTAACAAAGCTACTGTTCAAATAATGTGAAAGAAAGCACATGGCGAACAAACAAGAATTTACTCGAAACATTACAAAAATGACAAGTGACATAAGCAAATCATTAAATATGTATGAGGTTAAACATACAGGTTATGGTGTCTGTTGACAAACGCACATCTCCAGCACCTGCCCAGTTCACACAAGTTGCAACACGGCAAAACACTTCCTTGTTAGATATAGCAGATAACTCTATTTACTAACTAAAGTTTAAAGCTGGCTCAACGAGAGTTGTACGATCGATGTATGATATCGAGGGTTCTGTATTAATAAACAGTTTTCAGTTTTCGCCCTATGCGTGTTAAAAAAAATAATATGTATGTATTTAAAAAAAAAACATAAAAGTACAAATTACAACTTCAGCGTGAACAGGTTCTTTTCAATAAGTATTCGCAGTCTTATATTATTTGGGTAGATATTAGTGAAAGATATTACTAAGTACTTGTCAAGTTTCATGATCCCAACAAGAAGTCAAAGCTTAAAAGCTGCGAGGCTCTCGTCATGACAGATAAAAATAAAACGATTTGACAGGCAAACAGACAAAAGTTTCGTTTATTCTTTGACTGATATTTGTATATATTATTAAGAATTTTTGTATATATTATTAAGAATTTTTGTATATATTATTAAGAGTGTTATACTTGCTTTGTCTAATCCTGTCAGTATGTCAATGATTTATTCTTTTATACGTCCTCTATGTTTTTCAAAATAATTTGCGATATTATAAACACGTATTTTTCTCAAGATTTCTTTATTTATTCTGAACGGATATTAACTACGTTAAGCCTCTGATATATTAACATATATATGCAGAGAAATGTTAACTCTAAAGAGTTTAGTCACGCCTAGTTATAAGATTTTTTGTGTAATTGTTTTTGTTCTATGTAATAAATAAAATAATAATTCGTAAATTCGACCACATTTCTTCGTACCGTCGGCAACTAATGTGGCTTCCAATCCGCCAACGTAGGAACCTCAGGATTGTCTGCTGTCTATATGACATCCTATTTAGCCTAAGGCTCCAATTTATCTGAAGTCGCGTTTCATATTCCTCGGGTCCACTCATAGTCGTGACTTACGCTCATCAAGCAACCTTACATTACAAATTCCAACTCATCGCACCAACTTCTCCTCCGAATCATTTACAGTTACTGCGATTCGTCTATGGAATGATCTGCCTTTCCATATTCGAGCATCTGCTAGTAAACTCACGTTTAAGAGATTGGTTCGTGGACACTATCTCGAATCACTGACTTAAGCACCTCATTTTCGAGCTATAGTAATTAATTGATTATCTATTATATAATATATATTTATGTATGTGTATGTATATATATGGCTATGTCTATATGTATCTATTAGGTAGTTAGTTGTTATTTTAATTTGTGATGACCTTATTATAAGTTATTATATGTATCTGCGCCACTTACACTTGGAACTACTAGCCATTCGGTTGACTGGTAGAGAATGCCTTGTTGCATTAAGTCCGCCAATTGTACCCAGTTTTTGTTGTGCAATAAAGTTTAAATAAATAAATAAATAAACTTAATTAACATGTCGTAATAAGTTACTTCCGCACAATTGCACATGCCTAAACATTAATGTGATACATTTCTCACATATGTACACAACGCTCGCACATTACAAGAGAACGAGATGATCTGTTATCTATCTCGTTCCCACGCACGCGGCCCCTCCGCAGATTAGACAGTAAAATAAAGATACCATCATATCTGACAATAAACGCGGCCAGTATCAAGTGTTGAGTTTACATCACAAATATAATTTAGCGTTACCAACTTTTTTTTTATGTATAAATAACAACGAACGAACGAACGAACTAACCTGCGCTACATGTGACAAAAAATATATCGGCCAAACAGGTAGGTCATTCAGAGTAAGAGTCGCAGAACATTCAAGTGGCTGGCGATTAAATAAGACAGAATCGAACTTTGCCGAACATCTTATTACTGAAAACCACAAATTTGACCCACATGAAAATTTTAAAGCTTTGCATTTTTGCGACAAAGGTAGGAGATTGACTGCTTTGGAGACTCTAGAAATAAATAAAGTCATTAGTCATAGCCGGGATAATATATTAAATCAACAATTAGAATTGAGCCGATCCCCACTCTTACATTATTTTGAATAGTAGGTATAATTATTTAAAAAAAAAAAAAGAACAATCAATTTTGTGAGTAATTCTATGACATTTAAAAATTTTTTAAAAATATTTTGACAATTAACTTTCCAATATTTCTGACATTCAATACTTCTGACATGTCTAATTATTATCAATGTTTTGCAATTATGAACCCATTTGACCTTTTTTGTAATTATGGATGTAGTTTTGCAATTGTTTACCTGTTTTGACATTTTATATACCTATTTTGACCTTTTATGTAATTATGTATGTAATTTTGCAGTTGTTTACCTGTGTTGACATTTTACACACCTATTTTGACATTTCATTCATATACCCTATAGACTTAGATTATTGTAACTAAATTTCCCCACACTGGGGTAATTTTTCCGTATCTGGTATCCCAATCGTTTACACCTACCAAGTATCTACCCACTTTCTCAATTATTGTTAGTGTGGATGTCAAAAGAATATTCATTCTACCTACTTATTATAGTTATTTTTGTGGAGGTAATTTATAATTTAATTTTTAGATAGAAGCGTAAACACGAACAGCTGTGTACTTTAACACCTTTGAAAATGCTGTAAAGCGAAATCGGTCAGGTCGATAATAGTTAAAATTAGTGGAACAGTACAAGAGTTTTATTCAACATGTATAAATAACAAAACCGCCAACGACATGTACGATTGCGGTACTCGACCCGTCGTCTTCAGCAAATCGTGTTGACGACTTAAAGTCGTGACGTCATAATCGAATATTTCAACTACATTCTTCACATTTTACTTTATTAAGCTAAAACTGACTTTATTCCCTGTTAATAAGGTATCTATTTGATTTGGTTAAGCCCTGACAGTGAGGAGAGGACATAATGGATATCACGTGACTCTTTCGTCTAGCTAAAGGAGGTTCCTTTCAGCAATTGAAACTCCTTGCACATTCACCTGATATGGATTTGCTAACTCTATGAAGTAATTTTCATTGTTTCTACACGTCATTTTGACAGCATTGCGTTAGGATAAATCGAAGAGTGGCATATACTAACCACAAACCAATTTTGTAACATGCGCAAGATTTGATCTAGATTACACATCCATTAGAATGTAAATGTTATAAAAAACATTTCTATTTGGCTCTTGAGTTGCATTAGCAATCATATTTAGAAACAGTACCTGTTCACACTTGAATGGATATGTCAGTGATTTTGATGAGACTAAAAGGATAATAAAAAATTCAAGAGTCAAAGATTCCAATTTTTTTTGTGTCGTAGCCTCATTTTACGGTTTTAAGTAGACCTTATATTATATAATAGATTTTTTACTTCATAGGTACTATGTTTATTTTTTATTTACTATTATGTAATTAATTGGTTTTCTTAGTCTTGACAGTATTGTTTATATTATGTTTAGTTTTATTGCCGTGTACAATTAAACTTGACAATTGAATGAGCAGAATGAATGAATGTATATTTTATTGTTGACTAAAAGCCTTTTTACAATTTTATACAAAGGGAAACAAAAACCGGTGTAATTATGTAGGCACTCTATGTAAAGGTTCCCAAACTCTTGCATCATAGACCACTTTCAAAATTTTACTGAGCCCTGTGGACCCTGCTATACAAATAAACTATGACGACGGGGTGTGCAGATTTATAATCAATAAATAATAGATTTTTATGCAACTTTTGTATAATGAAGGATATCAAAATACGAATGAGAGTTTTTGTTCATAGTATCACATTAGTATTTTAATAACTAACTATGTACAGCATCCATTAATGCTAATAATATCAATCTATAAAAGGTTCTGGTGTCTATTTTATTTAATTCAATTCCAATATTTAAACCATGGAATAAAATGTTTTAATTCAAAGTAAGATTTGAAAGTAGGTATAACGGAAATAGATTGACAGTTATATTCTCTATGTCTATTCTAGTTTACGATTACGTCAAATTAAAGTTGACAATTTAACGAAGACAAAAGAGTTATCGATTAACATTCGTATTATGGATTGGTTTAGTTTATTACAACCCATCAAAATCAAACATTAATTCTTCAAATAGAATTTCTACAATTACTTTTGCACAGACATAGAGAATCTATGTCTATTCTAGTTTACGATTACGTCAAATTAAAGTTGACAATTTAACGAAGACAAAAGAGTTATCGATTAACATTCGTATTATGGATTGGTTTAGTTTATTACAGCCCATCAAAATCAAACATTAATTCTTCAACTAGAATTTCTACAATTACTTTTGCATATTAAAGATGCTACGCCATTTGTTCGAAGTCTACGGGGCGGAAGAGTTTGTACTTGAAAGAACTAGCAATAAAACCAGCCAGGCCTTCTTTTCTCTCCTTGTATTTTACGGTTATCAATCGGAAGCTGGCCTCATATAAATAATCAGAACCCAACCTTTTTTACAATATTCAACAAGCACGCATTATATCTATAAAAACTGTAGTTTCATTGTTTATTTAGTATAGTAATATTTGTTAGAGGTTGGAATTTTGTCTATGATTAGCTATTTGTCAAAATTTAAATATAGTATTATGAGTTTTAAGGAATGAAGCGTGCTGTCTTTATATTTACTGATTATTGGAAGAATGTTTTGATATTGATATATTAGTTTTATTAGAAGATGAAGTGGGGTTTGGATTTTTATAATGTAACTATGTAAAAGTAATATATTGTGTGAGTGTAATAATGGTATTTATTTTTTAAAGCATAAATTTACCCTATAAGAATATTTGGCAGAAAAATAATTTAACAGTTTTGTTAGAAATAAGAGAGAAATTATTCATGGTGCGTCAGTGCTGGAAAGTGTATATAAACTAACAACCTTAAATATAAATGAAGTACCATCTGTAACCAGTACTGTATCCATTTGTATAAAGAATGATGTATGAAGTACATATATGAATACACTTCATCCCAACTAATATTATAAATGCGAAAGTGTGTTGTTTGTTTGTTTGTTTATTTGTTTGTTTGTTTGTTACCTCTTCACGCTTAAACTACTGGACCGATTTCAAAAATTCTTTCACCTTTGGAAAGCTACATTCTCCCCGAGTAACATAGGCTACTTTTTATCCCGGAAAAATCGACAGATCCCACGGGATGCGCAATAAAGGCTTCGCTCAAAAACTACTGCACAGATTTTTATGCGGTTTTCATCAATAGATAGAGTGATTCTTGAGGAGTTTTGCGGCATTTTTTATCTCGGAAAAACGGATAGTCCCACGGGAAGCGCGATAAAATCTTCGCACCATAAACCGACTTCCGCGTATATGTAGCCGTGGGCAAAAGCTATGACCCTTAACCCTCTATACACCCAATCCCGAAATCCACGCGGGCGAAGCCGCGGGCAGAAAGCTAGTAGTATCATAAATATGAAACATTTGAGCAGCAACATGACGGCACCAATTAATAAAATGAATGAATCTTGTGTGTTATTTCTTACAAAATTCAGAACGGGAATTGATAATTAAAATGACATATATTTCAGCAGTTATTTATAAAGTAAAACCTTTTTCTTATTCCGCATGATTAATTAGTGTCAAACAGGAATGACTAATTAAACTATCCAATAAACACTGTTAGTCAAATATAATTATAAATATAAGTACGTTTGAAGCGACTCATTAGTAAAAAACATTAACGTGTGAGG
Organism: Scirpophaga incertulas; assembly: GCA_036419045.1. Classification (NCBI taxonomy): domain Eukaryota; kingdom Metazoa; phylum Arthropoda; class Insecta; order Lepidoptera; family Crambidae; genus Scirpophaga; species Scirpophaga incertulas. Next base: position 2,708,203 of record CM071634.1, on the reverse strand, counting down.
AATTCTCAAGGTTGTATTTTGAATAGCCGCTGATGATTCAGTGGACCTTGGCAATTGTGACAGAATTGCCAAAACTTGGTCAACCAAGCCATTAGCTGCTTCATCTGACCTTATATTATTGTTAGAAGACATGTAAAAGTTAAACATTACACTTTTAAATTTTGACTTTAAAAGATACTTTGTTTAAAATACGTATTGAGAAAAATGGGTAGAATTATACGCTATTTATTGTTTAGAATTGCCAAAAACCGGAATTAAAATGGTATTATTTGATTGTAATTGTTTAAAGCTTGTCTTAAAATTCCGTGTTAGGTGCATCAGCTCGGTCTGGATTTTATAAAATTTTATTAAACCGTCTATGAAAGATTTAGAAATAGGTTCAGAAAAAGATTATTGATTGAGAATAAACAAAAAAGAGGACCATTGACCATATTTGTTTTAGCAACTCTAAGAAATATAATTAGATATTTATAATACAAAATATAATGAATATTTGTTCTAGAATCGAGAAGTTACTCCATTACTACTATTTCTTAGATGAACGTACATTAGAACGTACATGAATAAAGAAAAAAGTTAAAGAACCTTTTTAACTATATGTTATATATCTAATCATATAATTATAAAGTTTTCAAAAACCTTATTAGTTTATTAAATGTAATTTATGCTGTCTTTTTATAATAAAGATTTTAAGAGGTCAATTGAAAAAAATGCGACTAGAACTTTTACATTTTTCTTTGCACCACTAATAAATTCTTTATACAAATTTAACCTAATTGGTGGTAATTTTACATAAATTACTTTCTTTTCTTTGTACGTGTCCAGTACAAAGGAAGGAAAATCTTCCAAACCCACGTGGGTGTCCATTACTTGGTCTAATTGCATCCATTGTTGGCTATAAATCACGCTGGACCCCCACGCTCTACAACGCTCTGCAGCATCAATCAATGACAATGTGTTATAACTAATTTAAGAACATATTCCACACGACTGCCTCCGTCACTTTCTACTGACCTTGGGCTGGTGAAAGTTCCATAGATCGTGTAGCATCACTCGTATTACCTGTGTCATGTAATTTTATACATACTAGTTAGTGTCCGCGACTTCGTCTGCACTTGTGGTAGATTTTTTTCTACTCACTTAACACTTATCGTAATTTATTCCTATATTTTTTTTTGTTTGAATTGGGATTGGGATTGTGTGAATTGTCCTCAATTCTTCTTATATATTTTAAACGTAACACTTTAATTTATAATAAGTGTCAAGTAAGTAGAAAAAATCTACCATCTGTGCGGAGGTAGTCGCGGGCACGAGCTAGTATCTTTATAATGTGTGTTATTCTGATGTATACGCAATGTTAATGTGAAGTTTATTAACATTGCGTATTTTTTACATTGATAAAACCATACGCATATTCTTCATTTGTGGTCTTCTTCACTTCATGTGGTCTTCGCTAATGACATACAATCTGACTGTCAGTTGTTATGTTTATGTGCTTGGAATGAAATCATTGGGTTATTAAATCCTTTAGTTATAAATTATCGTTTGTTTCCGTTCATACTTTTAACCTGATAAGACATTTTTAATTGAAGACACTTTTTACTCAAAGTAAGTTACTCTGTTATTGGAATCTTATTTGCTGATACACATGCATTGTTGCATCATGCATTACATGCTTTGCTGAAACTTTCTGAAAACAAATTTCTTTGCTTTCAAATTTATTATATTCATAAGTTTGATTACCAAACAAAACTAACACTTCTCAATCTCAAATTCCAGTGTAATAGGAAACGAGCTACTTGCCATTGTCAAGACATTATCCCGAAATATAATTATGTACTTTAAGCTTACCGCAAGGGAGCTCCCTTTGCCCAGCTTTGCGACATATACAGAACGAAAGGCTGCGATGACAAAATTATTCTAATTCTTCAATTAATCACCGATTATAATCAGAATATAATTTTATCAAAATTCCACCGGTAGTGGTAGGCGCGTTATCAACTCATTTGCTTCTGATCATATTGTGCAGTGGAACCGCGTAATATTCAGTGCGAATAAAAGTTTGATTAGATTTGACCGAAGCAAAAGACAACCATCAACCTTTTTTAAAAGCACATAAAAAACATCACAAGCCGCCGGCGAATGTAACACTCATAATGACGGTCGCCACGGCGGATCGTGTGATACGCTCAGGTGTCTGTGACGCAATGATATTATAACGTTATGATATTACGTGGCGTGACTAACACGTGACATCATTTCAAACGGAACTGGGACTGAAGTAATCTTGCATTGAGGACCTGCAATATGCCGCGTTAGGAACAAAAGGATAACATCTAAATGACTTACAACACGTTACGTAAATCCGGATTCAAAGGAGGACAAAACAGTACAATGAACTTTACAAGTGTCTCGAAAGTGAAATAGTTATTTGTGCAACAAGTGAGCAAAGTTGATGTTTTCAGGAAGGAAACTAAATTCTGCATTCCTAACTTTTTGTTTCAACTCTTCTGGTGTTAAAATATTATCTTCGTCACTACTTTCAGTCATCTTTAATAGGTAATTTATTTAAAAATTTTACTTAATACAATACGCGTATCTGCAATTTTTTTTCTCGCCGATGGTCTTTTGTTTTCCTTCGAGTTCGAATTCCAAATTTTGATTTATTTTTGTTTTGCTCTAAGGTGATAATTATGCCTGACACTTCTCGTTTTTTCGTGTTACGCATACCACTTTAAACAAATGTAAAATAAATTGTCAAAAGAACAGAAAAATAATTGTTAAAATATGTCTTCAAAAATAATAAGTAAGTAAATTATTGTTATTATTATTCCCTGTTAGTAAATTAAGCGAATTAAATAAAAAAAAAAATATTAAAATCTCAAGAATGTATGATGCGTGGAAAGGAACTTCTGTCAATAGTTCCGTTCCGCGCATCATTCTTGAGATTTTAATAAGTACTTATTATGTTCCGTTCCGAAGAGACATTTTTTTAACAATTATTTTTCTGATTTCTTGCCAATTTATTTTACATTAGTTTAAAGTGGTACCTATGCGTGACACGGAACAACGAGAAGTGTCAGGCAGATCCAATGTCCATGGGCATATTATCTTAGGGCGAAACAACATAGTCTGTATGGTTATCCCATTAGTTACTATACATAGGTTACTATAATCTGTGGTTAGCTTTGTCTCACTAGTGAGTAAAAATCGATTTTACTCACTGATTTTAAGCAGCAAAACCTTCATGTTTGAGCTACTGAAGTGAAAATATATTTTATATATCTCGTACCTAGTAATACACTTAAAATTTTATCGTTTACGTACAAGCGTTACGAAGCTTACAGTAGGTTTTACGGTTTTACGATTTTTGTATTAAGTGCTGTTTTAAGGTTTGCCCTTAATATGCTCTGAATATATCGACAAAAGAAATGTCACGGTGTTTATGTCGGACTCCACGTGGCCAGAGCGGTCTGATCACGTAACATACCATCTAAACTCAGCCATAGCCTTGGCCATAAGGGCCCTACGGCTTGAATGGAGGAGAGTAGTGATGGTCAACTAGAGTAGCTAACTCGAGTTAACTCGACTAGCTAACTCGAGTTAACTCGAGTTGGGCGTAACTCGAATCCACTCGAGTTGAAATCTCTCTAACTCGAGTTCGAAAACCGAATAGAACCGACATGGAGCGAAGTTTGCCGATCATTTGAGACTTTAATATAGTCTGTTATGAAAGAATGAAATGAATATAGTCACTATATTCATATGTTCATAACAAACAAACATTTGAGGTTATCTCTAAATGCGTGTTGTGCGATATTTGTTTTTGAAAAATGCCGGGTCCCAAAAGACTATGGTTAGTTTGGGATGTTTTCGATTCGTCTTCAGGGAGTGAACGTGTTACGTGTAAGATGTGTTCAGATACATTCAAATATAAATACGACCACACTTAAAACAAATCAAAAAGAAGCATCCTAATTCTACCATTGGCGCCGTCGAGGTAGTTCAGGGTTCAACATCAACAAATAAAAGTAATACGAGTATGAGCACTTCGGTCGTCTTTTTTCATCATTCATTTTCTTGAAAATATTGTGATTAGGTGATTACTGATACAGATTATGTTAAGTTGCGTTTTCCAATTATTAAAACCACTTTGTATTCAACTACATTTTTATTAGTGCAATCTTAATTTCCATACAAGGTGCCTACAAGCTTAACATTCTTAGAGGAATGGATAAGATAAAATCACCCATCACAGATGACTAAAACCACAGGTTACAAAGTAAATAACAGATTACAATAGTTCCTCCCTGACTAAACAAAATTAAAATTTGGAACTAGAAACAACACCATTTCCTCCTCAGAACAATTTAACAAATATTTGACATTTACAGTTATTACCTTGCCCTAATGGCCTTTAAACTATTTACATAACTGAGTAATTTTTATTTTATTTATTTATATAGTTGTACACAGATGTGAACTAATTTACAAATTTAATCTAACAACTGGTTTAATTATTCTTGAGCTTCTTCGTAACTGTGAAGAATTTTGTTCTATACTATCATTAGGACAATCATTACTAATGTTACTTTTATCATTTATCAAATCATCATTTACAATACTTTGCTTAGAATTTATAGCCTGTGAAATATCTTGTCTCTCAATGCTTTCGTTGATAAGATCTTTCTCCAAGGCTGTCTGGTGGTCGGTAGCAGGTGTGTGGGTTGTATCAGACCATACATTGATTTGTGGTGAGACTGCTTCTCCTATTTTTCTTAATTGATTAATGTGTCTTCGCCAAATCTCACCAGTGTCCAGTTTTATCTCATAGTGCAATAAACCCATTTTTTTAATGACTCTACCAAACTTCCATTTTGCTCTGTCTGTATAATTTCTCGCTGCTACTCTGTCACCTATAGTAAATGTCCTAAAATGCCCAACCTTACTATTGTAAGCAATTACGCTTTGCTCATCACATTTTGAATTTGGTATAATCATGCTTAATTTGGAACGCAACCTGTGATTAAACATTAGTTCCGATGGTGCCTTACCAGTGGCTGGGTGAGGTGTGATTCTATATTGGAAAAGGATTTCATTAACTTTTTTAGATAAATTATTGGTATTGGCCTGTACTGTTCTTAATTTATTTTTCAATGTTTGAACATATCTCTCTACTTGTCCATTAGTTGAAGGATTGTAAGGGGCTGACCGTTTGTGTAGGATTCCATTTTGTTGTAAATATTGCTTAAATTTAGGGTTAACTAATTGGGGACCATTATCGCTGACTAGTATCTTTGGATAGCCAAACCTAGAAAATACTGAATCTAGTATAGATATTGTGTTATCTGTGTTTATTTTGTGTAAAATGTATACTTCTGGCCATTTACTATATGCATCAATAATAATCAAGAAGTAAACCCCTAAAAATTTGCCTGCAAAATCAATATGGACTCTTTCCCATGCTCCATGCGGGCTTTCCCAGATATGTCCCCCAACTTCCGGTGGGTTGTTTTTATTTAAGCAACATAAATAACAGTTGTCAACTACTCTTTTAATGTCTCGTTCTATTCCAGGCCACCAACAATAACTACGTGCTAAGAGTATCATTTTTGTTATACCAAAATGAGCAGTGTGGAGATAATTTAAAATCGTATTCCAATATTTTTCCGGTATTACAAGTCTATTACCTCTCATTATACAATCACTTTGAATTGAGAACTCTTTTTGATCTATGCCTAATCGTTCTGTCTGTGAGAGCTTCCTACCTGTTTGTAAAGCTGTTAGCAAAATTTTCAGTTTTTTATCACTGGCTGTAGCTTCCCTAAGATTTTCAATTGTGATTGGTAGTTCATTTATTTGGTTTATTTCTACTAAATCGGCTTCTTCATATAACACTGGCTCTATCTTTGGACAAGGCAGCCTGGATAGGGCATCAGCATTAGCATTGTCAGCCGATTTTTTATACTTAATGTCATAATTGAAACCTTGTAAATATATGGCATAATGCTGCATTCTTGTTGCTGACATGTGTGGTAGAGCTTTATTTGGATTAAAAATTTGCAACAGTGGTTTGTGATCAGTATAAAGAATAAATTTGCGTCCATAAATGTAATTAAAAAACTTTTTTACTCCAAAAATGATTGCATATGCTTCTTTGTCAATTTGAGAAAATTTTCTTTGTGTTTTATTTAATGTCTGTGAAGCCATATATATTGGTTGTTCTCTTCCATCTGGCATAATGTGAGAGAGAACTGCCCCAACCCCTATTGGTGATGCGTCTGTTGCTAATACTAATGGTAAATTAGGTGAATAATGTACAAGAAAACAGTCAGATTTCATTTGTTCTTTTAAGTCATAAAATGCTTGTTCACATTCTATGCTCCACAACCACTTATTTTCCTTACGTAGTAGTTTATGCAATGGTTCTAAAATTTCAGTAAGGTTCTTAAAAAATCTACCATAATAATTTATCATACCTAAAAATGATTGCAGCTCTGAGATATTTTGTGGTCTGGGTGCTTTTAATATGGCTTCAATTTTAGAATTTGTTTTGTGTATACCATTCTTTGTTATTTTATAACCACAATATTCTATTTCATCTTTTAAAAATTCTGATTTATTTAAGTTAATTTTTTAAACCATATTCAGATAATTTAGAAAAAACTTGATCTAATCTAGACAGATGTAATTTATCATTAGGAGCACTGATTCTAATATCATCGATGAACACTTGGACACCATCAATGCCTTTAAGTATGTTTTCAATTTTTCTTTGCCATTTAGCCGGTGCACAACTTAACCCATACATTAACCTAGTGCTTTTAAATAGTCCTTTATGAGTATTTAATGTTAAATATTTTTGGTCTTCTTCTCTGACTTTCCATTGCAAATACGCACATTTTAAATCTATTTTAGAAAATTTTTCTCCCCCTGCTAATCCAGTAAACAACTCTTCAGGAGATGGTAACGGATGTTCATCTACTAAAAGTTGCTTATTGATAGTAATCTTAAAATCACCACATAGCCTAACCTCACCATTTGACTTAACTACTGGGACAATTGGTGTAGCATATTCTGAATAATCTATTTTTACTAGTATACCCTGATCAACCAATTTATCGATCTCAGCTTCAACTTTACTACGTAATGCAAATGGTACTGGCCGTGGTCTACAAAATATTGGTGCAGAGTTCTCTTTAATATATAAAGCTACTGGGTCTCCTTTTATTTCCCCTACAACACTGTTATCAAATAAATTGGGATATTTATGCATTAACTCTGTAACTGGTATGGGCATGTTAGGAAATTTACTATCAATTAAATTAACATTGTGACTGATGAATTTACTTACAATTTTCCATGGAAATTCCCACAACCATTCACGTCCAAATAGGGGACTGTTATCACCACTCACCACAAATAGTCTCAACTTATCCCGCAACAACCCACTCACTTCTACTGCCACTTCAGTAACTCCTAAAACATTTAAGTAATTATTTGAGTAAGTACGTAGTTGGACAGTAGTGTTTCTCAACTTTTGGTTAGGGAAATATTTGAAAAAATCATTGCTACTAATTATTGATACTGCAGATCCACTATCCAATTCCATTTGAAAATTACAATTATTTATTTTTGTTTTTATCCAAATCTTATTATTATTGTTCATAATAGAGTATACCTTGTAATCATTTTCTACATTATCCTCTTTAACCTGATTGATTTCGTCTTCATTTTTCTTTAAATTCCTGCATGCTAGTTTTATATGACCCTTCTTTTTACAATATAAACATTCACTTTTAATATGTATGCATTTATTTGCATAGTGAGATCCATGGCATCTATAGCATTTTATTTTTTTCTTATACAACTTTTCTTGATTGTTAGATTTTTCACCTACTCTATTTATCTCCATTGTGTTATTATTGCTGGTACATTCAATAGATTGTGCAATTTCAATTGCTCTTTCTAAAGTCAATTTTTTTGTTTCCAACAGTCTGTCCCGTATTTTCTTGTCGCGTACGCCACAAACAAATTGGTTCCTTAGGGCATTTGATAAGAAACTGCCAAAGTTGCAAGTGATTATAAAACAATTATGATCTCGTTATTGTAGATACTTGCATTATAATGTAAGTCTGATTTTGAAAAGACTGCTATTATAATTTAATAGTTTAATTGATAGTAAATATGTATTATTTTTAATTAAAATTCGACCAAAAAATAGTTCAATAAATGATTCGATATCAAACAATAACTTTTTTTGTTTATTTAGTTAGTAGGTATAACTTTCCCAATACATAGGAATTGAAACAGATAAAAATTGGAACAGCTGAGGGATTAATTGAGTAAAAACTCAAAAAAAAACATTTACTTGTCCATCCAGTTAACTCGAGTTACGTAACTCGAGTTCAACCCGAGTTACGTTGATTTTAACCCGGGTTAACTCGAGTTTTGTTTTTTCCGAGTTGGCCCATCACTAGAGGAGAGTTCCGGGGTCGGATCAAAGCGGGTCGACGCAAGTTGAGCGCGCGTCTACTGGCTCGGCCGCTCAAAATCGCCATGTAGTGGAAGATGTTATAGTTGATGTTAAGTAGGTAGCTTTTTATTAAGATTATCAACATTATAGTATAGTACTGTACAATCGGCCGTGTCGCAAATTATATTTTACAGATTTCCTAATTATGCCAACACGGCTCAGCTCACGGCGCGTCCGTTCAATTAGAATATTCTTTGGCTCAAATAAACTTGCAATTTTTCTTACAATACTAAAACAATAGGTCATTTTTTAACCTCACCGGTACTGTCATTCGCAAATTTTTCGTTTTATTTCGACAGTATAACCCGTTTGAATTATTGTGAAAAATCAACCAAAAAGTATGATTTTTCAGTTGCACTGTATAATTGCTAATTTTCTAGGCAGCTTTGGTGGATTAACCAAATGATTTTTCTATTTGTTCAAGTCAAACAATCGGCGAGACGGCGTTGATTGCTGAATAATAATTATAATAATAAAAAATGAATTCACATAGCTTTAATTTAATTGAACAAATTGTAATATGAATTTTTTTTGTAGGACCTATGCTTAAGCCGCAGCTGGCTATGTTCAGCTTTACCGTGAGAATGTTTGTGGAAGCACAAACGACTTGCCTGCTAGCGACCCAGGCGCCGTTCCAGGGTCGTTAGGGTTGGGTTAAGAAGAACCGACGCAGGTTGAGCGCGCCTTCTAGTGGCTCAGACGCTCAAGATCGGTAAATAAATAATAATAATCTACCTGGTATGTGATGGTACCGGTGCGGCCCGGGTACGTGGGAGAGATGCTTGGGTATGTGGCATGAGGGCCGACGCGGTTGGTGGCCGGCGGGAAGAATTCGTTAGCGAGGGTGATGGGGTCGGGCAGGTCGATTAAAAAGTTTCTGGGACGGCGAGATCTAGCCGAGACGCTATCTTTGGGTGGTAATATGAATTATTATCATCCTCATCAGCTCATATATGTCCCCACTGACGGGGCACGAGCCTACAACATAATATTACAGCATTTAGGCCTTTAGTCAACCACGCTGGACCAGTGCAGAGGTTGAGGCAGAGGTATGCAATATGCCTGGACATATAATAGTATTATGATATATATAGAAAACTAGCGGACCCGACAGACTTCCTCCTGTCAAAAAGATTTGTAGTGACAGTTTTTTGTTCCTACTTATTTTATAGATAAAAGATTTTCCCGCTTTTCTGTTGGAATTTTTCCTGAATTTTCTTTGCTATAAACCTCACGGAGCCGGAGACCTATCCAACGAATGCAAAACCGTGGGAATCGGTTCGTGCATTCTGGAGTTATAGCGTCAGGAAGGAAACCCGACTTATTTTTATATAGTAGACTAGCTTTCTGCCCGCGGCTTCGCCTGCGTGGATATCGGGATTGGGTCTATAGAGGGTTAAGGGTCATAGCTTTTGCCCACGGCTACATATGCGCGGAAGTCGGTTTATGGCGCGAAGATTTTATCGCGCTTCCCGTGGGACTATCCGTTTTCCGAGATAAAAAATGCCGCAAAACCTTGCTCAAGAATCACTCTATCTATTGATGAAAACCGCATGAAAATCTGTGCAGTAGTTTTAGAGCGAAGCCTTTATTGCGCATCCCGTAGGATCTGTCGATTTTTCCGGGATAAAAAGTAGCCTATGTTACTCGGGGATAATGTAGCTTTCCAAAGGTAGAAGAATTTTTGAAATCGGTCCAGTAGTTTCGGAGCCTATTCATTACAAACAAACAAACAAACAAATCTTTCCTCTTTATAATATTGGTATAGATATTAACATGATAGATAGAGTGAGGAATGAATATATCTGGGGAAGTCTCAAAGTAATCTCTATTGTAGAAAAATTCAGAGAACGGAGATTTTTCTGGTATAGTTACGTATTAAGAAGAGAGAGATGGGCTTGTGGGGAGAGGAAGACCGAAGAAAAGATGAATAGCCTGTGTAAATGTTGGTATGTTGAAGAATCCCTTCTTGAATGTCGGAAATGCTAATGATAGAGGAGAGTGGAAGCGGGGGAAGACATGTTGCACTGACCCCTAATTAAAATTGGGAACAGGGTGAGAGAAAGAAGAAGATTAACATGGAGAACATACATATATCTTTGAATTTCTTTGTAGATGTATGAAGATTGCCTCATTATAGTTGCTTTCACGTTGGAGCGTCGTAGGAGCGTCAGATAAATTACGTATGAAATTAGAATAAACAGATGTTTGTGTAATGTGGCCGGGGGGCGTCGTCGGTGGAGGAGATCGGGGGAGATATTGTAGCCTCCCCCGAGGAGGGCTCCCCTGTATCGGCTGGGCAGCGGAGGCTGGGGGTTCCCGGAAGTCGCTTGCCATTCCCAGGGGCTCCCTACATGCCTGAGGAAGGCCATCTCTGAGGTTTTTAGTGGGTAGGTCTCCCCCTTTAGGGCCACAGCCGGGGTATGCAATTTAATGCATTTTCCTCAGGGGAAAAAAAAAGATGTTTCTGTAATGAATACGAACATTTACGCCTTAGCCATGGTTGTTAAAATATATTTTCATCAAATATATATATATATATATATATATATATATATATATATATATATATAATATATATATATATATATATATATATATATATATATATATGTATATATATATATATATATAATACGGTTACGGGTTCAATTCCCCCACGGGTGTAATATTTTGACCATATGTGTATATGCACGTGATTTCTATGTTTGGGAGTGCACCCATGACACAAGATAAAAATTCTAAAGTGTAATATGTCTATCCGTTACCTAAATCCCATAACACAATCCTTAAAGTGCTTACCAAAGTTACACAGTTACAAAGTTACACAGTTACAACGTTACAAAGTTACAAAGTTACACATTTACAAAGTTACACTCACAGCAATTAGCATAGCCCGAAGGCTACACTAATTGGTGTAAGTGTAAGAAATATTTATATTATGTAATATTTAAAAGAAATAATTTAATCATTTGTTTCCCTATACCATATAAAAAAAGTAAATGGTAACAGAAATTGATAATGCATGTGTAAAGCAAAGCCTTCACCTACATTTCTACAATACCTTGTATTAGTATTTTAACTTGCCAGGGTCTAAGCGATGGAGTTCCTCACGACCTAACGACCCATCATAATGAGACCATTAAAACAAACAAACAAGCAGCTCCGGTGGCTTAGAATGAACGAGTGATTGAGCAAGCCGCCATAGTTTCCCGCGTAAATTAGCCACCATTCGCTTTATGGGGCTTCAACAAAAAGCTGAACAATAAGGCTCGATGCACGAAGATAACCGACTTGCAAAACGCTTAAACGGTGTAAAGAGTTCCTACCCCAATTAGGTAGGCGCGAACGGTTAGGGCTGCCATTCATGTATATGCAGATACTTGGTTCTATACCACCACCGTTGTCGCATCTGGGTCATGTCCTCGGGAATATTGTTTATCTTTCGTTATAAAACTATTGACATCGTTAAAATGACAGTAACTACATATTTGAAAGATTGGTTCGTGAGCATTATTTGGAAACACTGAATTAAATACCTTATTCTCAAGCTGAACTATTCTAGTATTTATATTTATAATTTTAGTGTATACCAGCTGGTGCCCGCGACTTCGTCTGCGCACGATTAGCTTATATTAGCGTGACTATCCCAATACTAATATTATAAATGCGAAGGTAACTCTGTCTGTCTGTCTGTTACGCTTTCCCGCTTAAATCACGCAACCGATTTTGATGAAATTTGGTACAGACATTTTATTTCACACCGGCCCACCGTCTGCAACTTTATAAGGCACAGGTCAGGCCTCATATGGAATACTGTTCTCATCTTTGGGCAGGGGCGCCCCAATACCAGCTTCTCCCTCTAGACCGGATTCAACGGAGAGCGATTCGCATCGTCGACCACCAGGAAACTTCAAGTCGGCTTGACCCTTTGGCATTGCGTAGAGATGTAGCTTCTCTCTGCATACTCTATCGCATTTACTACGGAGAATGCTCAGAGGAATTATTTGGACTTATCCCTGCAAGTACTTTCCGACATCGTTCCACGCGACAAACCTTCCATCCTCACCATCTCAATACTTGGCAGTCCACCACTGTGCGTTTTCTCTAGAAACTTTCTGCCTCGCACAGCTAAACTGTGGAATGAATTGTCGCCTGCAGTGTTTCCGAGGCGTTACGATATCCAACCTTCAAGAAAAGAGCGTACTCCCATTTAAAAGGCCGGCAACGCGCTTGTGACTCCTCTGGTGTTGCGGGCGTTCATGGGCGGCGGTAATTGCTTTGGTGATCCGTCTGCTCGTTTGCCCCCTATCACATAAAAAAAAAAAAAAAAAAAAGACAATCTTTAGACCCTGAGACAGAACATTGGCTACTTTACATTTCGAAAAAAGGGATGAAGGGATTGAAATAGAGGTTGAAAGTTTGTATGGGATTTCTTAATTTTAAAAGATAAAACCTTGAAATTTTTTATTTAAGCACTTGATAAGAAATTGATAAACATTTGTTCTAGCATTTTTGAAATTTCGACCAGCTAGGGGGTGAAATAAGGGTTGAAAGTTAGTATGCGAATTCGTCAAATATCACGACATAAGACACAACGTGAGGCTGGCCTTGTAAGTGTCTCTTAGACATAAGGGACCAGGATTGACAAAAACTAATTTCACGCGGGCGAAGCCGCGGGCGGAAGCTAGTCCCAACTAATATTATAAATGCGAAAGTGTGTTTGTTTGTTTGTTTGTTTATTTGTTTGTTTGTTTGTTTGTTACCTCTTCACGCTTAAACTACTGGACCGATTTCAAAATTCTTTCACCTTTGGAAAGCTACATTCTCCCCGAGTAACATAGGCTACTTTTTATCCCGGAAAAATCGACAGATCCCACGGGATGCGCAATAAAGGCTTCGCTCAAAAACTACTGCACAGATTTTTATGCGGTTTTCATCAATAGATAGAGTGATTCTTGAGGAGTTTTGCGGCATTTTTTATCTCGGAAAAACGGATAGTCCCACGGGAAGCGCGATAAAATCTTCGCACCATAAACCGACTTCCGCGTATATGTAGCCGTGGGCAAAAGCTATGACCCTTAACCCTCTATACACCAATCCCGAAATCCACGCGGGCGAAGCCGCGGGCAGAAAGCTAGTATCTTTATAAATTGTAGCCCATGTGTTATTCTGATGTATAAGCTGTATTATAATAGTACAGTTTCATTAAAATCCATTTAGTCGTTTTACGTGAACGACTTAACTCAGACGTATAAAATAGTCTAAAAAATATTTCTATAAATTTATACTAATTTTTTCAGAAGAAACTCATTAGTAATACGACATTTGCGTTGTTGTGTTTTTAAAATAATCATAACATTAAAAATTATGAAACTCATGCATAAAGGTGATGGTCAAAATTTGTATGGAAGGTGGGCCTGAGTAATGTGCAGCGACGAAACTTTACCAGAGAAGAGTATACATTATTGTAGATCATCTGAATAAAGATTAGATTTTTAATATTACCCGTTTTTTTTTGTAATTAATAATTTAAATTATTTAATACTAGCAAGTTGATGGATTTAAGTTTTTTCTTTTTATTAATTTGCGCAAGACATGCTGTCAAAGTCGCATTGACAGCGGACGAGTGTCATCATTGGTCACAGACTATGTACATTCAGGGTGGTCAGTAACACAACATGTCTAGAACTATCGATTGATATATCTTACGTCTCTGCACATGATTGAGGCCCACTTTTTGTCCATGTCCTTTAGAGGAACGCAAATAAGTTATATTATTGTAATGTTTCAATAAAATCGATTTAGTACTTTTTAAGTAACAAACATCCACGTTCACAAGCTTTCGCGATTATAAAATTATTTTATATTTAAATTATAACCTACACAAACTTTCGCGTTTATAAAATTATTACCCCTACAGTTATTGTATATTTATCATGTATGTTTTTATTAGGCAGTAAATTTTAGTTTTGTCTATGCCAAACGCAATTCTTTGTAACAAGCCAATCGGTTGATTGATAGAGAATGCTTTGTTACATTAAATTCACCTTTTGATTTTTACTCTAATTATTTGCGCAATAATGATTGAACTAAATAAATAAAGACGCACCATTTTAGCACTATTGTTAGCAATTACCATAAAGTTAAATGTAAATAAGATTCCCTGTCCCAATCCCGATCTAAAATCATTGTTACATTGTCTTTATAAGCACTCTATTTTATAAATTATTTAATTATATTATATTGTCCATCCAAAAATATGACGAAGTATAAACTTAGTAAGGATAAACTAGATATTATGAAATAACCTGTCGAGAGTCATACAGTTTATGCGGTAGAAAGCACAAGCTGTAAATCTAGTATTATTTGTGTAAAGTTCGTATTTTAAAGTCAAATTCAAATCATTGCTTCAGTACAGTTAGAAAGGGATAGCGCTATGTTGGTTCAATCGTACCATCCCTTTTTAATTGTACTCAAGCAGTTTTTTAAGTTTGATTTTAGAACCCATCCACTGAAGTGAGTTTTATGAAAGGAACTCCGCAAGATATTCCTTTGCTTATAAAACGCTGCAATTAAAATATTTATACTAGTTACAGTAATAAAACGGAAAATTTTCTAGTTTATCTGTGCATTTGAATGATATTAGCTTCTGGTTGTAATAGCGAATCGGCCATTATCTTCCATTAACTACGCACTCTTTTCTTCTTTTTTATTAGAGTCTGCAAAAAGTTTTGTTACAGTTCTATAATAGCGCGTGAAGCACACCGATTAATCGATTATTTAAGGTGATCGAAATGATAAGCTATTTGAGATTTTGCAATATTCATATGATATTTAAAAGCTTTTAGCTTGAACAAATTTTTCATTCTATTAGCAATTTTTACTAGTATACCGACTTTAATTACAACTTCCATATCAGTCAGAATACTTCAATCTTCAGAAAACTTCAGTACATTAATAAAAATGGTTTACTAGTTGGTACCCGCTACTTCGTCTGCGCAGGACACTTATCGTTATATTTCGGACTAGCTTTTGCCCGCGACTTCGTTCGCGTGGACTTCAGGTTCGTCCCGTCTAGTCTAGTAATAAGTAAGAAATACGGTAACTAAGCACTGCAGAGCCCTAATCATAGGCCTATAGGTAGCTACTGCAGTATGCTCCTATAAACTACATTTAACGATCTTTTTCCTTCAGCATAAACATGCAGATTCTTTTAATTGGATAAGGATTAATACTGTATTGCTTAAAATCGCTTCGTAAATAAGCCATTGGTTATTGTGGGTTATTCCTAAGAGATAAACATATACCATCACGGACTTTTTGTAGACCTTTTTAAGTTGTACAATATTGTAGTAAATTGTTTTGATCTATCTTGTAGGATTCAGTCAGCGTTTGCAATGTAAGCGCAAAAAATGTGTTTTTTTTACGACCTCACATTAGAAACCTCAAAAATTGTAGCCTATGTGTTATTCTGATGTATAAGCTATATTGTGGTAAAGTTTCATTCAAATCCATTCAGTAGTTTTTACGTGAAAGAGTAACAAACATCCATACATCCATACTTACAAACTTTCGCCTTTATAATAGTAGTAGGATAATATACACAATAAATGTATAAATTTTAGCCTGTGTTTTCATCTGATGTACAATCTATATACAAATTATAATCTATAAGTAGTATTTACGTGAAAGAGTAACAAACATACCAACTTTTGCGTTTACAATATTGACGAGCTTTTGTAACTTTTTGAACTCCGTCAAAAATGAAAAGAAAGGAAATAAGATTTCAGACAGCCCTAGGCTCTACTATTTTCACCGCGAATGGCACAATCGTAAGGTTCTGCCCATTGTGTTCATGGTACGTTACAGCGTTTCAAAACTGCTCAGATATCAAGCTTGATTAATGATTTTTACCATAAGATTTCTGTTTAAGCTCCATCGCAATACGGGCGTTGACGTGACGAAACGACTCGCTTCATATCGACAAATTTGGCATTGGCCAACGATGATTCTTCATTATATCCATTCATTATTTATTACGTTTCTGGATAAAGTATCGTAATAGCTCTTAGCTACTACTAATTAAATCTGTCGGAAACTAGCCTATTTATCACGATTTCATCGTAAACCTCGATTCGAAATGCTTTAATCGAATTGTAATGACCGCCTTGATTGAACGGCACACGTCAGCGAAATGCAAAGTAATTACAGACTTTTTATAATTATTTTCATATGAATTAGAGGTAGTTAATAAGTAAATTCACTGTGATTCGCCGTTCATATTGGTCTTTGTTATCTATTTATTTATTTATTTATTAATCATGCTTGTCACGGTTACATAAGATGGGTAAATATAACAATTGTGCACATGACACCCTGCAAGGGCACTGCATATTGATTAAAAGTACCTACTTAATAAGTACCTACAGAGCGCTATATTCAAGACCATCTACAATTTCAAGTTTTCAGCAATTTATTATTTAATTATGATATGTATAACTTATTTTGTTATTATTTTTGTTTCTGTAAATCGTTAATTTAGGATCATGCACATTCAGTATTCTTTAGATATTCTTCTATGCTATAGAAACATTTACTTATTAGATATTTTTTTAAGGTTTTTATTAAAAAAAGAGAATTTCTGTTCGTTTTTAATCTAAGTAGGTAATTTATTGTAAAGTTTTATAGCCATGTAGTATGGACTGGTACTTAGCATTTTTATTCTAGAAATAGGTAAATATAGTCGATTTTTGTGTCTGTATTTACGTTATGTGTGTCTTTTAATTTTCTAAATAAATAATATTTTTATGGACAAATGTAACTAATTCGTGTATGTATATTGCTGATAATGTCATTATTTTGTATTTTATAAAGTACGGTCTACAGCTTTCAGTATTGTCTATTTGGTATATTATTCTTATGCATTCATCTATCATCTATCAAAAAGGAAGGGAGAAGAGGCTGAGAATCAACAAGTGCCATGGTGATTATGTTGGACACCGGACGGATCGAGGCGGCTCGACCAGTAGGTTACTGACTCGGCCTGAGCCTTGGTCATAAGCACTCTACTTCTTGGATGGTGGAAAGGAACTTCGTTCCTAAGTAACCTGTATAGTTCCGTGCTACCGCAGTACGAGTATAATCACGTCGTATTCACATCGCATTGCCCGTAATATTTTGTATGTGTGCGTACGCGGCTTCTTGTCACTTCGATCCAAAGTAACGAACATTTTCCAAATAAGTTATGACTTAAAGGTCTATGTTACCAGGTCAAAAATTTAACAAAAATATAAAATACAAAAAATACAAAATTATTTATTGGGAACATAAGACATAGGTACATTATACAAAAATTGTTCTTTTTTTGTAAATGTCACTCCGATTCCGGCATAGACAAAATAAATTAAATCCAAAGATAATTTAATGAAAACAATGTAACCGTCCTATCATCCTAAACTTGTGGAGGTTATTTTCAATTAACGATATTTTTGCATTTGTTTAAAATAATCAACCGCGAACCATTATGCATTAATTAATTACGAGTATGCGTGATTGGAGTTTTTACACCAAATAAACATTAACTTTAATAAGAACTACCGATGTAATAAAATCACGGTTATTTTTCGCTGTGAATTAATAATGCCATATTGAACACGAGGATCTTGGAATCATCAAAATAATTATTTATCCGGTATATGATATTGCTTTATTTCGTTTTGTCATCTGTGTGTGTCGGTAATCATAATTTTTGGGTTTTATAATTTTTTTGTGTTCTATATCTCACACATATTAAGTATTTCATAGATTTATTTAGAGAAATTGTACATACAGAGGTATTTAAAATACATTGTGCTGCCGCCTCTTAGGTGTTTCTTTATTGATCTATCCATCAAGCAAACTAAACAGCATATATACATTTGTTTATAAAACGCAATTTAAAAACACACATAGCCAATAAAAAAGTTTGTCACATTAATATTTGCAGGTAACGCAGTTTATTATTGCTATAATAAAAATACATTGGAAAAATAAAATGGAATTACAAACAAAAAGTCGAAACAAAACTAATCATGTGGAAAAAAAACATAACGTACGCGTGCGCGATTAAGTGTGTGAAAATGTATGTGTATTTGAGAACTGGGGCAAATGCTTTAAAATACTGTTTACGAATTGATTACGAGTCAGAAAGAAAATATCGGTATCATTAAATTTATCTTCAAGTTTGTATAAGACGATACAGTACGGAGTGATTGGCCTAATAATTCCAATGAGCTACCAGTTACATCGTGTGGGCGGAATTACTTTGGTTCGCTCGCCGCTTCAAACACATATGTTCTATTTATTAGGCAGCGATGTATTGTTCCCTTTCCTGACTCAATGCGTCAAGCCTATAGGTAAGGTCAATAACAGTAAAGTTTCATTCAGTTTAGTCAGTAGGTGGGAACCTGAGTCTGACTACAACTTGTACTACGAGAAATTGTACTTTTCTCCACTGACAGAAAAAAATATTGTCTGTCATAATATAACAATCGCTTCTTCTAACTACAATGTAACTGTTAATCTGTCCTTATTGTTGTTCTCAAGTAATTTAATGATGAAATAAAATGAAAGAGCTACAATCATTTACAACTAAACAAATATCATCGTACATTCCTAAGGTAACTTTACGCAATATTCTATTAGCGTACTACAATTACGCTGGAGTGTTTTAAACATATCTCATCTGCTTAGAATCCTTTCGTAAGTTCTAGTAGGGGAGAACGGAGTAGGGGTGGTAAAACGGAACGCGCGCGGCTGCACGCGATATTGCCGCATAGACCGCCACAGCGTGCTCCCAACGACGCGTAAAGAAAAGAACAGCCGCGAAATTTGACAGTTCGTTTTTTAAATTACTTTTTTAATTTCGACTTATCGTGACCTGTGCCATACTGCCAAAGCTGGATATTGGATTGTTGTGTTTTGCAATAGTGAGCGCCGGTGGTAGACAGACAGTGGTGTTGTGATGATACTCAGCCGCTCTATTTGTTGAGAGTGCAGCATGAGGGGTACCGTTTGTACGTTGTTTCTGTTGGCGCATGCGGTCCACGCCATCACCGGTCCAAGGGTAAGTTGAATAGATTTTAGATATCTATACAATTAGAATTACGTAACTTATTTAAATATGGATTATGTAATATGTTTCTGGGATGTTACGGTTAATTGAAAAATAAATAAACTACACATTAAAAGAAGACATAGCTATAATACACTCTTATTATTCAGAATAGTTAAAATAATCGGCATTGTTTTCGTATTAATCCCTTGAAGATGTTGATATCTTCACGGGATTAATCACTTTCACCACTTGAATCACTTTCGATTTGTAAAGACAAAAATGTTAAAAATTACACGTATTCCAAAATCCTTAATTAATTCGCGTTTAAAGTAAGTTTTTAGGTAGGGTTTTATAATATTGCGATTAAAACAGTTTTGAATTAGGAACATAATTATGTGTGAATTCATAGCAAAGAAATAGGTCAGTACGCGACCAAAGAGATCGAACAATTTTCGAAAAATATTGTATGCAGAATAATAATACATGGTCTATGTTTTTTTTGCTACAGGAAGCTTCTTCTATTTGTTACTCATTTATTTGCTGTTAATGGACTATTTAAATATTAAAACGTCTTCAAGCAGACACAACCATTTAAATTCAACATGTCAGATATCAAAATGTGATATATATATAGTACCTAGTTGAGAAATATACCTGAAAGTTTACAGAAAAAGTGGAATGGTATTACGTTATATTTAGTAATTATTTGACATTTTATTGTTATATTTACCAGTTACATTCTATAAGTTGCTATAAAATCTCTTTTTTATTTCTACTCCACTTATGTAGATGTAATAAAAATCAGAGTGTACTCGGAAGTGAAATTATTAATTCCTTGTCTATGCCGAATCCTTCACTGTGTTATAGATTTTAATTTACAATGGATTAAAAAGAATAGAGCGTAATAACGCTCTTTACTATCTAATGGTAAATAGTCATACTATTATTAATTATTATATTTATTCGTCCCGGAACCGCGCCGGGTCTGGCAGAACCTTCAGTTCTCGTAACTTCCACAAATACACTCTAGGTAGAAAAAAAAATAGGTAGATCTGAATATAGTGAACTGCGGTTTCAGCATATGTCCCGTCAAAAATAAAAAAATATATATATAATTCCCAGGAATGCTAAACTTTTTTGTCGAGATATCTTGATCTGACAATTATGTGCTTACTATCTGGTGCCCGCGACTTCGTCTACACAAATGGTTGAGTTTTTTTCTACTCACTTGACACTTATCGTCACTATGTTGGATACGTCACGTCAGATGTCTAACTAATTAAGCTTCGGCATTAATTCATAATTTATATTTTAAAATAATATAACCTAAACCAAATTACTTTAAAAATAAGGTGCAAAAGTCTGGTGTTGACTCATCTCATATGATCGTACGTGACGAATTTCTAACTTATGAGTTGTATCAACGCAGCATACGTACCAACTTAACGAATAAACTTAACGTATACTCGAGAGAAAGGGAAAGTTACATGCGTCTCTTATGTTGGTATTAATTATTTAATGAAGATTTAAACCCGCGCGAAAGTAAAGTTGTATGCAGCTGTCTGGTATTATACAGAATTCGTTTTAAATAACATCTGTTTAAAATCAAGTAATTCGTGCGGTTATAGCTTGATCTTTGTAACTTACTCGCTCGATTAAAACTTACATATTACGGTATTTTTAAATTAGACCATAATTTTTTATTTTTTCTTGATTGCACAACAGAACTTAGGTTACGAAAACAACATAATGTACAAGGGCGGACTTTTTCATAAAAGCGTAAAGTAGTACGAAAACTTAAAATCGATATTCAATAAAAATAAATAGACAATTTAACTAATTTTGTTTTTGTCTAGTTTAGTTAAATTGTCTGTGATTGAATCCGAATTTTGTCTATGAGATTGCTTTTTTATTATTTTTTTAATTTATGCGATATATTATGTGACGTCTTTAACATATTTAAATAACAAATACAATTTGTATTTAAAGCATCGCGTAATTAATTTGAATGATATGACGCTTATTATAAACGCTTTTTCACTTCAGTAGCTCAAACATGAAGGTTTTGCTGCTTAAAATCAGTGAGTAAAATCGATTTTTACTCACTAGTGAGACAAAGCTAACCACAGATTATAGTAACCTATGTATAGTAACTAATGGGATAACCATACAGACTATGTTGTTTCGCCCTAAGATAATATGCCCATGGACATTGGATCTGCCTGACACTTCTCGTTGTTCCGTGTCACGCATAGGTACCACTTTAAACTAATGTAAAATAAATTGGCAAGAAATCAGAAAAATAATTGTTAAAAAAATGTCTCTTCGGAACGGAACATAATAAGTACTTATTAAAATCTCAAGAATGATGCGCGGAACGGAACTATTGACAGAAGTTCCTTTCCACGCATCATACATTCTTGAGATTTTAATATTTTTTTTATTTAATTCGCTTAATTTACTAACAGGGAATAATAATAACAATAATTTACTTACTTATTATTTTTGAAGACATATTTTAACAATTATTTTTCTGTTCTTTTGACAATTTATTTTACATTTGTTTAAAGTGGTATGCGTAACACGGAAAAACGAGAAGTGTCAGGCATAATTGACGTGATATTTCCAAAGTAGGTATGATATTTGTTCTCGCTGCTGAAGTGAAAAGTTATGTGTGTCACACGAGAGCAAAGTTGTTTGCATCTCGTGCCTTTGAATCCCTCGACACGCTCAGGATTCTACTCTAGAATCACTCGCTTCGCTCGTGATTCAAACAGAATCCTTCGCTTGCTCGGAACTCAAATCAGCACGCGCAGCAAACATCAACTTTGCTCACTTAGTTGCACAAATAACTATTTTCCCACTGAATTTTAATTACATCCCTTTGCTATAGTGTTAATGTTACCTACCATAACTGTTTTGAAACATTTCTCATCATTCACTATTTAAAAAAATGTATTTATCTACCTAATATTTCTGCGATTCTGTGATTTTCATCAATTAACAAAAGTGCAATCAACATTCAGAGACCAAACGACTACAATTATATTATTATATAACTAATTTTATATATTTTATATAAATATATATATGTTCGTATGTGTGTGTATTTTATATATATGTATGTGTATAATATATATATATATATATATATATATGTATATATATATATATATATTCTAAAAAAAAAAAATTAATATTTTAAAATATAACACTAAATTTATAACATCAGACACACACATTAACTCAACACACCACACATATTTTATATGCTTGTGTGCATTTTATCAAAGTAATAAACATAACAAATAATTAAATATTCTCTCTTGTGATACTACTACATTGTGATGTACCCTAGCGCCGAAGGATTTAGTCCTAAAACCAATCTTCTAAGAAAAACTAGGCGGCCGCCCTATTCGGGGATACGAAGCTGCCTAGCGAGTACAGTAACCATTCCATGTGTTATATATATTTATATATATATTAAGTTATATATATATAATTATATATATATATATTATATATATATATATATAATTATACTATAAGAAGTGGTTATTAGTACCCGTATATATTAGTTATAGTTATGTGTACATATATAACACGTTTGGCAAGATGATCTACATCTAAGCTAATATTTCTTTTTTGTTTTGCATAATAGTGGAATTTTATAATTGGCCTTATTTGTATACTTGTGTAAATTGACTTTTGTCTAATTGTTAACTTCCCAAAAATTAATAAAAAAAATGACTTTATTATATGTTTATGTATATTGAAATAACAATTCATATTTTTATTTCTATTATTTCTTTTCTTTTTCGTACGCGCAAACATATATTGTATAAAACTTCTCCACTCGCAGATCTACTGGCAGAAATTTCACTTGTGAAATAAAACACTTTTATACATTTTGTTCTTAACGTTGTTATTTTAAACTATATATGTAAAAATGATTAAACAAATAATTAAACAATAAAAACCAAGGTGTTTTGTTTTTCAATTTTAATGCACTAGGTAGGCAAAGAAAATGGAAACTGGGACGATAATGTACGTTTTTGCTCTTGCTTATTATTTATAATATTTAGGATTTGAATTTAAATAATTATATTTATTTCGATTGCTTACATAATTATTTAATTTATACAATAAAGTTCTTTATTTATACAATAAAGACTGAAATAATTAAATATTTTATATATAAGCAATATATTTGATATACAAATAAACTGACACAATAATCTATACTAATATTATAAAGAAGTAAAGTTTGTGTGTTTGTAAATTGTAAGGGGTAATCTCGGGATCTACTGAACCGATTTTAAAAATTCTTTCACCAATAGAAAGCCACATTATTGCGGAGTGTCATCATCATCATCATCATCATCGATTTTAAAAATTCTTTCACCAATAGAAAGCCACATTATTGTTGAGTGTCATCATCATCATCATCATCATCATCATCATCAGCGGACGGCGCGCGATGGCTTCGGGTTTAATTCAGTTCGCTTTCGTGCTCACTTCGGGGATTATTGATATTATGCCCAACGAAGTGGGCGCGGGTCAGCTAGTAATACATATAAATGAAAATAGTCCAACATTCATTTAAGGTGATTCAGTTAGTATTCATTTTTTGTTAATAATTCACTGCTACAAATTATCGAAGTGGTAGTACCGTTAGGGCTGTAGGTGAAAAGGTTTTTGCCCTTTACCAAATACTGATTTTCAATCCCAATTTATGATGCGGATAAGACTATTTCTCTGCTTTCTTTTTGTTGTTTTTTATCTTCCTTACCTACAGTGTAAGCTCTATATAGCTACATTGAAGAGGCTAGCTACTTTATTACGTTACTAGCTGACCCGTGCCCACTTCGTTGGGCATAATATTAATAATTTCCGAAGCGAGCACGAACGCGAACCGAATTAAACCCGAAGCCACCGCGCGCCGTCCGCTGCCCGTTTTTTCTCCGATTCACTTTGCAAAACGGACTACCACGTAAAAACCTTATTAATTTTTCGTTTTTTTTATATAATCTATGACATTCAGCAATAATGTGGCTTTCTATTGGTGAAAGAATTTTTAAAATCGGTTCAGTAGCTCCCGAGTTTACCCCTTACAATTTAACAAATATACAAATATACAAACACACAAACTTTACTTCTTTATAATATTAGTATAGATAAAGAGTTTTTGTTATACGGAGTATGAAAAAAGATATAATATAAGAATAATAATGAAATGAAAAAAATCAACACTTTTTTATCTCCCTTTTCTATCGCACAAATTAATGCGCCTTTGTAATCAATACACACATTTTTTTTTTTTACTTTATAGTTCGTGCATTCAAACGCAATAAGACGGCTGTATAGGAAGTCTAGTAAGTAAACACATACTATAATGAACATATTTCTAAGAATTCTATTGTATGAAATATGTACGACTCTGTATCAGTAATGTACAACTCTGTGTCAGTGAAATAAATGTTTGTCGGGGTCTAAATAGTGTTGTATTGTTTCGCTATTGAGAGAAGAATACCAAAGAGTCGGTACCGCGCGAGTGGCACCCCTGATGTTGCAAGTGTCCAAAGGTAGCCGCTTAGACGGGTCGGTCTGTTTGCCACCAGCGTGGTATAAAAAAAATCCAGGATAACAATATAAGCCAAACAAATGTTAGCAAATTCAACGTTTTAAAGA
The DNA here is from genome assembly GCA_036419045.1 of Scirpophaga incertulas. Taxonomy (NCBI): domain Eukaryota; kingdom Metazoa; phylum Arthropoda; class Insecta; order Lepidoptera; family Crambidae; genus Scirpophaga; species Scirpophaga incertulas. The sequence goes on along the minus strand of CM071634.1, from coordinate 2,682,878 downwards.
GTTTTTCATTAAACAGAAGTTCGTTTTATGGAGTTAACAATGTAGTTAAGTTTTGGCAAAAATAACAATAAGAACTATGTTTTTCAATTAAAAACAGTTGGCTTAGGTTTCCTAACGTAACTAAGTAACTATGACAGATCGATGCAAATAACCTGCGACCTCGCTGAATTACAGCACGGCGGCAATTTTTATTTTCGCACTCAAATATTTAAATTTGATTAGATGCGGAGTTTTTTTTTTTCAGTTGTTGTTGTCTTTTTAAGAGCGTTCACTGTAATCGTCAAATCACTTTTACACGTCAAAGATTCTACGCCATTAGTAGTCACAAGTCTACGGCGGGAGACCTTGTACTGGAAAGAACCAGCAAGAATACCAGCAAGGGCTATTTTCTCCCTGTACTTTTACAGAGAGAACCCAACTTTCTCTACAAGTTTAAACAAGTTCACACCCTTACTAATATTATAAATCGGAAAGTTAGTTTGTTCTGCTTTCACGCCGTAACTACTGAACCGCTTTGAAATTTTGCAGACGTAAAGATAAAAGTCCGGATTAAATAATAGGCTACTTTTCATCCCGAAAAATCGTCAGATTCCACGGGATGCGCAAAGGCTTCGCCCAAAAACTACTGCACAGATTTTCATGCGGTTTTCATCAATAGATAGAGTGATTCTTGAGCAAGGTTTTGCGGTATTTTTTTATCTCGAAAAAACAGAAACGACTTCCACGCATATATAGTCGTGGGCAAAAGCTATATAGCCTTATCCCTCTATAGACCCAATCCCGAAATCCACGGGGCGAAGCCGCGGGCAGAAAGCTAGTTATATTTATAAATGATTATAGTTTCATTGTGTTATTTACATAGTCAAAATATTTGGTAACATAAATATTGAGTCACTAAAATTAAACCCAAGCATTGTTATTATTTAAGTAACCTTTTTTTTATTTGAGTATTTTTGACAATTGATTTAAATTTGTGAAAAGGCAAATCAGTGCCACTTTGTGAAACTGTCGTAAAAGATAATAAAAAGAGCCCCATAAAAGAGCCTCTAGTTTTCTTGAACTTGAAAAGAAACAAATTGTTCAAGGCTAATGAAATTACTATTAATATAATTAAATAGCAAAGATTTTTTATGAAATTTGATTAAGATTTAAAAATATTGTATGTCTGTTCAAGTAAGTTGTAAGACACTACAGTAACCGTTACAGAACATTACCGTTTTTTGACGTGAAACGTCTTAAAATCGCGCCGAAACATACGGGTACCAGGAGACCTATTTTTGAATTACGAATGCGATTTCGAAATCACCGCTGACTAAATAGCCAGCGGTGACTTTGAGGTCACGGCTTCCTAAATATCCAATTTTGAAAGTCTATCGCAGAGCTGCCAACATAGATAAAGTACACACATAAATGTAAGAGTTCGGTTCCACGTAGAATGTAGTCGCTGCCGGTTATTGCCGGCTTATCCATTATATACCTTAACCATTGCGGTTATTATATACATATATATATAATATATATATATATATATATATATATAATATATATATATATATATATATATATATATATATATATATAATATATATATATATATATATATATATAATAATATATATGTGCTACATTCATTATATATATATTATATTGTATATATAGACTGAAAATCAAACAAAACACAGATAACATTTCCACAAGTATGACTTGATTACGAGTGGGTGAGGGCACTCGTAATGAAATCACATCCGTGACTAAGGTAGTCACATAAGTGATATTCAAAAATACGAATTATTGAAAATCAGTGATTATTAGTCACATCGGTGATTTCGAAGTCGCATTCGTAACTCAAAAATAGGTCTCCTGGTTTAAAAAGTGGACCGTAACGAAAAGGTTTATATCATCGTACCTTAATAATTAAAAAAACTATTAGTCTTAGAAACAAAAATGTGGTTGTGAATATTTTACTTATATAGTCGGCTCGCTGTTGTGACATTGAGTTTTTATTAAAATACTTAAAACACCGTCAATCTTGTTTTTTGACACGGGACGAGGAAGACCTAGGCGAACATATTTCGAACAAATCAAAAGTGTCCTCAAAAAAGGCCAGGTCAGAAGTACCCGCAATCGTCGAGCATGTATGAGGAATGTTATGAAAAGTAGATGAAGCGAAAGAGATATGTAAGGACCGTAGCAAGTGGAAGGACGTAATCTCTGCCTACCCCGTGGGAAAAAGGCGTGAGTGTATGTATGTATGTATGTAATCTTGTTTTTATTTCAATCTCTTTACTTTAAAAGCGATTCCCTAACAAAGACGTTTCACGTTAAAACCAACGGCCATGTGCCCCGGCACAGCCGCACCCGATTTTTTTTATCGAGGGAAAATGCTCCTTATTCAACATGACGCCGCGCTGGCTGGCGAGTCGCGGCCGTGTGCTCCGGGGACCTAAGAACACTACCTTTTTTTAGGGGGGAAAATGCGACCTTATGACACGGCGCTAGCAAGGCGCGGCCGTGTGTGGGGCTCTCCGGTCATACAGGAACGGCCTACCCACTAAAACCCCCCCGAGTTCTCTAGAACCATAAGGGGCACATGGTGGGGTGCGCTTTCGCGATTCAACCGCCATGTGTCGCGGGCCGGCTCGACCAAGCTAGTCAAGCCACCGCCAAACCTAAGAACACTACCTACTATTTGTCAAGCCACCGCCAAACCTAAGAACACTACCTACTATTTGTCAAGCCACCGCCAAACCTAAGAACACTACCTACTATTTGTCAAGCCACCGCCAAACCTAAGAACACTACCTATACTATTTGTAAACCACAGTTAAACAACTGCGTACTATAGTCATAATACTAGCTAATTAAATTTCTTACTTAAAGTATATTCAATCAGGGAAGCAAATGACAAATTTAAAATACTGCCATTTTAATGCACAAAATTAATCTTCAGTATTCATGACAGTAGATAATCGAAACTATCCACTCGGCTATTATTAAAATTGTTTAAAACTTATTTATCGGAAATTGGTTTGTAATCAATTAAATACACGCGAATCATTTATTACGTTTCCTGGTTTGACATCGATCTAGAATGACTGAAATTGAAATTTTTCTTTTAGACGATTGAATTCACGTAAAAACTACTAAGTGGACTAAGTTTATTTGTCCTCAAAATGGCACTCATTGCACATAAACGTCTCATCTCGTCCGAATACTACGATTCGCTCCTTAAAAAAAGAGTCTTTAGATTACCAACCCCATCTATAAATTCGGCATTTGCGGGAAGATTTGGAGAGTTTATCCAAGCACGAGTCTAAAATGCGGTGATTCGGTTTTGTAGTGTGGTGTCTTGTTCTGTTTCTGAGGCAAAAAATATTCTAACAACTTGGCTCCTATCACTGGACTATACCTCCACGGAAGAAATCCTATGTTGATGTTTTGTATCTGATATCCCACGCCACTAATCTTATGTTTTATATGTTTTACACTAATCTCATGCTTTGTATAGTTTTAATTTTTTGTTTATTGTTTTTAATTGTCTGTCATTTTATATTAAACGATGCAGTAAATTAAATAATGCATGGTCCACCAAGATACAGGCCTAGCCTAGTTTGGGGACCTCTGTCTAATTATAGTATTACTGTATTTTGTAACTGCACTGTAATTTAGATTGTGTATAATGACCGTTTATGTTAAAATTTTACTTTTATGTGCTAAAAAATAAATAAATAAAATAAATAATGAAACTTTACAATAATATAGCTTATACATCAAAATAACTAAAGAATGCGTTATAAACTACTCCAAATACTAATCCTAGTAATCCTACGAAGTCTCGAGCGACAGCTAGTTATCGATCGATATAGAATATTTATCGACCGGTGGGAGATACCGTTGCTAAAAGCATGGGTACAGGAGACCTATTTTTGAATTACGAATGCGACTTCGAAATCACCGCTGACTAAATAGTTAGCGGTGACTTTGAGGTCACGGATTCCTAAACATCCAATTTTTGAAAGTCGATCGCAGAGCTGCCAACATAGATAAAGTACACACATAAATGTAAGAGTTCGATTCCACACAAAATGTACCGCTGCCGGTTATTGCGGTCTTAACCATTATGGTTTTTATATATATATTATATATACTACATATATAGTAAATATATATATATAGTCAGTGTGTGAGCATGAACTCCCTATAGCTGTCGCCTATAGAACATGTAGTTCTCCGAGATTTGCAGCATAATTGCCACCCCTACAGACACCATAATGTATGTTGCCAACATGCACCATAAAATGTAGTCTCAGAACCCAGTAATTTCACTATCTTACCCTTCACACCGGAACATAAATGCGAACACTGATATATTGCGACAGAAATAGGCACCCAAGCAGACTACCTTTTTTTTTGTGAGGGGAAATGCTTCTTATGCACCATGAAGCCGCGCTGGCAAGGCGTAGCCGTGCTCTCTGGTCTGAGAGGATCAGCCTGCTCACTAAAACCCCCCGATGTTCTCTGGGCCCATAACGGGGGTGCGCTTTCGCGATTCTACTGCCACTGCGCCCACGGGCCAGCTCGACTAAGAATTGGTCGAGCCTTCGCCAAGAGGGGGATTGTCCGAGAACACTTGGATAATCCCCCAGGTAGAAAGGCACTTATCGGCGTGCGCGGTAGCCGGCCGCGCACGCTGTCTTCACGGCAAGCAAATGACCCTGGTATATAGTCTCTCTGGTAAGCGGCCATTCATTATGCTTAAATACGTTTTAGTATAAACTTATCAGTTTACATTGCATAAGAATTTTCACTTGTTATTCTGCTAACTGACATACTGTCACAGGTCAAAACCCCGTAACCTACATTTTTATAATTAATACAATTCAAATGGATTTGCTATTACCCTCATTTTACGGTGCATATATAAATGCTTCGCGCAAATTTAATGACGGATCTTTATGTCAACGAAGCAGATGTCTTATGTCTAAGGCTCGTATTCTAAAATCAAACTTAAACTCGAACCTATGTTTGAGTATTATTAGAAAGAGACGGTGCTATTGAGGCTACATAGCACTCTTCTCTTTCTCTTGCCCTGTTCCCAATTTTATTTGGGGTCGGCGCAACCTGTCTTCCTCTAACACTCGCTATTTCGACACTCACTCTCTTCCTCAACACATAATTCACATAGTCCATTCATCTTTTCTTCAGTCTTCTTCTCCCTACACTCCCATCTACATGATCATAACTTTCCTATTAATATGGTCGTTCGCCTTCTTAATACGTGACCGTACCAGGAAAGTCTCTTGTTTTTCAACAATAGGGGCTATTTTCAGACTTCCCCTTATATACGACCTACATAGCACTATCCCTTTCTAACTCTACTCAAACAGAGCTTTGAGTTTGATTTTAGAATACGATCCTAAGTAACGAATCCTAACAAAAATGTACGCCTATTAACGAAGTCCAGTGACTGATATAAGAAAATCTGAAACGGTTTTCGAAATACAAACTTTTTACTATACCTTGAAGTTGTACAAGAAGTAAACTTACAGAATTATTTTGTTGCGCTTGTTGATGTATGACAATAAAATAACGTATGACAAAAAACAATGAAATCCCATTCACTTCTCTGCTTTCACGACTTACCTATATGACTTACTTCCAGTCAACCCATAGCAGTAGAAGTAGTGCAGTAGTGAAGTGAAACTTGAGTTTATTCGAATATAATGTAACCGACATATTTAATCTTTAATATCATACAATATAATTTTTATATACACAAGTGCAATAAAATACATGTTACGTAAAGATGTTAGTAAGCTATGCACTGAACCTCTGACACTCTAGCCTAAGAACAAAGAATAATGTGTGCCACACGAACGATAAAGTCATTAACAAGAGATTGCGATCCAATCGACTGCCACATGTACTATGATCGTAGAGATAAAATAAAATAAAAAAAGCACACAATAAGAGAATAGCTATTGTATGCAACTGTCACGCTATATATATATATATATATACATGTATCCATACTACATTTACGTCTATCGACTTTTTTTAAATTGTATGACCTGGCTACATAGACCCTTAAGCCATAACTTATTTGGAAAATGTTCGTTACTTTGGGGTCTATCGATTTAGGATTCATATAGCCACAGAATACATATTATATCCTAATATATAATCTGTGCTTTAATATAGCAAGTGGGATTGCAATCTCGCGTGCGTCGCAGCGGCTTTCACCCCGACTGCGCCTGTATCACAGCGGCAGATGTAACTTGATAGAAACGAATATGTATTGTGGCGAAATGCTAGCATAACACCACTTTCTCCTTACGCGACAAATTTATCTATAACGAAAACCCGAGGACCATATTTGGGGTATTGAATGAAAACGTTGTTGTAGAAATTCATATTTATAGCGCCAATTGTGTCCATTTTGAGCTAAATTCGAGAAACGGAACGTGAGCGTCGCTACATGGAATAACTTTCAAATTTGACAGATGACAAGGTACTTACGTCACCAAAGGTGATATTATAAAGGCGACTCTAACTCTGTGTGTTTGTCTTTCGTTCCACGACCAGCGTAGTTCAGAGTGGTTGGTACACCAGTTTCAACGTATCCAGATTGTAATTCCAACGTACCCGGAGTGAAAAGGGTTTGTGTTATGAATATGAACATCTATGCCTTAATCGTGGTTGTTAATATATACATTTCTATCAAAAAATATTTATAAATGTATAATATATGTATCTCCTTCCGAAACTATAGATTCTATAACACAAGCCTTGCAGAGCTTACTTTGGGCTAGGCTAATTGTAAGAAATAACTATTTATTGAGAAAAATCGCTTGCCATGATATCCTAAAACAGGAGTAAAACCGTAATGCAAGCGAGATGGCGCTATACGTTGCAGGAGCGGTATCTCTCTTCCAATATTGTTTACAATAATATAATCTATTCTGAACGGTCATGGTAAATTTTTTGATCAGTGAGTTGATTGTCTGCACTAGACAGCGTGTTCTAGACACGACGACTAGACGTATACATAAATCAGCGTTACAAAAAAAAAACATGTCCACTCACTGACCCTAATTCCATAACAGATATCATTATCTGCCAAACACGATCTAATGCGGCAATATCGAGTATCACGAATCCGATACAGCGTATCGGGTACAGTATTTAGCAAGACGTAAGAGGACTCGGGTCGTCCGTGTAACAGGTTGCATCAGTCGAATGGTGTTCCTGATTGCGCAATAGTATTACTGTTGTCAATAAGAAATGTGGTTTAGTTCGCATCCGCAATAGAAAAGCAGTTGTGAGGTTATTCCACAATATGTTCACATACTTTCTGTTTCGTGTACGCGCTGCGCTAACTTCAGATTACTAGATATCGCAACAAAATACCGGAAGGTTTAAGATCCCTTTGCCTTTTAAAAAATATTTTGCCTGTCAATATAAAGAAAATACTTCTTTACTTAAACTATGGCGTATTTAAATGTCTAGAACAGTATATATTGCATAACAATATCAATATTTAAATACATAAATAATATTAAATATTTATAGAATTACACATATTTCTCACATTACCTAATTATTATTTTACTTCCGCAAATCTGACCCTAACTTTTTCTTTCCTTCATCTTCTTATCCTACAATTATGAATTATTCTAAAATAACGTTTCCCAACCTTCGATCATATATTTATATGATCGAAGTTCCCAACCATTTACCTCGTCGTGGCAAATGCACAAGCCGTGCGAGCCAAAGTTAAAATAATAAAAAAAAATACTTCTTTAGAGTTTAATCTTATCTATCCTTGACTATGGTTATATGTATTACTAGTTAGTACCCGCGACTTCTACCGATTATATAAATGTGATAATTTTAATGGCATAATGTTAGTTCTTTTCTATGCCATGCTAATATAAGCTACTCGACGTAGTAGTACACGACTACTCGACCTACCTCCGTAGACGAGTCAGGGGCACTAACTAGTATCATTATAAATTGTAGCCTAATATGTGTTATTCTGGTGTATAAGCTACATTATTGTAAAGTTTAATTCAAATCCATTCAGCAGTTTTAAGTCAAAGAGTATTTTAGTAGGGATTTTCATCTGAATAGTTACTTAACGAACTTATACTACTTTTAAATAATTAGTAAAAAAACGTTAATCAAAATCTAATAATTTAATTTATTCTTCAAATAGGATTTATACAATAACTTTTGCAAATCAAAGATGCTACGCCATTTGTTTACAAGTCTGCTGCGCGAGGCCTTGTACTCGAATACACCAGCAAGAAAATGTATCTAATAAAAACAGATATCGTCTAAGTATATAATTGACTCCTACCGATATTTTTGGAAAAGCCAATAATGCATGCTCGCTAGGTAACGTTGTTTGTATTAAACTTAAATTAAAACTAAACACTATTCGATTTGAGCCTTAACAAAAAGCAGGGTTTTTTAACCTCGCCCCTTCCGTGGCCGGGGGGCGTCGTCGGTGGAGGAGACCGGGGGAGGTAGTGTAGCCTCCCCCGAGGAGGGCTCCCCTCTAGGCAGGGGAGCGGGGGTTCCCGGAAGTAGCTTGATGTTCCCGGGGCTCCCTACATGCCTGAGGAAGGCCATCCCTGAGGTTTTTAGTGGGTAGGCCTCCCCCTTCTGGGGAGGAGAGCCCCACATAACCGCCGGCTCGCCACAGCCGGGGTATGCAATTTAATGCATTTTCCTCAGGGGAACAAAAAAAAAAAGGATTTTTAACCTATTTCAAGGCACAATATTCAATATACCTACTAGCAGCACAGCCTCTGTATGACAATTTGTAAAATTACCCCAAATATGAGACTCACAGAAATGAAACCGCGAACGAATCCCTCAAACTTTTATACAGTTGCATCGTTTCACGGAACACGTTCAATTTCGATGAAGACGAAAGTGAATCCACGTAAAAGTTACCTCTGCACTCACACAATAGGTCAGCCGGTTCACTTTCTCTCGAGGCGCGTCAAGCTTTCGGTGGCGTTCGGTACGCGCGATATTTTGTAATATAATATGAATGATGTTATACATTTGCGTGTCTGTGTGTGTGTTAATGGAACTATGAAATGAAAAACATTACCTAAGATGACCAAGGAATTGAATATGCAGTTTTCATCTAGTTAGTTAGTTAGTTTAGCTGGGCTCCACCGCACTTAGCCTCATGATTGGGCCATTGTGCGCATAGGAGAAGGCTCCTGCGTCTGCCTCCTTCCTACTCCATCCATCCCAGTTCCTCCCAGAACGCCAGCAGCCTCCGTGGGCTGCTGCATGCTTCTGGCAGGGACGCCGGGGAATGGAGAAGTTTCTCCCGTTGGTCGGCCACACTTGCACATTCCATAAGAACATGCTGTGGCGTTTCCTCAGCCTCCATGCACCCTCTGCACAAGGGGCTGTCTGTTATACCAATTGTGTACAGGTGTTTGTTTAAAAGGCAATGTCCAGTTATGGTAGCTATGACCTTTCGGATCTTGTCTCTCTTTAGTTTGATAAGGGAACGGGCAAGCTTCTTGGAAGGTACCGGGACTGCTTCCTTCGTTCACTTGCACCCCTCCTTGGCTATCCATTCTTTTAGGCGTAGTTCTTCTGTTCTCTTGCGCAGCCAGGTTTTATCTTCTGCCTGTGGAATGGGCATTCTGGTCCATACACTTTCGTGTTGGTGCCCCTTTTTGCCAACTCATCTGCCGCGTCGTTTCCGAGTGAGTCACTGTGTCCTTTTATCCACTGCAGGGTTACCCGGTTTGTGTCTGCAATGGCTTGGAGCGTGTTATGGCACTCCAGTATAAGGACAGAGTTGATAGTATTGTTTTGGAGGACCTGTAAGGCCGAAGGCGCTATCCGAGATTATCTTTATGTTTGAGTTTGTAAGACCTCTGGCCGCAATCGCCTGTGCCGCTCGGGTGATGCCAATGCATTCTGCTTGGAAGATATAATTTCGTTTATCTAACGTTATGGATAATTTTATGTTTAGGTCATTTGAAAAGACGCCGGCCCCGGTTCCAGAGGTGGTCTTGGAGCCGTCGGTGTATATCCTAACTTCTTGGATGTTAGAGTAGTCCAGATTTTATCTAACTTTTATTAGTAGATTGTTGATCAACGAAGGAAACAACTGTTATATGGCAATAGTGTTTATTTTTATCTAGAGCAGAACAAAAAAATGCGGTCCAATACGAAGAGTATCCCGTCCTATATCCGAATCACTGCTGTGCTACTTCTCGTGGAGTGGAGCAGCGGTGATCAATTTTGTGTAATTTTAAGTTTGTTTATTTAACATGTTTTGACACTAATATAGTTTTTAAGTGTAATGTATACTATTAACAAATATGAGTCGTGTTACTGAAAATAAAGAAGATATTATTATTTTAAAAGAGTCTTAACCAAAAATTTTAAGCGCTGTAAGAAATTCGGATCACCTCACTCTGTTATTAAAATGCATATGAGAGTAAATCGTGTTTACCTACTATATACATAGATCTGCTAAATGAATGTTCTACTGGCATTATCAACAATTCAAGAATCTAAATACCTTAAAGGAGTCAAAATAGCTGTTCTAGTTCCTGTTCTTGAGGAAATTCCTAATCAGTAAGTAGATAGTTTTAAGAAATATTATAAAACGTCCCGAAAAGCAAAGGCAAAAATAAGAGAGACAATAAGCAACCTTGTAGTATTTTTAAAGTGCACAAATTAATGTCTATTATCAAGATAATAAAATTTGATGTGAATACTTACACGCAAAGATATAATTTACTATTATGTGAAATAACTTCAGTTCAACTTGACTCGTACATCAATAAAATCATTGCATCATTAATTCACACAGTATCCATTACTGGATTACACTGGCGTCTGCAATAAATCTATTTATGAAGTGAGTATTGATTCCATTATCAAATTAAAGTTGGCATGTGAAATTATCGGCTATCGGATTAATTCAGTGATATTTTCCGTTGATCGTGTTATTAGTCAATAAATCCGCTAATGATCACAGATTTGATGTAAAGTCATTCTTTTTTTCCCTTGTACACTTATGCGTGCAAGATAATAAATATTGTTATTTGTGCTCTCCTTAATTTTGAATTTCCCTACTAATTTTTATAAGTATGGTTTAAACGCGAAAGTTTGTAATCAAAAATCAAAATCAAAATAATCTTTATTCAACATAGACCTTTACAGGCACTTATTGACGTCAACAAACAAAAGTATGTAAGTATGGATAGATATTTGTTACTCTTTCACGTAAAAGTAACTAAATGGATTTTGATAAAACTTTATAAGAATATAGCTATAATATATAAACATATTGTGTGAATCGCAACTTATGCTGATGACACTGCCATCCTCTCCTGTCATAAAGATCCAAATACAGCATCAACAAACTTGCAAAAATGCCTAGACCAAATCGGACTATGGCTAAAAAAACCGGCCAAGTGCGAGTCGGACTCGCGCACCGAGGGTTCCGTTTGTGCAAGGTTTACAAAGTTCGTTCATTACGACAATCGAGTCATAACTATGGTATTTTTATTGCAAAATGAAATTCATAACATTACAATGGAGAAAGATGGAGGAGCATAAATTTAAGACAAAGATCTCTTTATCTTTTAAGTAATTCAAAATATGCGGTATCAATGGTTGTACTTTTGCGTTTTGCGTTTTTGCGTTGATTTAGAATTTTTTTTTTCATGGGTTAAAGGCAATTAGATCTAAGTATTTGATATGAATTTCAACTTGATAGCTCTACGCGTTCATGAGGAAAAAAGTAATAAATTTATATTTATTAAAAAATATATATTTTGTAATGTAACTAAAAATTTAAGGTTTTCGGAATTTTTCCTTTATGTGTGCTATAAAACTTTGCTTCATGCCAAATTTCAAGATTCTAGGTCGACTGGAAGTAACCTTTAGGTTTTGATTCCCTTGCGAGTACTTGCGAGTTTCAAAATATGCAGCTTAAATTGCTGTTTCTTTTGATTGCGTTGACATAGAAGTTTGATTTTGTTACAGCTTAAATGTATTATAGACCTGAGTATTCGGTATGAATTTCAATTTAATACCTCTACGCGTTTATGAGGAAATGGGTAGTAAGTTTAAAATTATTAAAAAAATATATATTATGTGATGTAAATAAAAATTTATGGTTTTCGTAATTTTTCCTTTATCTATGTTATAAGACGTTGCTTCGTACCAAATTTCAAGATTCTGAGTTCACGGGAAGCACCCTGTAGGTTTTGATTCCCTTGCAAGTGTCGAAAATTTGCGGCATAAACGGCTGTATCTTTTGATTGCGTTGGCTTAGAAGTTTGATTTTTTCACAGCTTCAAGGGACAGTAGACCTGAGTAATTGATATAAATTTCAGCTTCATACCTCCACGCGTTCCTGAGAAAAAGGGTCTTGACAGACGGACGGACAGACGGACAACAAAGTGATCCTATAAGGGTTCCGTTTTTTCCTTTTGAGGTACGGAACCCTAAAAAGTGGAGAATTCGAGCCAGCCCAGCTAAATCAGTGCATATTTCACGCTAAAGAAAGGGGATTGTTCACCTGTGACACTTGACGGAACCATGTTGGCAACAGAAAGTACGGTAGGATACTTAGGCATGCACCTAGATAGAAGACTCACCTGGCGAGACCATATAAAGGCCAAAAGGGAGCAGGCAAATAAAAAGTTTACGAGTTTGTACTGGCTATTGGGCAGACAATCGTCACTAAGTCTAGAAAATAAAGTGCTAATATACAAATGTATATTAAAACCGATCTGGACCTATGGTATACAACTCTGGGGATCAGCAAGTCACTCAAATGTAGAAATCCTCCAGCGCTACCAAAACAAAGTACTGAAGATCATCAGCAACGCCCCATGGTTCATAAGGAACACGGAGGTGCATGATTATCTAGACATCCCGACGGTCAAGGAGGAAATAGAGCAGTCTTATAAGATTCAGTATCTTATAAGCGGAGACTGGAACATCACAGCAATCCCTTGGCTATGAAACTTATAGATACAAATGACTGCCTTTATAGGCTAAAAAGTACGCGATTAGCTTCAATATGAGTGAAGGGACGTAAATAGGAGACGGCACATCACTGGATGTGCACTCTCAAATCTGACTAAATAAAAGTCACATCAATCTGGTTAAAGCCGTAAGGGCTGATTGCAGATAGAAAAAAAAAATTGTGTGAATTGTTCAAAATATGACGAAAAGTGGCCTGAGCAGACGAAGCCGCAGGCATCAGCTAGTCTATTCATATATTGACTGGAAGTTCAGATAAAATGACAATTCAATCCTCAAAACTTCAAATTCCTTTTCTTTTAACTAAATTCCTTTTCCTTTAGTAGTATGTGTGTAAAGAAAGAACTGAATATTAGTACGGATGGATCGACGAGTCAGTCATCAGCTAGTTGAATATATGCATATATATTATAATTATATTTATTATAGTGTGTACTTTATAATTACTTCCACAGCATATTAGTAATATCTTAGTAGTAAATGGTTTCATATGAAATGAATAAAAACTTTAAACTTTAACCAAACGAATATAGAGTAATAAGTCGCGCGGCCGAACTCCAGCAACCCGCGTCGGATGGCAGGGTCGCCATGTAAGGTAGGGAGCTCGGGACTGTAAAGTGAACAAGTGAATTGTTTCACGTATGATTTATTACTAACTAAACATCTGACAAAATCTATCTTATATAGCTTATAACTAGAGATCGGATAATCGGATGCATATTTACCTAAAGTTAGTTTAAGACAAAGTATGGAAACGGCTTTTTATTGTTTTGTTAAATAAAATGTTTCACCATTTCTGTTTTTTTATTCAATTATTTAATTGATTATTGTTTTAGTCAAACTAGCTCACTACTTTCGTATAACACTCTTCATGTAATAAATCGTACATTCATAAATCGCACGGGGAACTGAAACTAAACTTCATGTAAATACGTATGCATAGTTGTATAAATGAACCCGGAGTCTCGGTCTTTTGAAAATAAATACCACGTGCTAATTTAGTAATTTCAAACAATATCACTACGTTAAATTTGCAGTCCCGTATTTTCCCGGGATTTTTATTTAACAAAATGTATTTTAAAAAGCCGCTTCCATAATTTGTGAGCCAAAAATTAACTTTAGGTAAATATGCATCCGATTATCCGATCTCTAGTTATAATTAGTACTTAGATATTATGTGTAGATCTATAACACCACAACCCCCAGTTTCAGTTACACGTGTAGGGAATCTTCTTTAGGCTGATATTTTCCTCTACAGTGAAAATACGCAGGTCAAACTAATAAATGGTTTATTGTAAATACTATATTCTATAATAAACACATTTTCTGTAGGTTTTCCCTAGCATACAATTTTCAATATTAAATGATAACAAAATCTTTGTTTCCATGGCAATGTCACTAAAGTTCGAAACGTAACTTCAATATAAAAAGTTTATGACACACTCCCACCCCGAAAAGAAAAGAATAAATGCATATTATACAGGTACTGCACTCCTTCATTAGACCAATTAATGCAACATAATAATCAATAAAAGAAAAATAAAATACTACTCCCTAACAAAATAAAATTGATTACCTTCTACCAAATCGCATTGTATCGAGAAGGGACTCTAATTTTTCGGCCGGAGCGAGTCATTGTAACCGTATCGTCGATGCCTGGAACTTTAACTTCAGCTCTCTGTAAAATATCCGAGTCTTCTTGAATCTCAAGAGGGTATAAGTTTTGACAAGCTCTCATCTTCTCACCCTTTTGAGTTTTTACTTTCGCTAGACGCGTAAAGCCATCAGTTCCAATAAACGTATCGACAATTAAACCCAACGGCCAGTTGAGTCTTTTGTCGTCTGTACCAATCAGTACTATGTCCCCTTTTGCCATTTCTCTCGTTTTCTCTCTCCATCTAGTGGTAAGTAAAGCTAAATATTCCTTTTTAAATCTACATCGAAAATCCTGTCGTAGCTTTTGTAAATATTTGTACCTTACATTTAAATTTTTACCATCCACATGATCGAGGTCTGGTGTGTCGCCAGTTGGTAAATCATGTAAAAATAGAGCAGGTGTGAGGGGTCTTAAGTCTTCGGAATTCGTGGAGACATAAGTCAAAGGACGGCTGTTTATGACGGCTTCGCAGTCGCACAGGACAGTATACAATTCAATATATGTCAGTGACTGTCGACCTAAAATTCTACGAAGCATCTCTTTTAACACTCGCACTAGTCTCTCCCACCACCCTCCCCACCAAGGGGCAGCAGGGGGATTGAATCGCCATTTTATCGAACGCGCAACGGTCGTATTTTCGATTTCTTGCCAATCTACAGATTTCAATAAGTTGGCTGCTCCATGGAAATTCGTTCCGTTGTCCGTAAAAATGACGTCAATACGACCTCTTCGAGCAATAAATCTCCGAAGGCTCATAATAAAACTGTTTGTAGATAATGAATCTACAAGATCGAGGTGCACGGCTCTGAAAGTTGCACAAGTGAATAAGACTATCCAGCATTTTGTATTGTCCCGCAAATTTAGTGGACCGGCTAAGTCTATGCCTGTGTACTGAAATGCTGATGTACCTTCTATACGTTCCATTGGTAGTGGTGCTTCTGGTGTTTCGTAATGCTGGCTTTTATACCTAGAACAAACCACACATCTCCTAATAACATTTTTACAGAGCCATCTAGCGCCTGTAATCCAATATTTGTTTCTTAACTCTGACATCATAGTCTGAGTTCCTGCGTGAAGCAAATTAATGTGGTTTTCTTGAACCAGTCGCTGTATGATTACATTCTTTCCAGGTAATATTATAGGGGTAATATAATCCTTGCATTCGCTTCCTAAGTCTAATCTAGTTTTGACTCTTGTAATACCATCGCTATCTACATATGTGCACAAATTCTTATTTAGCTTATTTTTATTTATAAGATAATGTTCCTTTTGAATTAGTCTTATTAGTATTTTCTCTGCTTTATTATATTCTTCGTTATCTATATATTTCTTCTTCCTATTTTTTGAGATTCCATGTTTCCATCTAGTTATCCACGCTACTACTTTAACTATCTTTGAATATGTAGAAAAATATAATAGGCTTTCACTAAAATATTCTATATTTACATTCATATTTACAATCTCTTCCTTTTTTGCTTCCATATAAATTACACTCCCGTCTTCTACTACAGTGTTAGACTGTGGCCACTGATCTGGCTTGAGTAACAACCAGTCTGGTCCAATCCACCATTGGCTTTTTAATAAGGTTTTAGCATTACATCCGCGTGAAAGTAAATCTGCTGGGTTGCAGTCACCGGATACGTGGTACCAGTCTGTTTCTTTGGTATGTGTACAAATTTCTTTTACCCTATTACTTACGAACGGTTTCCACGTATGTTGTCTCTTTATCCACGCTAAAACCACGGCAGAATCTGACCAACAATAAATTTTATAGTTAGCTTCAACATTTAAGGCTGCTATCACTTCTTTCAACAGTCGTGAGGCAATGAGCGCTCCCATCAACTCTAGTCTCGGTAGAGTAATTGAACGCCTAATTGGAGCTACTCTACTCTTTGCCATCACCAATCTGACAGTCACTTTATCATTACACTCCGTTCTCAAAAACACACAGCCAGCATAAGCATCGATGGAGGCATCACAAAAAACGTGTAAACTTATATTACAATCTTTTAACGGAAAATCTGATAATCTTCTTGGTAACCTACAATTATCAATAAGATGTATATGGCTTAACCAAGTTTTAAATTCCTTCGCTAGTTCATCATCGATAGGTTGATCCCAATCTGTGTTGTCCAACCAAGCCATTTGTACTAATAATTTCGGTACTAATGTAACTGGTGCGAGGAATCCTATAGGGTCGAATATCTGTTGAGTTAATGATAATAAATGTCTCTTTGTAATTTCATTTGGTATAGGATTGCTCAACTGAAAATTACACAATAGTTCGTCAGTAACAATGTTCCACAACACTCCTAAAACCGATTGACTTTGTACAGTGTCATCGACTCTTATAGGAGCACTAACCCAACAACGCAGGTCAAAACCTCCTTTCATCATAGTTTCTTTAGCCTCTTTTATAAATGTAAATAATTTTTTTTTGTGTCAAAAGATGCTACACAATTGTCAACATAAAAAGAATGTTTTAATATTTTAACTGTTTGTGCGTACTCTCCCTCAAAGCAATCTAAATGATAGTTTATGGTAGCAGCCAACAGATATGGACTGCACGTAACGCCAAATACCACCTTTATGCGATAAGTAATTATTTTTTCTAGTGAATGGATTCACCCCATTTACAAAATTTCAAGTATTTTATCTCCTACTATCATTAATTCAAATATTTTCAAGTATCTATCTGGTTCCTTAATATTATTTGCAGAATGCTGTTTTATATCTGAAGTCACTCCATAGGCACCTGCTCTAAAGTTTATCAGTAATTTAGGAATCAGTTCAACAAGATTAGTACCTACTTCAATACAATCATTCAGAGAAAGGCCTTGCGCATCCTTACAAGACGCGTCAAAAACGGGGCGTACCTTTGTCGTTGCACTGGTCAATTTGATCACTGCGTGATGAGGAAGAAAATGACCATCATTTATATTGTCTTCAGTACGCTCAATAATATCTTCATTCAACCAGTTCTGAAAAACATCATTATAACAAGGTAAATGACCTGATCTCTGTATCTGTCTAGTAGTTGATAAGAGTCTTTTATATGCTATATTATAGTTACATCCTAACTCTGGATACCCATCTTTCCATAATAACCCGACTTGATAACGGGTCCCAGTAAAAATGATATTATCATTAAATCTATTTAAGACCTTTTCATTTGTCATATCTTTCGAAACTTGTTTGTGTGGCTCTGAAATCCCTAATACCTCTAAGTCCCACAGATCCGAAATGGTCTTAGTATGAAGACTGAAAGTTGTCAAACTGTGTGTGTCACTGTACACATTGGGGCCCTGTAGCGTCCAACCTAATTTAGTTTTAATTGCTACTAATGCTCCATCTAACTGTACCATTGTACCAGTACAAATAACACCTAAGTAATCGGCCCCTATTAACATGTCTATGCTACTTATATCACATTCACTGTCGTCTATTTTTATATTCAGTGATCGCAACTTTGATTTTAGCTGAGGGTCGTCATTTTTGGGCAGATAGCCACAAATCTTATCGAGCTCTATACCTATCAATTTAATAGAAAACGATAAATCTAAACTATTTACATTCACTTCCACGAGGTTGTGATCTTCGGCAGGCTTTGATATACCACTAAATAGTGAATAGCCTAAACTTTCCTTACCCACAATTTTTAGGCCAAGCTCCTTTACCAGACTCGATTTAATATAAGATCGCTGAGAACCTGTATCACACAAAACTCGTATTTTCTTTTTTATACCTGTGCATGAAACAACTTCAACTATCAAAGTCTGCAGAATTATGTCAACACCTTTCTTACATAAAAGAGCCGTATTTTCCTTTGAATCCTTTTGTTTATCAGTACTATGAAGATTAGGGCAAAATATGACTACATGACGTCTACTGCATGACAGACATTTGACAAAAGTCTTACAGTACTTTGCTATATGACCTCTACGTAGACACACAAAACAAACGCCTTTTTCTTTCACAGCTGCCTTTTTTTGATCCAAAGACATTTTATGCCCCTTACTACATTGTAAAACTGAATGTGTTGTACTTTCACAAAAAAAGCAAAAATCTTTACCTTGCATATTGGAACTCTTCTCCTCTTTTGAAACTAGGCACGCTGCAGTTGGCACGTCGTCACTACTAGAAATGTTAAGCTGATCAAAGTTAGTACGCGTCAAACGTATACGCTCTTCCGCCTCGGCTTCTCTTTTAAGAAAATTTAAAAGTTGCATTAATTGGCCTACATCTACATCATCTACAGGTTTCGACCTATTCCATGCAATCAATATATTTTCGGGTAATGCAGATTCGACTAATGGATATAGCATAGCTTCATATTTTTCCTTTGTGACCTTGAGTGACTCTAAAGCATACAAATATGTCATTAATTTATCGTAAAGCGATCTTATATCCATAGCCGTACCCTTAGCTTGACACAATACTAAGCCTAATAATTCCCTAACGTAGGTGTCAATCAGTATTTCTTCTCTAGCAAATCTTCCCTTCAACTGATCCAGTGCTCTCTTGTAATTCTCGCCAGACGGGGGGTGGCTGGTTATCATCTCTCTTGCCTTTGATCCCTCCTTCATTGCCTGTATGAGGTACTGGAATTTATCTTCTGGTTCTAGAGTCTCGTCTTCATCAATTTTTCGAAACTGTCCCCAGAACGCCAGCCAAGTTTTCGGGTTATCGTCAAACTTTATTAGCTCAATTTGTGGAAGCTTGATGTTTCTACGTTGTCTATGAAAATCTTCTTTCGAAGTCGAGGGCGTATTCAAATATTTTTCTTGTTCCAATCGCAAATTTTCTAATTTTACTTTTGTGCTATAAAATCTCTTCACGTAACTTTCACATTCATCAAACTCTTTCTCAAATTGTTCATCTGTACTAGTATCAATAGTCAAGTCACTTATTCGACCGTCTAAATCTTTCAACTCTTCTAACTTTTCAGTCAGATACTGAAAGTCTACTTTAACGCTATCGATATCTTTTGCTTTTTCAATTTGATTAGCGGATCTACTAAATACTCTACGTATATTTGCTCTCTTACGTTTCAAGCTCTCGAGTTCCGTTGATGTAGATCCATCCAATTTTTCCACGGTCGCCATTCTGTAGGGAATCTTCTTTAGGCTGATATTTTCCTCTACAGTGAAAATACGCAGGTCAAACTAATAAATGGTTTATTGTAAATACTATATTCTATAATAAACACATTTTCTGTAGGTTTTCCCTAGCATACAATTTTCAATATTAAATGATAACAAAATCTTTGTTTCCATGGCAATGTCACTAAAGTTCGAAACGTAACTTCAATATAAAAAGTTTATGACAACACGTACGCATATAAAGTACGTCGCAACGATTTCCTCAGAACGACGAAAGCGCGCTTTCCTACGTTCAATATCCTTTCTCCCAAAGGTCGAGCACGAGCTGTCGTTTATTTGCGATTCTGCACACGTAATTGTCGTTGAGTAATTGTACATTGCGCAATGAACGTGGGAAACAACTTGAAGTGCCTTGTTTAATATAATTACGAGCAAGTGAATCTGTTAGATGCCGTTTGGGTTTTGATATGTGGTTTTCAACTTAATAATTTAAAAAATGATTTAAAATTCGTTGCTCTAGATATCTTGTTCTACGCGTAAACTGCATTCATAGTAATGAAGCATAAAGTAAACAGTTGTGTTATTATGCGTTATTTTACTTTCAACAAATATAACATACAAAATATAGCTTAAACTTTGCCTGGTATAATAATAATACTGCGAATTTCTTAAAAACACATAATCAGCGCCCCAAGATGTCAAGTGATCAAGATGTCGACACAACTAATAAAAAACGAGCGATTGCAAATCTTATTAATCTTCAAAAAATTTTTTTGTATCTTTTTCATATAGTATTAAATATTTTTATCTACAATTCAAAATCACCAATATTTTAATTCATTTTTATGTATTCGATTTCGTATAATTCGTTTTAAGGTACAAATACAAGTTACCCAAATGGCCTTAAACGTAAGTCATAATAATAGATTCTTAACAATGATTTTAAACATTTTTTCGCTTGCATTTATAAGTAAAAAGAGACACTATAAAATAATGAAATTACTTATTATATTTTTTTCATATAAATAACATCTGAACTTAGTTTATAGGATAAAGGAATTTTATTTTTGTAGCTTAGTTCCACAATAAGTATATAGTAATTTTTTTCTGTCATATATATACATTAGTGATGAAACGGAATATCCGGTAACTATCCGGTATCCGGCCTATCCGGCCTATTTTCACTATCCGCCGGATACCGGATAGTAGGGCACTATCCGGCCGAATACCGAATACTATAGTCGGAATTTTAATTCGATTCCAGATTTGACATTAGCTACTGTCATTTTGTGAAATAATGATACCATATATAATAGTGTAGTGATGTCACAAAAATCGGTAAACAATCGGTAATAATCGGTTTGCTGGAGTCTTACCAAAATTAAGACCAAACTCAATTGTGGTGATGGATAATGCACCTTACCACTCCCGAAAATTGGAAACTGCACCAAAAATGAGCTGGAAAAAAGCTGCCATTCAAGATTGGCTTTTAAATAAAAATATTCCTTACGAACCAGATATGGTAAAAGCTACGCTTTTAGAACTAATTCCACATAATAACGAGTCTTTTAATAAGTACGCTGTAGACGAAATGGCAGCACAACATGGGATCACAGTTTTAAGACTTCCCCCTTACCATTGCGAGCTAAACCCTATCGAATTGATATGATCGTTGGTAAAAGGGCATGTAGCCCAAAACAATAAAACATTCAAATTGACAGACAGAAATTTATTTCAAGAAGGCATTCAAAAAATTACTGCTACCCAATGGACTAAATGTGTATACCATGTTGTCAAAGAAGAGTAAAAAATGAGTAGGCTAGATATGTTAATTGACAATATCACAGACACATTTATAATAAATTTTACAGAAAGTGACAGCGATAGCGATAGCGATGACGGCGACATTTTATAAAATAAATTATTACCATATTACATTATCTGCTTTATTTGTTATGTTCCTTCATGATCACATTTTTTTATTTATTTTACACACAATTATAAAAAAAAAGTCTCAGATCGGTAATTAATCTTCAAAACTAAAAATACCACTCATTTTATATAACAAAAATTAAAATATAAACTCTTTTGGTTCAATAAAGTACAAATTATAATTAAAAATGTACCATTGTATTAGAGAAACTACTGTAAGCGTTTGAAAACGCTCATAACTTAAAAGGACTATGCTTAACTACGTCCAATTATAAACGAGAAGAATCGATCCGGAAATATTCCATTTCCATATCGAATAATTTCGCAACGTCACTATTTAGTACTTGTCATAAGGTTGCAACACTGAAACTGTCAAATCTGGAATCTAATTAAAATTCTGACTATAGATGTTTCCGCGATACCGTTCGCGCTGAGTGCTTTACGCCCTAAACTCGTCTATATCGCGCTTTTCTGTGGGAATACAAAAGTTTTTAAGCCTATCTATATTGTTTCTCGTTGTCTAATCTATCTCTGTATCAAATTTCAGCAAAATCAGTTCTTTAGTTTAGGCGTGAGAGAGTAGCAGACAAACAGACTGAATTTATAATATTAGTAACGGATTATTTTGCACATACACACACATATATGAAACGCGATAAGCGGCCGAATATCCGGTGGCCGGATATCCGGCGCTCCGGCTCGTAGTTAGCCGAATATCCGGTATCCGGTATCCGGCCAAATCACTATCCGTTTCATCTCTAATATACATATATCACTTTATCGCCCTTACACGAATTATTGTATGGTATGGGATTATGGTATCTTTTTGGGTTTACTATTATAAACTCCATTGATTAAGTCACTTTTCTCCCGCCTATGTCTATGGGACATGTATATTTCTCCCGCCTATGTCTATGGGACATGTATATTTCTCCCGCCTATGTCTATGGCACATGTATATTTTTGTACCGCCTATGTCTATGGGACATGTATATTTTTGTACCGCCTATGTCTATGGGACATGTATATTTCTCCCGCCTATGTCTATGGGACATGTATATTTCTCCCGCCTATGTCTATGGGACATGTATATTTCTCCCGCCTATGTCTATGGGACATGTATATTTCTCCCGCCTATGTCTATGGGACATGTATATTCTCCCGCCTATGTCTATGGCACATGTATATTTTTGTACCGCCTATGTCTATGGGACATGTATATTTCTCCCGCCTATGTCTATGGGACATGCATATTTCTCCCGCCTATGTCTATGGGACATGTATATTTCTCCCGCCTATGTCTATGGCACATGTATATTTTTCTCCCGCCTATGTCTATGGCATGTATATATTTTTGTACCGCCTATGTCTATGGGACATGTATATTTCTCCCGCCTATGTCTATGGCACATGTATATTTTTCTCCCGCCTATGTCTATGGCACATGTATATTTTTTGTACCGCCTATGTCTATGGGACATGTATATTTCTCCCGCCTATGCCTATGGGACATGTATATTTTTGTACCGCCTATGTCTATGGCACATGTATATTTTTGTACCGCCTATGTCTATGGGACATGTATATTTCTCCGCCTATGTCTATGGCACATGTATATTTTTCTCCCGCCTATGTCTATGGCACATGTATATTTTTTGTACCGCCTATGTCTATGGGACATGTATATTTTTGTACCGCCTATGTCTATGGGACATGTATATTTCTCCCGCCTATGTCTATGGCACATGTATATTTTTGTACCGCCTATGTCTATGGGACATGTATATTTCTCCCGCCTATGTCTATGGGACATGTATATTTCTCCCGCCTATGTCTATGGCACATGTATATTTTTCTCCCGCCTATGTCTATGGCACATGTATATTTTTGTACCGCCTATGTCTATGGGACATGTATATTTCTCCCGCCTATGTCTATGGCACATGTATATTTTTCTCCCGCCTATGTCTATGGCACATGTATATTTTTGTACCGCCTATGTCTATGGGACATGTATATTTCTCCCGCCTATGCCTATGGGACATGTATATTTTTGTACCGCCTATGTCTATGGCACATGTATATTTTTGTACCGCCTATGTCTATGGGACATGTATATTTCTCCCGCCTATGTCTATGGCACATGTATATTTTTCTCCCGCTATGTCTATGGCACATGTATATTTTTGTACCGCCTATGTCTATGGGACATGTATATTTTTGTACCGCCTATGTCTATGGGACATGTATATTTCTCCCGCCTATGTCTATGGCACATGTATATTTTTGTACCGCCTATGTCTATGGCACATGTATATTTTTCTCCCGCCTATGTCTATGGCACATGTATATTTTTGTACCGCCTATGTCTATGGGACATGTATATTTCTCCCGCCTATGTCTATGGGACATGTATATTTTTGTACCGCCTATGTCTATGGCACATGTATATTTTTTGTACCGCCTATGTCTATGGGACATGTATATTTCTCCCGCCTATGTCTATGGCACATGTATATTTTTGTACCGCCTATGTCTATGGGACATGTATATTTCTCCCGCCTATGTCTATGGCACATGTATATTTTTGTACCGCCTATGTCTATGGGACATGTATATTTCTCCCGCCTATGTCTATGGGACATGTATATTTCTCCCGCCTATGTCTATGGGACATGTATATTTCTCCCGCCTATGTCTATGGGACATGTATATTTCTCCCGCCTATGTCTATGGGACATGTATATTTCTCCCGCCTATGTCTATGGGACATGTATATTTCTCCCGCCTATGTCTATGGGACATGTATATTTCTCCCGCCTATGTCTATGGGACATGTATATTTCTCCCGCCTATGTCTATGGGACATGTATATTTCTCCCGCCTATGTCTATGGGACATGTATATTTTTGTACCGCCTATGTCTATGGACATGTATATTTCTCCCGCCTATGTCTATGGCACATGTATATTTTTGTACCGCCTATGTCTATGGGACATGTATATTTCCCCCGCTATGTCTATGGGACATGTATATTTTTGTACCGCCTATGTCTATGGGACATGTATATTTCTCCCGCCTATGTCTATGGCACATGTATATTTTTTGTTACCGCCTATGTCTATGGGACATGTATATTTCTCCCGCCTATGTCTATGGCACATGTATATTTTTGTACCGCCTATGTCTATGGGACATGTATATTTCTCCCGCCTATGTCTATGGGACATGTATATTTCTCCCGCCTATGTCTATGGCACATGTATATTTTTGTACCGCCTATGTCTATGGGACATGTATATTTTTCTCCCGCCTATGTCTATGGCACATGTATATTTTGTACCGCCTATGTCTATGGGACATGTATATTTTTCTCCCGCCTATGTCTATGGCACATGTATTTTTTGTACCGCCTATGTCTATGGGACATGTATATTTCTCCCGCCTATGTCTATGGGACTGTATATTTCTCCCGCCTATGTCTATGGCACATGTATATTTTTGTACCGCCTATGTCTATGGGACATGTATATTTTTCTCCCGCCTATGTCTATGGCACATGTATATTTTTGTACCGCCTATGTCTATGGGACATGTATATTTTTGTAACCGCCTATGTCTATGGCACATGTATATTTTTGTACCGCCTATGTCTATGGGACATGTATATTTCTCCCGCTATGTCTATGGCACATGTATATTTTTGTGTACCGCCTATGTTATGGGACATGTATATTTCTCCCGCCTATGTCTATGGGACATGTATATTTCTCCCGCCTATGTCTATGGCACATGTATATTTTTGTACCGCCTATGTCTATGGGACATGTATATTTTTCTCCCGCCTATGTCTATGGCACATGTATATTTTGTACCGCCTATGTCTATGGGACATGTATATTTTTCTTCCCGCCTATGTCTATGGCACATGTATATGTTTCGTACCGTATGTCTATGGGACATGTATATATTTCTCCCGCCTATGTCTATGGCACATGTATATTTTTGTGCGCTATGTCTATGGGACATGTATATTTCTCCCGCCTATGTCTATGGGACATGTATATTTTGTTACCGCCTATGTCTATGGCACATGTATGTATTTTGTGTACCGCCTATGTCTATGGGAATGTATATTTCTCCCGCCTATGTCTATGGCACATGTATATTTTGTACCGCCTATGTCTATGGGACATGTATATTTCTCCCGCCTATGTCT
Organism: Scirpophaga incertulas; assembly: GCA_036419045.1. Lineage (NCBI taxonomy): Eukaryota > Metazoa > Arthropoda > Insecta > Lepidoptera > Crambidae > Scirpophaga > Scirpophaga incertulas. Next base: position 2,656,914 of record CM071634.1, on the reverse strand, counting down.
ATGGGACATGTATATTTCTCCCGCCTATGTCTATGGCACATGTATATTTTTGTACCGCCTATGTCTATGGGACATGTATATTTTTCTCCCGCCTATGTCTATGGCACATGTATATTTTTGTACCGCCTATGTCTATGGGACATGTATATTTTTCTCCCGCCTATGTCTATGGCACATGTATATTTTTGTACCGCCTATGTCTATGGGACATGTATATTTCTCCCGCCTATGTCTATGGGACATGTATATTTCTCCCGCCTATGTCTATGGGACATGTATATTTTTGTACCGCCTATGTCTATGGCACATGTATATTTTTGTACCGCCTATGTCTATGGGACATGTATATTTTTGTACCGCCTATGTCTATGGCACATGTATATTTTTGTACCGCCTATGTCTATGGGACATGCATATTTCTCCCGCCTATGTCTATGGGACATGTATATTTCTCCCACCTATGTCTATGGGACATGTATATTTCTCCCGCCTATGTCTATGGGACATGTATATTTCTCCCGCCTATGTCTATGGGACATGTATATTTCTCCCGCCTATGTCTATGGGACATGTATATTTCTCCCGCCTATGTCTATGGGACATGTATATTTCTCCCGCCTATGTCTATGGGACATGTATATTTCTCCCGCCTATGTCTATGGGACATGTATATTTCTCCCGCCTATGTCTATGGGACATGTATATTTTTTCATGAGTACATACTCCCAATATTTATATCAAAATAATTAAATTAGATAGGGATTTCCTTCAAAATAAAATAAAACACCGATATACATGAGTATCAGAAAGATAAGAGACAATATGTATTTTTTTATTATATAGAAACTATAATAAATTCAATAAAAACAGTGATCTACATAATGTGAATACTAGAAACAAAAATAAACTTGCTGTTCCAATGTTCAGACTCCATAAAACTAGCTGTTCGTTCTTGGGGAAATGTATCTATGTTTAACAAACTTTCGCCTTTATATAAATTTAAAATCCATATCAAAAAGACACTCATGAGTAAAGGTTATATTATAAAGTAAGTGACTATCTAAATGATCACACTATTTGGGAATAGGGACACTATTCATAGAGCCATGTTGGTAACAACATTATTTATAATATTGTATTATTTTTATATGTGTATGTAAACATATATACGACTGTAATCGTATTAGGTATGATTGTATCTTATACTTTATTGTATTTTTATATTATATTATTATTCATATATTTAATTAATAATCTTAAATTTAAGTTTTTTACAATATAGATATATAAAATAAATATAAATACTATAAAAAACTTAAACCTAGTATGCCGCCGGTAGCGAGGCAAGGCCCAAACAAACCGGTGGTTAGGGCTGCAGACAGAGAAATCTCCGGACAATACGTGCCGTGTCGAGAATCACTGCTTTTTGTATCCGACCCTTGATCCATCCGTCAAGCGAGAGCCTCTTAAGATGTTGATCGAGACTATATTATTATTATTATTAACATTGTAAAGAGGAGATAAAAAATAGACCTTCAGAGTTTCTTGCCTGTTCTTCTCGAGAAGGCTCTCCCAATTTCCGAACAGGTGTCGAGTCAATATTTTTTTTTCCTTATTCGTACGTACGGAAATCCTTGGTTTTTTTTTTTAGCATTTTTTTTGTTTTGTTTGTTGACGTCAATAAGTGCCTGTAAAGGTCTATGTTGAATAAAGATTATTTTGATTTGATTGATTGAATAGATTATGGCATTGTGACAGTATAATTGGCATAGCGCTTAACTTATTTTGGCAGTTTAAGTTAGTTACCGCACCATACGGCGAGTTATTCGTAGTTGGCAAGCGGTAGTACTTGTACGTTTGAAGATGCATCTACAAACTCGCGCGTGTTCATTTATGAGCAACAAGGCCTATAATAATCAATCTTGAGGCAATTAACTGTCATGGTGCTAATAACGCGGCTCAGCTCAAGTGAAACACTCTTCTTATAATAACATTTTACAACGCACAGGAATAAAAATTATGATTCAAGCAATTGTAGTATTAAGATTTCATAAATTCCAATCTACATAGGTTGAATTGTGAAAGCTTTTTTTTTTACAACAATAGGAATGCACTCCCTCAAGAAGTGGGGGTCTCCAAACAGGCTTTTAGCTTTAAATATAAATTACGCGAACGTTTATTTGAGGGAGTACAGTATAAAATGAGTACCTAGTGTATTATATATTTTTTATTTATGTATTGAGATTTTTAATAAATTCTATATATATGTATGTTTTATGTGTATGTATTAACATCTGTTTTTAATGTAATTTGGTACATCTACGTCTTTGTATCTCTGTGTCACCTGAAGGTTGAGTGGTAGAAAATGCCTAAGCAATTAAGTTCGAATTTGCACACCAATATACATATGTACATAAAGTTTAAATATATCAATTTATTATTCTCAATGATTTGATGTTACTATGAAATTCTATTGATCATTGGTAAAGGTACTGATCGCTGATTTTGTATGACCTGTACCACTTTTTACTGCACTAGAATTTCTCCTTAATAATATTTCACCCAACCGTTATGTAAGGGGTATTTTTATTGTCGCAGATAAGCAAATTGATCATCTGATACGAGTAGTAAGTAGTAACTACCGCTGATGGACAGATGGAGCGATTACATATATAAAACTAGAACTTCTGCACAGCTTAGTATAGTCGGGTAACGTTCACTAGAATTTCTCCTTAATAATATTTCACCCAACCGTTATGTAAGGGGTATTTTTATTGCGATTGGTCGCAGATAAGCAAATTGATCACCTGATACGAGTAGTAAATAGTAACTACCGCTGATGGACAGATGGAGGGATTACAGATATAAAACTAGAACTTCTGCACAGCTTAGTCGCTGTATAGTCGGGTAACGTTCACTAGAATTTCTCCTTAATAATATTTCACCCAACCGTTATGTAAAGGGTTTTTTTAATGCGATTGGTCGCAGATAAGCAAATTGATCACCTGATACGAGTAGTTAGTAGTAACTACCGCTGATGGACAGATGGAGGGATTACAGATATAAAACTAGAACTTCTGCACAGCTTAGTCGCTGTATAGTCGGGTAACGTTCACTAGAATTTCTCCTTAATAATATTTCACCCAACCGTTATGTAAGGGGTTTTTTTAATGCGATTGGTCGCAGATAAGCAAATTGATCACCTGATACGAGTAGCTAGTAGTAACTACCGCTGATGGACAGATGGAGCGATTACAGATATAAAACTAGAACTTCTGCACAGCTTAGTCGCTGTATAGTCGGGTAACGTTCACTAGAATTTCTCCTTAATAATATTTCACCCAACCGTTATGTAAGGGGTTTTTTTAATGCGATTGGTCGCAGATAAGCAAATTGATCACCTGATACGAGTAGCTAGTAGTAACTACCGCTGATGGACAGATGGAGCGATTACAGATATAAAACTAGAACTTCTGCACAGCTTAGTCGCTGTATAGTCGGGTAACGTTCACTAGAATTTCTCCTTAATAATATTTCACCCAACCGTTATGTAAGGGGTTTTTTTAATGCGATTGTCGCAGATAAGCAAATTGATCACCTGATACGAGTAGTTAGTAGTAACTACCGCTGATGGACAGATGGAGGGATTACAGATATAAAACTAGAACTTCTGCACAGCTTAGTCGCTGTATAGTCGGGTAACGTTCACTAGAATTTCTCCTTAATAATATTTCACCCAACCGTTATGTAAAGGGTATTTTTATTGCGATTGGTCGCAGATAAGCAAATTGATCACCTGATACGAGTATAGTAAGTAGTAACCACCGCTGATGGACAGATGGAGGGATTAGAGATATAAAACTAGAACTTGTGCACAGCTTAGTCGCTGTATAGTCGGGTAACGTTCATCCATACTCGTTCGGAACCTTCTCATAGATTCTCTTTGATTTCTGAGTTTCTCATATAAGAAACGGTAACAAACCTAAAAGTATAACACCATGATTTGTTATATTTCGTTTCTCCTGCGATATACCTTTTCTATCTATAACGAATCCAAAATTATAAAATATTGCCAAAAAGGTTATCTATGATTTCCTCGGAAATTTATTATTGAAAACGACTTACCTACTATTTAAATTCTCACGCTCACAGCAATAAACTTTCTCTACTTTACTTGGCAGTTAAATCACGAAATATTATAGTATGCGTTTTGTCAATAATATCTTCAGTCTGACTTTCAAATTTAAATAGATTACAACAAAAATTTAAGCGCAGTTAACTTTTCATTATTAATTTGTTAAAATCTCTATATTCCGCATTAGAATTTGTTTTTACAGAAACTGGACATGTTTTGTTTCTTTTCAGTTAAAATTTAATGTTATTTTCTCAAAGTCGGATTTTTCGTATGTTACAATATGGCGGCTGGTAGTCGCCATATAGTCTTCTCATTAATTTTCAATTTACTAGCCGAGAAATATGGCTTTAAACTTTTTATCCGTCTGGGGGGTCGCAAACGCAAACCTGTCCTACAGAGATCATTTCGGTGAATTGCGCTTAACCCAATCCCGAATAGACCTTTCAAAGGAGCGGAGAGGTTCCGGAGGGAGATATAAGCGGGTAACGGCGTGAGCTTGAAAAATGAAGGACAAAAGTGTCATCAGTAGCTTTACCATGAGTTCGCTATTATATGCAATAGGTATTTGGGGTATAAAAGTCATAGATTAGATATATAAGACATATAGAAAATAATATATATCATAGAAGTCATGTCAAACTAATATGAAAAATCAACTTAATTACGTTTCCGACAATAAAATAAAATTGTACGCTATTAATATCGACTACAAACGAAAGTAAAATCATGGTAAATATAATGGTCAGATGACGTCATTTCCCCAAACGACCACCGAATACCAAATCACAGTGTGGTTTCACACAATCTCGAATCACACATTTGTGGGCGAAAATGTATTCGTAACTAACAGAATTGTTGTTATTTGTGTAACAATTTTATATCTATAATTTTACACTATTTAAAATTTAAGTCCGCATTATTAATATTACAAATTTGAAAATGCGTTTAATTAAACGATAACTTGTCTTTTTGACATTTCATTTTTCGTTTGACAGTTAAAGTTCGTTAAAGCTTAAACAGAACGCAACAATATTTTCAAAAAATGAGTTTGTGTTTTAACTTAATCACTTTGCAATTTAGAAATTGCGCTATGTCTTTAGTATAGCATTCTTAAAAAATAAAATTAAATCATAATCTCTTTTACTTTATTGGATTATATTATTTTATTTACAAATGATATTCTTGCCATTCAGACAAAATACAAAACTCATTTCGATAAATTCATAAATATGTATGACACATGCGTAAGATAATTTAATCTTTATTTTGAGATTTCATATGTTTGTTTTGGAAGCCTATAGTCATATTGTAACTACCAAGTTACAAAACGACTATAGGCTTCCATAGTAAAAAAAATATGCTTCATTTGTCTTCATAAATGTATTAATTAATATCAATTAAGTAACGAACCAGTAGTCTGGCTCTCACTTGCAAATGTTCAACAAAAAAAACTTGAATGGTGAAAGCAATGACATAGCGAGTTTTGTATCTCATTCAATGGTGGCAAATAAAATTATGCAAATGAACATCGAGTGGGCACTGCACTGCAAAGCAATGTATCCATATTGAAAAGCCACTATAGTAATGCAAGTAGTGGTTACTTTGAAGTGGATACATTATTTAGTATAATGAAATGGATACACATTAATATACGATATTCAGTGACCACGATCTACATAGCTTAAGTGAGCTAAACATATCTAAAACAAATAATTACTTAATAATTTTTTTTTATTAATATTCGATGGAATCCCTAGTATCCTTCCGAAGAGTAATTAACCTTTGTCGATTTATTTGAATTGTTATTGTAAACTGATTTACTGAGATAATTCCTAAAATTTTTTTTTACTACAATTTTTTTAACGGTGGTTTCTGTAACATGGACGTTGATGTCATAATTTTCATTTATTAAACAGGATATTATCCTTTTTTGGAAGGAAAAGCAAATGAAATCTGGGTCCTCAGCCATCCACCAAAAATACCGCTAAATACTCTGCAAAGTCTGTGTATTACTAAATTTTTTATAAAGAGTTAAGTTTTAATCGCTATCAGTTTCCACCGTCTTTAGTTGTGGCTTTAGTTATCCAGTGTTATCAGTGTCTTGAAGTTAGTGCTGATCTTCCTATCAACACTAACTTCAAGACTTAGCAACATACTGAGCTGAGACAGATTTGAGCGAAGAAATTTGTACAACATTATATTTTTTTTCCTTGTATCTTCGTTCTGAACATAAAGCTTAGCTTAAGAATGCAATGGAACATCCAAACACTCCTGCATAGAAAATGTTTATACAGATTTAACACTTGTAAAAAAGTATAGTCACTATACTATACACTACAAGTACGTGTGGTGTATTGTACTGTAATAGTATGCTACTAAATATATTATTGCAAGTGTAATTTACTTTCACTAAATCTGTGATCATTTTTTAATCAACAGAATAAAATTTTAATAAAGTTTTCATCGGTTCCCCAAATAGAGGTTTCGATAAAAGCTAAACCTGATGATAGAACATTTTATAGGGTTTTGGCATTTCATTTCACATAATCGTATATGACGCTAAAGCTAATGTTGCAGACTTAACTTGGGACTCCTCAACGGTCGGGTTATCTCCTATATAAATATCGAAGCAAAACGACTCTTATAATTATGATTACATAAACATGGTTAATGCTCGACAACCCTAGTTTACCACGGTGAGCGTCGCCGGCAGTAACGTACGTCCGTCCGTGACGCATCACTAGCAAGAAAGCGCATTCTTGCGCACGCGCAGATCTTTACTGATTTTACCGCAGATTCGCGGTCAGCGTGCCGTTCGGTGTAATAACTGTAACGGATGAGCTTAACTAAATAATGTGCTACAGCCGCTGAATTAGAACAACACTGTCGTTTTGTATTTGTTCTTGTTCGAATCTTAATTAGTGACGCGCAGAATAATTGAGTTGCGAATGGCATTTTTGTCATTTCGAATGTTAAAATTACGCAATGACAGCTCAGACATTTATATAACAAAAAACACATCAGAGCTGTCATTGCGTATATGGGTCGTCGTCGGAATTATTGTAAGAATAACCAGTCTCTTTAATCTAGATTTAAAATACAATGTGGCAACATAAAAGTAAACCATTGGCAATCAATGCATTCTACAATTATGAATAGAATAAATATTTGTATATATGTAAGCGACAATCACTTAGCTTATTAATAATAATAATTACACCAATACTGGTCTGCTTTTTTGGAGGGCCCATTTAGTGAGCAATGAGCTCCTACCATATTTAAATCAGTTAGGGGGCTTTGAGAAGGCAGGTGACCGGAGTTTCCTCCATAGTCATGTTCTCATTACCACCAAAACCGAAATGTAATAAAACAAACTTTTTGACTTATAATGACTATAATTTCTGTACATCTAACTGGGTACCTATAGCTGCATATCTCATTATACAGATAGAGATTAGACCCAGTTCGTACACTCCACGTACACTTTCATTAAATTTCGTTTAAATGGTCTCTACGCGTTGGACTTATATCCTTGGGCACATCTTATAAATAAATATGTGTGTATATTAACATGCGTAATATTAAGTTACAGACTAATTAAAACATTGTTAAAAAATTAAATTCTAATTTCCTTTCTCTTCTTTTCAGATAGAAAATGATTACGACAGAAGAAGACAAGTGTCATTGGGGCACCCAGGCTTCAGTGAGCACCAAACTAGATTTGGGTTAACCTCGCCGCTCCAAAACTTCCCACAAAATAATCTCCTCAGTAGTCCAGCACCAACGATACAGTTTCCACAGACTATTTTCCAGCAACCCCATCCGCAACAACCTTTCGTCCCACAATCGGCAGTCCCTATCTTCAACAACATCTTACCTAGTCAAAACGTACCGACTAATGTTGGATTACAAAATAGCATCCCCCTGCAAACCAACAACGCTTTCCAATTCACTCAACCACCTAACATCCAACAACCAGTGCTACAAAATAATTTCGGGCAACAAAACATAAGGCAAGGTCCGCAAGCGCAGAACATATTAACACAACCAGCGCCAACTTTACCAACATTCCAAAACAGCCCCGTTCCGATTCAACAGAACGCACAAACTTATAGTCATAACCCAAATAATCCCCCACATACCGTTAGTATCGGAAATCAGAGAACAACCCAGCCAGCTTTTCTTCCAACTATTCCCGCAGGTCAGCAACTTCAACAGCAGCAAGTGTTTAGCCACCCTAACCCAATTACTATCCAGCCAGCACCAAACCTAAATCCGCAGAACTTGAACCTGAATAACGCGCAATTGCCATTCCAGTCGAACTTGGGACAAGCTCCTCTATTCTCAAATAGTCAAACATCGAACATACAAGAATTCTTCGAACAACAATCCAAAGAGAATTTAGAAAAGCTCAAAGAGCTACAAGAGCGCCAGAGAATTATTCAAAAACATCAAGAGTTCGTTCAGAAGCAACAGCAAAAGCAGCAAGAAAAAGTAGATAAACTACACGAGGAATTTTTAAGCAAACAGGCTACAAAAACTCTACCCAATTATTCCACCACAGAAAACTACGATGATTTTTATAACAGAAACCAAGATAAGCGCAGACCGATCTTGCCACATGAGACGGATTTATTTAGGAAAGCTGTGGAAATGTATGAGAAGCAACATCCAACTACAACCACATCGACAACCACCACTACAACGACCACAACTACGACGACTCCAGCGCCGGCGACACGCTACAGACCCAGGCCAAAGCCTAAAGCGAGGAATCCCCCTCAGGACAGAAACAAGCAAAAACTGTACAATGAGATCAAGAGCCTTCTACAAGAGAGCGAGACAAAAGGTTTCGATGATAACTTGAGAGCAAAGAGCGTTGCCTTACTCCAAAAACCCGATATTTTGAAGCAGCTCAAAGTAGCTTTGGCAGAAAATCCAGAAGACTTTTCAGAAAAAAACTTCACATCGCGCGAGATATCTTTGAACGGGCAAAAATTTGAAGTGATAAGAACTACCAACCCAAATCTAATTCCGAAAGGCGCTATAGTTGCAGATGGCTCTAGCCTATCTCAGTTATCAGCCGCTACCCCAGAACCACAAAAGGAAAGTCGAATTTCATTTGATGATTTAACCCGAGGTGTTTTACCACCGGGGGCTGATTTTGAATTAATAAAGCAATCAGACAATGGTAAATTAGAAGAAGTATCGAAAATACCTTCGTCAATACAAAACAAGAAAAAAGTCACTTTTGTTTTCTTAGAGGAGCAAGACGATGGATCATTTAAAGTGAAGGGTGTTAAAGCAAACGGTCAACAAACGGAAGAAGGACCAGAAGTGGAGAATATTTTGAACAAAATAAAGAGAGGGGAAATTCAGCTTCCAGGTCCCACAAAAATCTCAAATTCCATATTTAGTTCTACCACTGCAAGCCCATCAACTGAAGCTACCGATTATGTAGCAGAATCGTCACATCATCCATCAAGTTATTCCACTTTTGTCACCGCTTCAAGTCATGGTTCCACCGGTCACACCAACCCAATAATTCACACATCTCCAGCGCCTAACACATTTCGTAGCTCAATTTTATCAACGATAGCCACATCGCCTCAGTCTACCTTCGCCCCCACAACCCGTAGTACTACGACTGAAAGATATCACAGCTCTCCAAGTCACGATTTTGGATCTAGTCGCAATAATGTCAGCCCATCAAAATCATTCCCCAGCTCAACGTTCTCATCTATCATAAACAGTACTCCATCTTACCGCTCGACACCAAATGACGTTGTTGTAATAGGATCGAGTACCGCTCCCCCTATCATTGAATTGGGACATTCCACATATTCGAGACTTGGCAATCCAGGATTAGTAGATATCTTGAAAGAAAACGGTCTGTTTGCGACTGCTAAGTATTTGCGGCAATCTGGACTGGACACGATATTAAATGAGACAGGACCGTACACTATATTCGCCCCAACTGATAAAGCGTTTAGGACACTGCTCGTTCAGCTGGGGGGACCTGACAGAGCTGAAGAGAAGTTCCGGGACAATCCACGACTTCTTAGCGGGGTACGTACATGCTACAATTTCTTATACAGACATACAACTGAATTAATTAATAATAATCGTTCCGACTGTCACTAATAGCGGGACTGGCCAATTGTCAATAGCTGATAGACAACCTCTTTTAAACGCTTTAGAGTCTGGCTAACGAAAGTTGGCCCCAGAATATTGGTGGCAAATTTTAAAAATATATGCATGACATCACTAAAATTATACTATGAAAATTGGAATAACCTACTTTGATACTTAGCAATTCAATATTAAAAATATATATGTAGTTAATTCTTGGTATTAGTAGGTAAAAATGCAAAAGTTTTTTTCGATATAATATCGAAGCATTATATAGTAAAAACTTACTAGTCATTGAAGCTATTTCTTCTAAGTACTGATTCTGGGTTATTATCCTATCTTTCTGCTCTAACTTAGTGAGATATTCAATAGTTCTTACTATTTCATCAACTCCTTCGACATCTTGCAGATTCTCTGTTAAAGAAAGTTAATCGTTTTAAAATTATCAACAAAAATACAAAATAAATTAAAAATGAATATACGTAAAACATAGGTGATATTATTAAAATGAATACGTTGACTGATGCGATGTACGAATGAATATAATTAGTTTTATTTAATATGAACTTAGGGGCCATCCATAAATTACGTCACACGGTTAGAGGGAGGGAGGGGGTTGACGAAGTGTGACATTGTGTGAGATGGGGGTGGGAGAAATCCTAAATTTCGTGACGTCACATTTCAAAATCTATCATAAGCTAACTGTCAAAACGCAAACTTTAAATTATTACTATTAGTATGAAAAGTGCTGTAAATAACTTTTATTGTAAAGTCTTTATACTCTCATAAATAAATAAAGGAATAGTATCTTCTTCTATCTATTAATAGGGGTACTCCGAAACGTACTATTTTTCTAATTTATTTTAGTCCGTGATTTTGAAAAATATAATAAGAAAATTCTGAAATGACCATATACTTATTTACTATAAGTAATCGTTTTTTGTTTTGTTAATTGATTTGATGTTAATTTTATTAAAATGAAAATAAAACTGATTTCGAAACCGCTTTTATCATTCAATAATTTCTATAATTTCTAAACTTGTGACGTCACACTAGGGGGGGGGAGTCTCACAAATGTGACTAGCTGTGACGAGGACGGGGGAGGAGCAAAAAATCACAAAATTTGTGTGACGTAATTTATGGATGACCCCTTATTTGTTTATACGTAAATTATAAATCAACATTTTATTATGACGTTTGGATAGTAGGTGTTCAAAGTATCAAAATAATATTGTCTACTATGAAATTCAACCTTGTCAAATTGACGTTGACATTCATACAGAGTTGCTATATAAAAAGTACGCAAATAATTCCAGGGCCTACTTTCGTTAGCCAGACTCTATACAAATAACGCCTTATAACTTTTAAACCATGATAATTCATACAAAGAATTAGTAGTCTATCCTTTCTTTATTCATATTATGGTTTCGTTAATCATCGAGTTTATCAGCTATCAGCAGTCAATAAGCAATAGTATATTTACCATCGGCTTCAGCAACATAAAATATATTTTCAGCTGCTTCTTCACCACGTGATACCTGGAGCCTTTGACATTGCATCACTGCAGGACGAAATGACAGGAGTATCCTTGGCTGGCACGCAACTACGGGTCAACCAATACGATATGCACGACGTCGAATGGAACGAGGTGCGAGTTACCACCATCAACGGGGCGAGGGTTCTAGAAGAAAAGAAGGACATACATATTCCACAGGTAATTGCCTTCTACTTTCGTAATGTATATTGACTGAAGGTTTAGACCCTTCCATTAGGCAAAGGATATTTGCTCACAGGATCATTCCTTATAAATAAATTGGCTTTTCTCTAACAGTAAGTGAGTAAAGAAGAACAGAATATTCCTTCAATAAGCACATAGAATTCTCCAGAAATATCGGTTTCAATTTTTGTTTGAACTTAATGTTATACAGTTCTGTTAGTACTTATGCCAATTTGTTATACATTGCAATTTTCTTATACGTTGCTTGTTTTCCAATATTAGCTAATTTAGTCGTAGGCTGTAATATTTTTTTATTCAAAATCAAATCAAAATCAAAATTTACTTTATTCAAATATGACTTTATAGAAAGCTCTTTTGCATCGTCTAATTTTTTCCCCTACCACCCATTCAGGACGTATTTTTTAGCTGATAAGAAGAATAGGCGCAAGAAACTTATCAGCTTTATCAAAAGTAATAACAACATTTACAATAAATTATGTCATTATCATACAATGTACATATGTGTTTTGTGTGTGTGTGTATAAGGGAAAACAAATATTTACACGTTAGAATGTATATCTTCAAATCAGCACCAAGCTTAGCATCATTTAAATAATCGTTGACTGTGTAATAGCCCTTACTCATAAGCGTCTTTTTAACATGTACCTACCTTGAACTTATGAAAAGGCAATTCAGCTACACTATGTGGAATAAATAATATTTCATATATAGAGCGTTTATATGTAAGTCACCATTTTTTAATAATTTCTGCCGCTAATCATGTATTTCATAACACTTCTCTCACGTAATTTAACACTTTATTCTCAATGGATACTGTTTGCACTTTGCAATTAGTGTGTAATAAATAGTTATGATCTTTGTCTGTACCAAACACAGTTACTTGTAACTAGCCACTCAGTTGACTGTGTTACCATTAGTACGTTATTTATATGTATAAAGGCGAATGTCTATCTTCATCAGGATCAGCCATAGTGTGACTCGTCAGTGTAAGTGAAGGTAGCAGCAAAATAATACGCCGAAACTCAATCGAAAGGTTATTTAATTAACTAAATATCTCCCTAATTATATTAACAAAAAAATCAAGACACTAGTATATAGCTTAACACTTATTAAATTTTTAATAATCACATAAAATATTAAAAGTCACAAAATTACGCGGATCAAAAGCGATTCGTCGCATTCGTGGTGCGATCGCCATGCACGCCTCACAAGAAGTGAAGTCCAATATGGCCGCGCCAACCATCGACACGACGTTCCGCTAGAGTGACTACAGTCAATCTAGTTCCGACGTAATATAACAGGCGGCGCTAGCAATGCGCCGTCATGTATATTGTGCAATAAATATTAAATAAACAAATAAAAATAAATATTAGTCAGTTAAAAATTTAACGATATTTGTCACTATTTTATTTATTTAACTAAAATCGACCAAAATGATAACAAGCACGTCGTGGCGTGACGCACGACCGTGTTATATATTTTAAAAATGTGTGCGTTCAGTGTAACTAGCATGAGTTTAAATTCGTTGGCAAACGAATATCAAATTCATTCAAATACATTCAAATTCAAATACATTTGAATATTTTGTACAGCGCCCCTTAGTGGAACGTAATTGTACTATTCTTTCATATTACACTGACATAATTTCTGTATTTACTATACGTCAAATACGTATCGAAAACGATAGCAAACTCACGGTACAACCACAAATCTGAAGTAGAATGGGCGCTTAATAACCGAAGCCATTCAAGCCGTAGGGCCCTTATAGCGAAGGCTAGACTGAGTTTAGTCGGTAGGTCACGTGGCCGGACCGTTCTGGAGACCTATTTTTGAATTACGAATGCGATTTCGAAATCACCGCTGACTAAATAGTCAGCGGTCACGGATTCCTAAACATCCAATTTTTGAAAGTCGATCGCAGAGCTGCCAACATAGATAAAGTACACACATAAATGTGCGGTTCCACGCAGAATGTACCGCTGCCGGTTATCGCCGGCTTAACCATTATGGTTATTATACGAGGGTCATCCAGAAAGTAAAGAACGTTTGTGTATCAGTCGCGGCGCGGCTCCCCCACCACCGCGATAGCATGCTGGGTAGTTAGCCCCTCCCACTGCCTCAGTCTGAGCCAAGTTTTGTTACTGTAAGGTCACGCGTTCTCTGTCTGTGAGCATTTTAAATGGCGGCGCCCATCAACAATCCCGCTAAGTGTGAAGTGCGTAGCGTCATTCGCTTTTTAAACGCACAGAACGTTCGCCCAATTGAAACCATAAACTCTGAAGCCTACTGTCAAACTCTCAACCGTCTTCGACGTGCTATCCAAAACAAAAGACGTGGCAAGTTGTCTGAAAAAATCTTCCTGATCCATGACAACGCTCGGCTACATGCTTCAGTGCAAACAAGGCAGGTATTGGAACATTTCAAATGGGACATTTTTGGACATCCTCCATACAGCCCAGATCTCGCCCCAAGTGATTATCACTTATTCCCTAAGCTTAAAGATTTCTTAGGTGGACTGCAATTTGCAAACGACGATGAACTCAAAGAAGCTGTCACATCCTGGTTGACTACGTTGGCGGTAGACGACTACAACGTTGGTATTGAAAAACTTCTACCACGGTATACCAAGTGCCTTGACAGACATGGCGACTATGTTGAAAAATAGTGTAAGGTCCTATAACCCTGTAAATAAAGTTTTAAGTTGATATCTTTTGTTTTCAATCTTCTGTACCAAATATGGTGGTATATATATATATACCACCTGTGACTAAGGTAGTCACATCAGTGATATTCAAAAATAAGAATTATTGAAAATCGGTGATTATTAGTCACATCGGTGATTTCTAAGTCGCATTCGTAATTCAAAAATAGGTCTCCTGGTCGCGTGGAATCCGACATAAATCCTCCGTGACACTTGCCGTTGCGGGGGTATCCTGGGCACGTTTCGTGCTCCTTGTGAGGATTCTCAGCCTTCCTCTCCTGAGGAAAAAAACCGAACCGGCATTTTTAAAAGTTGGCAGGGTAGTTCCGAGTGTTTATATTATTCAGATTCTTATGAGTATACCGTATTAATTCGCAGGGCATAGCGCACGCCGTAGATAGAGTCATGTTCCCGCTCCCTGTCGGCGACATCGTGCAGACGCTACAGGCTGACCGGGACCGCAGGTTCACTACCTTCCTCAAGGCGATATACGCCAGCGGATTTGCTGACACACTTGCAGGTAAGGTCCTATGACGTTTCAGGACCATTGCTAAATTGACATCTACTATACCTGTCTGTAACCATTTCCCATCAGGTTTCATTGATTTAAGAATTGATTGTTCAATCATTTAAAATGAGTTTATTGTTTTTGATTGTAAAAACAGAATGTGTTTTTATCTATGCTTTTTTTATATTTACATATCGTATATATCTTCACCGTTTAGATGTTGAATCATTCACATACCTCTAATTCTATTATGCACTAATAGGTTCCTAGACCAATTAGTTATCCTTACTCTATATATGGACCGTTTATTTTAAAAGTGGTGTAAGTCCATTTTCTTTTGTTTCGAGAAAATTAAAAGTTACTTGGTTAATTAAAGGTTTATTTGTTAATTTAAAATACAGGCAAATCATATGAGGTCTGGTATTGTTTCTATTGTTTTAAGTTGTACAAAACATGTTTTTTTTTATAAATTAAACACGGACTAGTCATATATAAAAAAATCCATTAAATCAAGCATGAATTACGTGATAGCTAATTTTTCTCAAAAATGGACTTACACCACTTTCAAAATAAACGGTCCATATCTATGGGCCCATCTATAGGGTTTCGTTACGTTATTACGTTACTTACGTTACTTAGTGATCAGTTTTCCACTTGCTAATCCAAGCATACTTCCTCGACGTTTGTTAATACTTTTATGCACACTTGTTGGTTACGAGTAATCTTTTATACTTCTTATATAGTTGTTTAATTACGACAATACTTATACTAAATGTATAAATATTATTAATCGAAAAGGTGTACTTTAAGAATAATCTATAAATATAAAATTTATAGATTTTTTATCAGTGTATATCTTGTTGGTTGATCTAATTAATTGCTCCTGCACACGCACCACCGGCCACAACCACAAAACGCCGCCAGTGGCATATTTCCTGTAATTTTCATACATTTTATATGGACTCGCCGCACACGGTTGGCGCCGGTGGCGGCCACACGTCACAAATCGTCGCAGCTCGCTTCTTGTGGCCCGCACCGGCCACTAAACGCCCACACAAAAAGCCGCCACACGCCACTCGCGCGATTCCGCGCCCCTGTCTTTCAGTAAACTATCAACTTTCAGTAAAATTTGTGCAATTAAACCTTCTTCGTCCAAATCCATTATGATACTGCATGCCTGAGTTAAAAAAAAGTAGCAGCTACCGACTACAAGTGGCGACCACAGCCACAAGTGGCTGTCACGTGCTTCAGCTACTTTTGTAGCTGCATCTAGCTTCTCGTAGCGGTGTTTGTGGCTGTGGACCGTGGGTCGTGTGCGGCGACAGTAAATAAATAATTGAAAAATAAAACAAGAATATGTATGAAAAAAAGGCTTTGTCTTTCGGGCTTGTAAACCATTCTCTGACATATCAGTGGTTAAAACGGTCTATTATGCATATGTCAGAAGTATCTTGGAGTACGCATGCACAATTTGGTCGCCACAAATATATGTGTATAAACATCGGCTTGAGACCATTCAGAATAGATTTGTTCGACATCTTAACTATCGTTCTCGTAAATCACCTGGAGACTATGAGGAGAGTCGCAACGAGCACAGTCTATTATCCCTAGAACAGAGGCGTATTGTCCAGGATATGAGCTTTTTGTACGATGTTATTAATAGCAAAATTGACTGCGCAGATTTATTATCAAAAATTACATTTAATACGCCAAAATATCGTACACGTCACACATCACTGTTACAAATACCCACATGTCATACCAACTACCTACAAAATTCGGTACTATTTAGAATTGCTAGCACATATAATAAAAATTTCAAAACATTGGACCTCTTTGCGGAGGGCAAACGCGGATTTTTGCAAAGAGTGATGGAGTTGATAAAAAATAATTAAGAAGTATATGTATATGTAGTAATAATTTTTATGAATTTAATATTACTTCTTAAATACTAGTTAAATTCGAAGGGTTGCTTTGTAATTTATATATAGGTATATATTTTTTAAATAATCTCTTGTGTGTTGCTTGTTACTAACTTATAGTTGTCTACTCTAGATTGTAATAATGGATAAATTAAGGAAGCCTGTTATTGGCTATACATTATAACATATATTTATTGTCATTTAATCTAAGTTCATGCTGTTGTTTTTCTCAAGAAATAAAAATAAAATAAAAAATGTGGTGGCCTTTTCAGAGAGCAAGACGTACACGGTGTTTGCGCCGACGGATGCGGCGTGGGCGCGCACGGGTGCAGCGGCGGTGGGCGACGCGGCCGCGGCGCGCGCGCTGGTGGCGCGCCACGTGGTGCCCGGCACGCTGTACAGCGCCGGCATGCGCTACTACCAGCTGCGCAGCTCCATGGAGGACGCCAAGCCGCTCACGCTGCAAAAGAACTCAGGTATAAAAGTGTACCGTCTCCCTTTTTTTTTGAGGGGGGGGGGGGGAAATGCGACCTTATGCACCATGACACCGCGCTGGCAAGGCGCGGCCGTGTGCGGGGCTCTTCGGTCAAAAGATCCGGCCTACCCACTAATCAATTTTCTATACAATCTGAATTGCGCTGGTTCTTCGTATTGTTTTGTGTTTCTACGGTGATTTTTCCTCGACTTCTTCCGAACTTTTTGGTTGATTTGCCTTTTTTTTGGAGAGATATCGGTACAAGCGTTTGGGACACGAAACTATTACCACTACAATTGCAATGTCGACTATTGTCGACCAAACAAACCGAAAACACCTCTTGCACCTCTTGTACTGTTTTACGCGCCAGGGCCGAGACAGTACTGAATGATGATAGCAGCGTTTGACAGCTGCTCTTCTGTATCGTATCATAGTACCCGTGCTTTAGCAGATAAAAGGAAGGTGGTGGAGGTGATTCAGGCAAAGGAATATTTATGAAAATCCAATACCCGTTATCACGTAAGACTTTGGACAACTGTTATGCCGCTCGAAATACCGGCGGAGCTCGTAATACAAATGTGAAACTTGACGTGTTTCTGACAGTACGTATGCACGTACAAGGTTGTGAAGTTCTTTTTTATTAGATTTTAACATCAATGATTGCTTATAAAGACCTATTGAAAAGAGATTATTTTTATTTTAAATGATAATAAAGTTTATTGTAGTGTGTACTAAGATTTTAAACAGACTTTTTCAAATCTTAACAGGTCGCATCAAAGTGAATAACGCGCAGGTGGTGACACACAATATCCCAGCAACGAACGGCGTCATCCACGCCATAGACAACATACTATGAAGACTAGAAAGTAGAAGATAACTAAATCAATCCACAACCAATCTTTTCGTTTCCCTACCTTTCACCCTCGTCCGTGGCTGATGCACAAGCCCTGCAAGCCAAAAATGAATAATAAACTAAATCAAAATTGTCTTTGGTACATCTGCAGGCCTATTTTTTACTCTAATGACAAGTGAAAATTATAATTACCGTAAGCGATTCAATATACATTGCTGGTTGATTTTGAAATTTGGCCATTTTCTCAACTTAAAATCAAGCAATCGATTATAACTCGCTTACAGTGATATACATTTACACTTGTTATTTAGTTATGCAATAGGCATACTGATTATGTGAACGTACATGTTGTACAATCCCATACAGTAGCAACTTACTGAAGTCACTTTTGTAATAACTTCAAAAACATATTTTTAAATGTCAGGAGAAATGCATTTTGCATGATCTTGTTAAATCATTATATCTCATTGATTTCTTCAATAAAAAAATTAATCATTCTGTTCTCAACTATTGCAATTCCTTTCATATTTAAACAGCCGTATTAATTAAAATGCAGACACGTGACGGAACAAGACAAAACATAGTGTAATAAAGCAGAGAATGATACTAGAAGTTTTACTTTTATATTAATAAGGCTGTTAATGCATCTAGACAGTGAATTGTATTTTAATTTGACTGGTGTCAATAGATCTGTAATGGGGTTATAATTTGGATCCTGTCATATGACAAATCCGCTAGTACATCAACATCCCTACTCGGAACTCGTCATCTGTATTAATTTTAAATAATTGTTAAGACTGTAAATACAACTAGCTTTTAAGAAAATAATTTATATATAAATAGTGTTTTTGTAAATAAAACTATAACGTACTCTATTGTAGCAGGTGTTATTTTGCGGAAGTCCATTGTATTACAAAGGATATTGTTTTTTGCTGATTCCGCGCAGTTCATGATGACTTGTCCAACAAGCAGACAAGGTCGACACGTGTTTCGTCTCTCAGCGAGACACATCCTGAAGATGTCTGTCAGTGAGCAAAAAACAATATCCTTTGTAACTATAACGTACTTTAGTTTTTTTAATGAACCTAAATTACGAATTAGAACATATTGTTACATTTAAAAAAGAAAACATATATCTATCACAAAAAGAATTGCATCATAACCATCATGATCAGCCCTTCTCATTCTAGCAATGAATATTGCCAACTTAAAAAAGCACAGATCTACCACAAAGTGCAACCAGAGTGCATGTCAAGTCCACAGACATAATATGTCTGTGGTCAAGTCTTCAATACTTCTCACTCGAACGATGAGTGTTGCTACCTAAAAAAAAAATTATATTTTGGGTAACCTATTTATATTTCGTTTTACCTCATGAAGTGATATATGTTAATGTACTTATTATGTAATCAATATTATACATACAACACGTTAGCTCTTACCGTACATCTCATCTGATGATAAGTTACGATAAATCCGCAGGTGAAAACGAGCATCACACAGCCCTTTATCACTTTCGCATTTTTTCACTTTGAACTTTCAAAATAGAAAAGAGTGAAACTTTTTAATTAACATTATAAATCCTGTAATAATTCAAAAGACTTCTTTTTATTTGTTTGTTTATTTCATTATTTGACATAGTTCAAACTGTATTTTCGATGTCAGGGAATCCTCAACAATCACAAAATTATACTTTTATGTGTAGTTCGATGTGTATGTATAAATTATGTTTGGTGTATGTGTGACTTTGTGTGTGTGTAAGTAAATGCTGTGTGAATTAATGAGGTACATGCATAATGCATGCTGTTATTTAGAAGATTTCCAGTTTCCATTCAATACAACATAGTCAATGTTGACTTGTACATGGCATTGCATTGTTGAAAAGCAAAGGCTGTAGTTCACAGCCTTTTTAACATTGCATCTATTCAGTGTGACATCGTGTGCTTGGTTCTATTATATTGTCGAGGGTGACCCCTAGGTACTTGTCAGACCGCTGCCATGGGATTATTTTATTATTAAAACTGAGCGAGTCAGTGTTGAAAGAGACTAGACGGTGTGTTGGGGTCTGATCGAAGTAGACCGTGGAAGATTTCTCTGGGTTTACCTCTATCTGCCACAAGCGAAACCAGTCAAGTCTAAGCTTGTCTAATTGAGGTTGTATGCGTTTGACTAGATGCTTGGCGCACTGACCCTTGCTATAAAGGGCAGTGTCGCCAGCAAAAAGAGAGAGTTGCATACCTTTCTTAGGGATCGGTATGTCATTTGTGAAAACCGTAAAAAGCGTAGGAGAGAGGGTCGACTCATGCGGGACGCCGGCACGTATCGTACGAGGGGTTGAAAGTGTACCTCCGTGTCTGAAACGAAAGATACGGTTTGACAGATACGATTGTATAACGCGGACTAATCGGTCGGGCGTTCCTGACTCGTGTATTATGTAGTATTTAAAAGTTAATGCGTCGTGCCACACCTTGTCCCAGGCCTTGGTAACGTCAAAGAATACTACGAGGACTTAATGCTTATGGGGCTGAAACGCGTCTAGTATATATTCTAATATATGGCCTTCTTGTTGGGGACATGAGTGCTTAGCTCTAAAGCCAAACTGCTCGTCGAATAATAATGTCGTTAGAGGCGAGGCCATGTAATTCCTTTAAGTAGACAAATTTTGAACTGCAATACCATTATGAGAAATTTTCTTCTGGTGTTAATAGTGATCCTATTACCACAGCTAATATCCGTCTCCACTAAGAAATACGAGCCTATGCTGCCTATGTTAGGGCGATTAGCCCTTAGTCAATCACGCTGACATAGTGCAGATTGGTGGACTGTATATACAACTTTAAATTTTATTTTAATATATGCAGGTGGCGTCACGATAT
The DNA here is from genome assembly GCA_036419045.1 of Scirpophaga incertulas. Lineage (NCBI taxonomy): Eukaryota > Metazoa > Arthropoda > Insecta > Lepidoptera > Crambidae > Scirpophaga > Scirpophaga incertulas. The sequence goes on along the minus strand of CM071634.1, from coordinate 2,635,574 downwards.
TTTCCTTCTCCATCGGATAAATATAGTATATGAAATTCCAAAAACTATAAACACATTGGCTGAATGTCATTTATTCGAACTCTGCTGGGATCACAGCACAACATACGTTCCGTTTTCTGTGAGGTGACGTGTTCTACGAATTGTCTTTTATTTCTTAATATATCGGCGACATGAAAATGGATTTACGGTCGAAGTTCTTTTGGTTCGAATTGGTTAAAGTTATTTGCTCTATTGGAGCATAGCCTGTACTGATTGAGCAAATATCCCATTGCCATTTTAAGGATTCATTATATAATAGTGAAACATTCTTATTGGTTAATGTAGCTATTCAGTTTTGCTCTCTACCTACTAGCGCTTGACTAAACTGGTGGAGATGGTCCAAAGTTCCCCTAAGATTTCCAAACATGACCAATCGGTAGATCCTTGGGAGGCTTAAGCCCAGCAGTGGGCGTTTTGGCTGTAATAATAATGATATATTCAATGACATATTCTGTAGATTGCTGGATGCGTCATTAATTTTTTGTCAAAACAAATCCTACTAATATTATAAACGCTATATTTTAACATAATTCATATTAATTGGACAAGAACTTGAGTTTTGCAATGAATAATGGCACATAAATGAGGAGAAGAGGAGAAAGCAAAGGAGAAAGCGTATCCTGGGTACGTTTCGTGCTCCTTGTGAGGATTCTCAGCCTTCCTCCCCGGGGAAAAAAAATTGCATGGCCCAATGACCTTGATTATTTGCTTAGTGGCAAACATGTTTACGCGTCAGCGCCATCTGTCTCTCGATAATCGCACTACAATGTGCTTCAGTTTAAATTCAATTTATGTTTACCTATTTTATTCGTTCTCTGAGCGACCTATAATTACTTTTTTTGTATACTATTTATATGATACTTATTTTTTTCTTTTTTTTATGAATGCTGTAGAAGCATTTGGCCTCCATTTTACTTGATGGAAAGTGAAGATAAGGCCGAGGATGGAACATGCTTACCCAGTAGGTGCCTATTCACTCTTTTCTTGAAAAGCTCCAAGTTGTACTGTGTAGGGAACAAAGCTGCCCCGGGGACCGGATGGGGTCCCGGAAAGGTGTTAGCGCTGGCGCTCAGGGCGCTCGGGAGCACGGTGAGGCAGCTCTTCACGAGCTGTCTCCGCGAGGGCGTTTCCCGTTGACTGGAAGTCGGCCAGGTTGGTGCTCCTCAGGAAGGAAGGAAGGACCGGCGACGTTCCATCTTCGTTCCGGCCGATCTGCTTGCTGAACGAGGCGGGGAAACTCTTTGAGAGGGTTATCTCCGCTCGTATCAGCGAGCACCTGTCGCGCGCGGTCCCGACCTATCGGACTGCCAATTTGGATTCCGGCGGGGGCGATCAACGCTGGACGCCGTCCAGCGTGTTCGTTCCCTGTCGGAGTCCGCAGTCCGATCGGGGACGATGTCTAACGACACCGCCAACGCCTTCGGCACCCTCCCCTGGCAGGCCATTAGGGAGGCGCTCGTATACCACGAGCTGCCTCCCTACCTGCGGGCAGTGGTCGGGGACTATCTGCGCGACAGGACGATCGGCGTGATGGGACGGGACGGGATGGAAACGTCGAATGCGGCGTTCCGCAGGGGTCGGTGTTGGGACCCCTGCTATGGAACCTCGCATACGACGCGGTCCTTCGCACCAGCCTTCCTCGCGGCGTGAATGTCGTCAGCGTAGCAGACGACACTCACGCCGCGTGACGCTCGTCGTGACGACTGGGGCCGACTTCGGCCGGTGCTCAGGCTTGCTGAGCTTGGGGTGGCATGTGTCGTGCGGGCGATCCGCCGGCTGGGCTTAGAAATAGCGCCTCACAAAACCGAGGCGCTATGGTTCCACGGCCTTCCGAGGCGCCGGGAACCACCCAGCTGCCGGATCCGGGTGGGTGACACGGTGGTCCCGGTGGGGCCGTACATCAAGTACCTGGGCCTCACCCTGGACCGCCGCTGGAGCTTCGAGGAGCATTTCGTGCGGTTGGTCCCCCGAGCCAAAAGGGTGGCGGGCGCATTGCATCGCCTGCTGCCCAATCTCGGGGGACCGAGGGATGGAGTTCGCCGCCTGTACAGGTACCGCCTGTGTAGGCGTCGTGCGATCCGTGGCCATGTGTGGGGCTCCCGTGTGGTCGCAAGACTGCGCGAGGTCCCCCCGCTGCCGAGCTCTGCTACGGAGCCTGCAGCGGATAATGGCCATACGGATCGTACGAGGCTACCGTACAATCTCGTACGAGGCGGCGACGGTTCTGGGACGCTCCCCCCATTCGACATCCTGGCCGACATGTACGCGGCGACGTATGCGTCGCGGCGTGTCGACCGGGGGGGCGATGGGGGGAGCGCCCTGGAACCCGCGCGCGAAGTGCCTAAGCGGGTAAGCGGGAGTGGCACCGACGGATTGTGGCGGCCTGGCGTGCGCAGCTCGAATTACGGATCTGCGCGCGCCAGCGGGCCGTCGGTGCCGTACTCCGCACCTCGAAGCTTGGCTCCACGGGAAGGAGGAGGTCACCTACCGATTGACTCAGATACTCACCGCCGGCGCCGGCGCCGGCGCGCAGCGCCGCCGCGGGTCGCCGGCGGGCGCGAGGAAGTCGCGACCGCTACGGCGACCCGGGATGGACCACGCCCCTTCCGTGGCCGGGGGGCGTCGTCGGTGTAGGAGACCGGGGGAGGTAGTGTAGCCACCCCGAGGAGGGTCTCCCCTGTATCGACGGAGGAGCGGAGGCTGGGGGTTCCCGGAAGTAGCTTGGTAAGTTCCCGGGGGCTCCCTTCATGCCTGAGGAAGGCCATCCCTGAGGTTTTTAGTGGGTAGGCCTCCCCCTTCTGGGGAGGAGAGCCCCACATAACCGCCGGCTAGCCACAGCCGGGTATGCAATTTAATGCATTTTCCTCAGGGAAACAAAAAAAAAAAAAAAAGGGAACTAAGCTGCGGGCAGAGTTCTACTCTCTTGCCGTTCGCCAAATGAATGAAGAAGCGGATCGCTTCGTGCGCTTGACAGGAATATCTGGTTCCTCTGAGATGGAAAGGAGAAGGCGGAATTAATTCGTGCAATTCCAACGCACACTCCCCGTGATATATCCTGTAAAGTACTGTATTTATAAGGTATATATTATTTTAGTGGACTTGGGTAGTTTAGTTATATACAGACTACAGCACATTTAGCTATACAAATCTAGCAAATTCTTTTAAACTTAAACTTAACATTGAATATACAAACTTCAATGTACGGTCAGCATCACAACAAGCTTTACATTTGCACTACAAAAACCTACGCCATTACGAGTGGCATAAGATTGTTCTCAAGGGTTCAAAAGGGAAAAAATGTAATTACATATTATGGTAGATTTATGTGCGGGCGCCTGTACTATGACTATACGTAGAACAAAAATAAAAACAATTGCTACTAAACCTATATTTCTAAGTCAATTCTTAATAATTAGCCAGGCGGCTCAAATGGCAATACAACCATAGATAATAATACTTCACATATTAAAAAGTACACTTCATTATAAAAATCCATAATGTAATTCACACACAAACACACAAACAATTGCAAACTCTACGAACAAACCAAAATAAATACATTTTATTATCACCATTATGTTATCGGAAATCTGTTAAAATTTCCTATTTATGTCATATCACTTTCATGGTACAGTACATAACTAACTGTATTATTTTTTTATCACAAATTGTATTATAATGAGGCATTAGTCTCATCGCAATAATGTGTCGTGTGCCAAGTAAATTCAATTCAAACATTTATGCTTATTTGATTCCGCAAATGTTTCTGTATGACTTTGGTTCATCCGTAGCGGCTGCCATCTAAACTTGTATTATTCATCGTAACTGAACTTCGAAAGCATCATTTTCAATTTAGCAATTTCGTCATCTTTCGCTGCCAATTCTTCTTTCAAGTTCCTTATTGTGTCATCTTTGTTCTCGGAAAAGTTTCTGAGCTCCTCTAACAGTTGGGATGTATCCAGCCTCTTGCTGGGTCGGCGTTGGACGAGCTTACCGATGATGTGGGCAACTCTCGGATAGTTAGCAGTGAGGTGTGCTGGAATTTGACCCTTGCGTAGGTCTGTAATAGTCTTCACTCGCTCCATGTCAGTGTTGAATGGCTCAACCATTTCCAGCAATATAATACCCAGGCTATACATATCACTCTGGAACAAATAAAATAAAATTATAAATCAATAGCAAAAAAACTAGAGGTTCGTTCTTCGGGAGGAATCGACACATTGCCACCACTGTGCATCCGACCTCGACTCGGCCCAGCACACGCTGGCGGAGTGCCCCGCGTGGGCCTCCGAGCGCCGAGTCTTGGTCGCAGAGATCGGGCGAGATCTGTCTCCGCCGGCATTGATTGCGGCAATGCTGGCGGACGAGGGAGGCTGGAGGGCTGTGGCCTCCTTCTGTGAAGCAGTGATGCTCCAGAAGGAGGCCGCCGGGTTCCGTAGCACAGCTGCGGCGCCGCCGCGGGTCGCCGGCGGGCGCGAGGAAGTCGCGACTGCTACGGCGACCCGGGATGGACCACGCCCCTTCCGTGGCCGGGGGGCGTCGTCGGTGGAGGAGACCGGGGGAGGTCCCCTCTAGGCAGGGGAGCGGAGGCTGGGGGTTCCCGGAAGTGGCTTGATGTTCCCGGGGCTCCCTACTTGCCCGAGGAAGGCCATCCCTGAGGTTTTTAGTGGGTAGGCCTCCCCTTTGGGGAGGAAAGCCCCACATAACGGCCGGCTCGCCACAGCCGGGGTATGCAATTTAATGCATTTTCCTCAGGGGAAAAAAAAAGGGGGTGTTCGTTCTTAGGGAAATGTGTAACTTTTTGTAACACACTTCCAGAAAATATTACTGCTTTACCGTTTCATGAATTTAAAGCACATATTAAAAATACTCTAAACTACGATTTTTAATTCGAGTCAGTAAAATGACAAGTGCAACTGTCACTGATACAAAAAAGGGGTCATCCAGAAATTACGTCACACGAATTTCTTGATTTTTTGCCCCTCCCTCGTCCTTGTCACAGTTAGTCACATTTATGAGACTCCCCCCCCCCTAGTGTGACGTCACAAATTTTGAAATTATAGAATGCTAAAAGCGGTTTCGAAAACAGTTTTATTTTCATTTTGATAAAATTAACATCAAATCAATTAACAAAACAAAAAAACGATTACTTATATTAAATAAGTATATGGTTATTTCATGATTTTATTATTATATTTTTCAAAATCACCTACTATAATCAATTAGAAAAATAGTACGTTTCGGGAGTACCCCTATTAATGGATAGAAGAAGATACTATTCTTTTATGTATTTATGAGAGTATACTGACTTTACAATAAAAGTTAATATTTACAGCACTTTTCATACTAATAGTAAGGTCACGGTGCCTAATTCCGTCTATGGGGCGTCACCGTCTGCTTCGAACTACTCTTGTCAAAATTAACTTAGGCTTTCATTATATAATGTCGGTAAAACAGGATAGCTTTCTCGTTCAAATCATATCGGATGGATGACATTGGTTGCCATAGATATTGAATAAACAGCATTTGAAGTTCAGTTGAGTTTCGAAAGTGACAAGTGAGTGAGTTAAGTGGACATTTTATCAAAGGTAAATATAATATTATTAGATTTTTTGTAATGGAAAAGTACTACATGTGTAGTTTAAAGTATGCTTATGAGATGAAGTGTTATTGTTTTGCAGTATAATGTTTAATCAATTAATAATCGTTTCTGAAAGATTCGTCACCTCAAAATCGTGAAGTGGTGAAGTCCGTCTACATTGGATGGGGTAAATTCGTCATATGCCGGATTTTCCTAAATCAGACATTGCAAACCTTTTTTGCTCCTGGAATTTATATATAATAAAACATAATATACTTTCAAATAGTTTAGTATTACATTTATAGATTTCATTTATTTTACAAATTCCAAATGTATAATTTGTTTCAGAATGGCTTACATCGTCTTATATAATGCGAAATTATAAAAGAAAAACGAGCAAAGGTTCTTACGACAAAAATGACTTGCGTGAAGCCATATTATCAGTACGCAATGGGAGATTAAGTGGGTATAAAGCTGCACAGCTGTATAAAATACCAAGAATGACTATTATGGACCATGTTAATAGGAAAAGAAAGTCAAACATTATTGGGAGGAAACCTGCGCTGTCTTCAGAAATTGAAAGGAATCTCGCATCATGTATTCATACAATGGAAAAACATGGGTTTGGTCTTACTAGACCTGGCTTGTAGCACGTACTTTTTCTATACCTACTCAACTTAGCGTATAAAAAAAATTGAATTTGTATTATTTTCTACTCTTATTTTGCAAAGCAAAACTTGGTAAAAATTCAATAGAGGTTCAATCTGTAGTGGATCAAAGTTGCTATAGATTACAAAATGATTTAAAATAATAACTTTTATTAAACACCTAATATTTAAAAAAAATGTGGTGATAGGTAATGAAAAAGGCTTGTCAGAAGTTTTTGTATTGTCACTTATCCTAATGAATACAATTTTTTTTCTTTTTTGTAAGTAATGCTTATAAAAAATTAGGTACAAAGAATGTATCTCAAATACATGTTAATTTTAAAAACAAAAAGACTGATTGAGAGACTTGAAAAAGAAATTCTAGAAGAGTAAGCGTAATTGGTAAAAAAGATTTTAATAATTTGTTCCTTAATACCTACTTTAATAGTTAAATATTTATTTTGTACGGTGACTATTCCTCATAAATAATAATGTTAATAATTTTTGTAGTGAGTACTATCGTTGATTTGAGTTTTTTCAGATTTTTTAATTTTGTATTTATTTTTGTTAATTTTTTGTTTCTTTGATTTTATTAGTAGATACTAACAATAATAAGACTGATTCAAATTCAGCCAGCTGATTAAAACTAATCTATCCGCAATAAATGATTTTAATTAAATGTAGTTTTATTTTACAGTTTCTACATCGTATAAACTAGGTTTACTTTCCCTGACTTTGTCAGTATGCCGGAATAGCCCCCAAAAAATATTTTTACGCATAAAATGAGATCTAGACCCTATTTTTAGGAGTAGAAGACATATAATTCACCGCCATTCGCCAGTTAACGTTTTACATAGGTCTAGAATCAAAATCGTTTTGTTGTTGGCTTAATTATTGCTACATGACGGACTTGCCCCGTGTGGCGGGAAAATCCGTCTAGTGAGAATGTTTTTAAAATATATCCTTTATCTTAAAAAGTAGATAGAAATAAGAAAAAAATATAACTTTTACAAGAAGTTACATAACACTATTTTTTGATAGCCACTTAAAATTTTGTAGATATTTGAAGGTTTGCTAATTACGTTCAAACAAATTTAGATTTTAGAAAAGTATGCCGGAATTAGGCACCGTGACCTTAATAATTTAAAGTTTGTGTTTTAACAGTTAGCTTATTTGATTTAATAGATTTTGTAATGTGACGTCACGAAATTTAAGATCCCTCCCACCCCCTTGTCACACAATGTCACACTTCGTCAACCCCCTCCCTCCCCCTAACCGTGTGACGTACTTTATGGACGGCCCCAAGGGTGACCCACTACAACCCACTACAATAGTGATGTTCGGCAATCAATAGATTTAGACATTTAGACCTAATTTCACCATACTCTGTTTGTTAAAATAACGTCTTGTTAAACCGTTAACAGCTTGTTAGAGTTAGCAAGTGTCCCACCATTAATGACTGCTCTAGTGGTTCGTTAATCTGTAACAGACGATTATTTTACTGTCAAGATGGACGCGGCGTACAATTTTATTATGGATGACGAAGATTTTTTAACAAATTTAGATACTTTAGACAGCATAGTACGACGTCTGAGGATTTTTAAAGAACGGCGTGACTATTTCGACGAATACGATTTCTGTACAAGGTTTCGTTTGTCTAAAGAAACTGCTATGAATGTATTGGAGTTAATTGAAAACAAACTGGAATTCCCATCAGACCGGTCAGTAAATAATGCTAATTTAATAAATAATAATAATATTTTTTTTTTATAATTCCATGACCTACACAAACAATAGAGAAATAACCTGGCAAAACCAAATATTATGCGCTTGCTTTAGAAACTTATAGAGAGAACGACAATTTAATTTGTTCACATTGTATTGCTACTTGACACATTATACGACCAGTAGAAATTAGACGCATTTCCGTATAGTAAGAGTGATGCACGACGACACTATTATTTGGTTGTATTACAAATTGAATGAACGTTTCGCAATTCATTCAGTTAACGGTTGATTTAGTAATGGCTTGTTAATTTTACAATGTAGGATCTAGAATAACTTAACAACTCTGTTAATTTTTTAACAAGCCATTACACAACAGACGATTAGTTTAAGTTTGGTGAAATTAGGTCTTAGTCATGCTTTATTTTATTAGGTATCAAAGCTTTTTTTTATTGTAAATATGTAATACATACCATATTAAATAATATGATTTGTGACACATGACACTGAAAATGTCATTTTTACTGACTCGAATTAAAAATCAAACTTTAATGAAAAAAGGGTATTACAAGGTCAATGATTTCTTGAATGATAAAAATGCTTGGATGTAAATTTTTACGATATTTAATTTCCTGAATAATTAAATTAAACATGCTTGGATGTAAATTTTGCGATATATAATTTTAATGATACTATAATAAATGATATTTTTGTTTTTGTACCGGACATATACATATCAGATTTGTTTAATGCGATGTGACTGTTTTGGCGGAAATATATATTTGTTAGTTGTTTTAACTTGTATCGGAGGTTGGGTTCGGACTCGTATGTAAATGTACATACGAAAATATTATATTATGTATGTTAGCTTTATTGTAGCTTTAAGTTTATTTTTTTTTTATAAATGACTAATTGTAAATAACGATTAAAAAAGAGGAGATAAAAAATAAACCCTGAGAGTTTCTTGCCAGTTCTTCTCTAGGGCCTCCCAATTTCCGAACTGGTGGTAGAGTTTGACGTCAATAAGTGCCTGCAAAGGTCTATGTTGAATAAAGAATTTTTGAATTTTGAATTTTGGACTGTGTACCCGGCTTCCAACTAACGACTCTGTAATGATACAGGAGAAAAAAAAATTGCCCTTGCTGGTTCTTTCCAGTACAAGGGCTCCCGTCGTAGACTTGTAACCAATGGCGTAGCATCTTTGACATTCAAACAAAAGTAATTGTAAAATCCTATTTGAAGAATAAATTTTTGATTTGATTTGATAGCGATTTGGAAAATATTTTTATATGCTTATATACATTATTTTGTGGAATAATTGAAAATAAAATCGACACTAATTCGTAGAAACTGGAATAACAGAGATGAATTACAATGTGACTTTTTGAGATGTTACTACTTTAGGTATTTTGTCAAAATTCTCTTAGCTGTTAACTAAGCTTCTGTTTATTATATAGCTTCCGCCCGCGGCTTCACCCGCGTGAAATTAGTTTTTGTCAATCCTGGTCCCTTATGTCTAAGAGACTCTTATAGGGGCTAGCCTCATGGCTTTGTAGTTCCCGTTCCGAATCCGTTCCGTTCGAATTTCGGGAATTCCGTTTGTAGAAAAACTCTGCACATCCTATGAGACCTACGTACCAAGAATTATGGTCTTATCTTCAATTCAATCCCTATTTCACCCCACACTATTAAAATTTTCAAAATGCTAGAACAAACGATTTTTTGTTTCTTATGACGTGATATTTGACGAACTTGCATACTAACTTTCAACCCTTATTTCACCCCTAGCTGGTCGAAATTTCAAAAATGCTAGAACAAATGTTTAATGATTTCTTATCAAGTGCTTAAATATAAAGTTTCATGGTTTTATCTTTTAAAATTAAGAAATCCCATACAAATTTTCAACTTCTATTTCAACCCTTTCATCCCTTTTTTTCGAAATAAAAAGTAGCCTATGTTCTGTCTCAGGGTCTAAAGATTGTCTGTACCGAATTTCATCAAAATCGGTTGCAAGGTTTAAGCGGGAAAGCGTAACAGACAGACAGACAGAGTTACTTTCGCATTTATAATATTAGTTGGGATTTTCTTACCAGTTATGTATTCCGTGCTAATTAGTTAGTTTTAATTATTTTACCATACAATTTTTCATTAAATGATTTTATAAAACCTTAGGTTAAAGCATAATTATTTTAAATGCAGAAATGATAAATAAGTTTACCTTGGGATTACATTGCCCTTCCAATTGTTCAGGAGCAGCATACAAGTGTGTGCCTAAGGCCAGACCGCTGTGGGATTGTTGCAGTGGACAAGCTAACCCAAAGTCACCTAACAACACCTTAATTTCTCGTTCAACGTGAACCACAAACACATTGCTAGGCTTGATGTCATGGTGAATTATCCCACGTGAATGTATGTAATGCAGCCCACTAACCAGCTGCGTAAACATTTCTAGAATTAAATCAATGTGTTTGAATGTCACCGGATAGTTTAATGCTGATGACAGTGGTGAATCGAGTGTTGGGCTTTCTCCTGATTCAGCAGTGAAGTCTTCCGAACTCTTTCTTGGCATTGCAATGTTACGTTCATCAAGCCATTGCTTCAATGTTTGCTGGCAGTATGTCATTTGTATATATAACGTGGCCCACTTTAGGTTGACTCGGGAGCAATGCTGAAATTCCTTGCTCATCCTACACAAGGCATTATCCACATGCTGTGTTTGTGTTTCATCATCACTGTCGGTCTCCAATGTGTCATCAGTGGAATAATTATTTTCATCTTCTAGACTGTTAGAGTTTTTGAAAGATATAATAAAGTCTGATTGGTTCTGGTTGTTATAATACAGTTCTTTAGAGTTGTGAGTTTTGAAAGACATTATTATATTGGGTTGCGCTGATGATAAAATATTTGTTGTTGAAAATTCATCACTGTCAGTATCCATTTGTAGTTTTTTCTTTGTTTTTATGTTTGATTCAATCATTGGTTCTAGCCATGCTGCTTTATAATTTACAATGTTTTGATGATCCAGACTTGCTATTGTTTTTACCTCAGATAAATGTAACATAACTGAATTAACATCACTAGATTTTATATACACTTTCTTTACAGCATATTCTACCCCATCCAAGCGATGTCTAGCCTTGAAAACACTTCCAAATCCACCTCCGGCTATGAAAAGAAGCTCTTCAAACTCTCTATGATAGCGTGACCACTCTAGTCCGGATGGCTGAATAATTGGCCAAGTCACCGGCAATGTTATTGGTATCTCTGATCCATTTGCAACTGTAACAAGCTGGTACAAGGCTCTTTGATACTGACTTCTCATTGCCTCAAACTCACCCATAGCATAGGAATTATCAATGAGGTTCATACTATGTAGTTTCTCACATATTGTCGTGTACAATTGATTTGCTCTGATATTATCCTTTTCGAGCAATGAGCAGAGCTGTTTCACCAGAGACTGAACAAGTAAGCTGATTGGTGTAGTTGCTGATGACTGAACAATTTCGATTTGCTGCATGCTTTGTTGTAATAGTGACTCATTTTGAGTGCTCAAAGGCAAGCCTGTAAATTGAAATTTTACATTATACTCTATCATCATTAATTATTTCAACCAAGAGACACCCACGTACTGGAAATAGACTGTGGTACTGCTATCAGTTTTTTGAGCACACTACCCAATGGTTATGGTCTGCTAGACTAGTCCTTTTGTATAGTTTTTAGTTACATATATTTTAAATATTTAAAACAAAAATTCTAAAAATGTTAAATAATAATCTTCATAATTTCTCTTATGTATATGACGTTTGTAAAATGTACTTTCAAAACTGTTGCTTGTAATTAGTTTTAGTACTACAATGTATTGCACTACCAACTAGTAAAACAATATCCTTTAGATTTATTCAAATCATGTACAGTTCAGTGATAAAAAGTGAACAGTTTATAGAAGATTAAGCCATGATCTTATACTTATTATACTTTTATATTTATTTTATATATATTATACTTGAAAATTTTGAATTGTTAAAATAATAAAGTTTGACATTCAGAGACATTATTTTATAAATGTATTGTTACCTTATAAAGCTGTTTTTAATTACTCGCAACAGCATTGAAAATAGTTGTACAATGGTCATAAACAATTGAAAATTCATTACTTGACTACAAGCCTAAAGCAATATTAGTCTCATACATAATTTTCACATAGATTAATGAACTAGTTTTGAATATAATATATTTTTTTTAAATTATTTCATCAGAATATTTGTAAATACTAATACATCAAAGATTTTAAGACTACAAATTTTGGTTTAAATAATTTGAACACAATATTAATAAACATACTAAAACATTAAAGACTGTTAATTTTGTTTTGAATTATTTGTTTTTAATTATTAATTATATCAAAGACTAAGACTGTAATTATTAATGAGATATAAAATATTACCTTTACCTTCCCGACAACAAGACTGTCATTGTTGTCTTATTAAGCACTATTTTAGAATTTAGCACTTGCTATATAAAAGTTTACAATTAATGTAAATTTTCAAGTTTAAGAATATTAATTTTGTTATTAATTAAAGACATACTCTAAGTAAGATATTGGTAAGAAAAAAAAACATAATATTAAAACTGATTTAGATCATTGAATATTTGAATAGCAAATTGTTTATTATATATAAACCTAATTTGGCCCTAATGAATGGTCATTAAGGCTTAATGTGTATCATGATGGCATAATACACATTAGGTGTTAGTAATTATATAAGTTGTTATAAGACTAAAAGAAAAGCTTGCTAAAATACACACTACTAAGTAATTTCCAGGTAACTAGAGTACCAGTACAGTAGACCCTCTTTAAACCGGCACTGCGCTAATCCGTCACTCCAGTAATTGGGCGCTCTCAGATGGGCGTGATGAAGTAATCATGTTGAAACATGATATATACTTGTATAACAAACAAATACCGAACGGCCAAAAAGCAAAAGAAAATTGACAGTTTCTTTACTCCAATAGAATAAGTCCACCAGAAGTGTAAGCCTTCGTATGCTTATGTTTCTGTTTACAATAGGCCTAAAATGATTATGTATATTAAAACATATTTTCTGTAAAGAGACAATTAAACTCTTTTTGTCTGTAATTCAATACATAATTATGTACTTTTTACTTAAAACTTGAAAATAAAACTATTTTCTAGTAATCCAGCCTTTTTGTTAATCCACTGTAATTCAAGAAAACTAAATAAGATCAATAATACTGCTCAATAAAATGAGGATGAAAATTTCTTTGTTAAGACAAAGAGAAGTGTTAAATAAAAACTTCAATAAACAACTGTGCTTACCATAAGTCAGAGACTTGGCCATTACTTGAAATTTCACAAATTAAATATGGTTACAAGCACAAAGAAAGACAAGTTGCATACTTGTCTTTCTTGATAAGGAATGATAAGGAAGAATTGCAATGATAAGGAGTGTAAAAATAATAATAATAAAGTTGGTCAAAGAAATAGCAGATTAAAGTAATGATAACTAATATCATGATATCTATGAAAACAAATAAATGTTACAGTACAGTAAAGGAACCAGGAAGGAAGGATCTACAAACATTTTATATTATTATGGAAAAAAATGAGAAATTATAGCGCAAAATGTAGCCTCTTTATATTACACTTTTTTAGCAGATAGAGTGAACTTTTGTTAATGTATATGAACACACCATAAAAGCTCCATTGAATGCTACTTTGAATTCTTACCTACGTCAAATGACTTGATAGTTGCAAGAGAATCCCACTTGTCTTTATGATGGTCTTCCATGTTTACATCACCCGTGTGCTAAATACTAGAGCAAAAATCACTGACTTAGATCTTGAAGCCACGATTTTACTTCGCTAAAATCTCCCACAAACATGTTTAATCAAAAACTAATGAGTTTTCCCTAACATTATTTTGAAATTCATGTTTTCCAAAATACTTTTTTACAAACAGAAAATGTAAATGACCAAAAATTCTAAATGTCTAATGGTAATGTCAAAATGTCAATGCCAATTGCCAAATGTGATTTCACAGGCCATATAATGACTGCGTTCCACTTAACATCAATAGTGATAGTCTATAGCCATTCCGATAGATGTTTCGAGAATGATTTCTATAGTCCTTAAAATGTAGCTTGAAATCACGCCCATGAAATACTGAATTTCGTACTAGCACACACAAAGACAGAGCCTATCAATGTCATTATTTATACGCATGTCAACCTAAATAATGATGCAATGAATCATCGTGAACGCAAAATAAAACTTTTTGTAAAGGGTCGGGATTACAATATAATAATGGATTTAAGGTGTATTCCTTTGTGAAAATAAATGAAAAAAAAAACTAGAAATCCGTAGGCAACGAGTTCAAAAATAACAGCTAAGGTAAGCGTATGAATAATATTCGGCTCCTGGTCTTTGTTAATATGGCGCCAGCATTCGAGAACAATCTCTCTGCTGGAGCCGAAGAAGCCGGTACCAATAGGTACTTACACGTCAAACGTGTGAGATTGGGATAAGCTCCTTCATAGCTTTTTCAGGATTCTAAAGCGTCTTCTTTTAATTCTATTAGAGGCGCAGCTATGTACAAGTTAATTCAGATGCCTGAATGTGACTTCGACTGGTTCTCATAGTCTCCAACAACAGCTTATTGTGGGTTTCCCAAATGTCATCATTATCGACAGCGGCCGAAGTTATTGACAGTGGGTATTCCTCAGGTTCTCGGTTTTCTGCAATATATCGTTTTATGTAGTTCATAGTTCTTGCCAAAGCTGCTCCATCATCAAGGTGTAATTTTTTAAAAGCACAGTTCATCGATTAACTCCGTCTAGTGAATGTTTGATGAAATGAATCAACTAAACTGTTTCAAAAGCACAAAAGGAATGCCATCATAGATACACAGATGGCGTTAATGTAATATTATGGAGCTATGATAGTATTCTTTGGCAGTTCGCGTTCCGGGCTCCGAGCCAGAAGACCAAACGTAATGTCGGGTGCAGTTATTGCATAATTATAAAAAAAATATTATTAATCGATTATAAATAAAAAACCACGTAATAAAATCGATTTTTAATTTTAAAACAATCGTTTTTTAATCGATTATTTTTTCACATTCCTAGTCACAGTGATTAAGATAGCATTTATATATATATATATATATATATATATATATATATATATATATATATATATATATATATATATAATATATATATATATATATATATATATCAGTTTTTATGGAATCAAATAAAAAAAATATCTAGTTCAACTTGACAATAGTAATAATAATCTGTGAACTTGACAATATATATTGTGTACCTATTGTGGTACAGGCTGAAAGAACTTATTTTTTTCGTCACAAATCAATATAACCAAGTTTACAATGTCAGTCCATGTTAGTTTTCATTCTTAGCTCGCGATGTAATGCTTTATCTTGTTACGTTTCGGTGGAAATGCACACCAAAAAGTATATGAATTAAATGTCTGGCGTGGGCTTGCTTTTTTTGTCATAATGAAATAGCATTGTACGTATTTAATTCCCCTGCCTTTACGAAAATGAAGAAGAGAGAAAAAATGATATAATTTAGTAAACAAAAAAAAAATGACAAATAATCTCTGAGTATGCGCCTATATATTAATTATAAATAATTTAGTTTCAGTTTGCAAAATGAATCTTTTGCCTAAAAGTCACAAACAGTTCAGTGACAAAGATTACTGGAATAATTTTTTTAAAAAGAGAGGGAACAGGGCGTTTGAATGGTAGGTTATGAATTTTGAAAAACATGGATTAGTTGTAATAAATTTGGTGATTTTACTACATGATAAATTAATTTAATTGGTGATAAATTAACGTTTTTCTTTTTTTTTATATATCTAAGCAGGTAGTTAACTGAACTCTGTTTTAGGTATGGGGAGTACTTAGAGCTTTGTTCTCAGTTACACAAGTATATAAAACCGAAAGATGCGATTTTGATCACAGGATGTGGTAATTCGTCCCTGAGTGCTGATTTGTATGATGTTGGCTATCACAATATCATTAATATTGATGTTTCGGAGGTAGTAATTAAACAAATGTCTTCAATAAATTCAGAAAGAACAGACATGAAGTTCTTATGTATGGATGCAATGAATACTGTGTTTAAAGATGAGGAATTTACTGTAGTATTAGACAAAGGAACTTTAGATGCTCTAATGCCTGATGACACTGCAGAAACTATGTCTAGAATTGATAAATACTTTTCTGAAGTGAAAAGAGTTTTGAGACTTGGAGGAAGATACATATGTGTCTCCCTATTGCAAAGTCATATTCTCAATAAACTTTTAGAAGTATTTTGTGATAATTCATGGATGTTTAGAATAGTTCGATGTCATGAAGCAGAAGAGAAGAATGCAAATGATGGTGATGGTACAACAATGCCTGTTTTTGTGGTAATAGCTACAAAATTCAAAGCAATGTCTGAATTGGTAGGTTTTAATTTTTCTGTGTTTTATACAATTCTTAACACTATTTAAATGATGTTTATTTAATGGCAAACTGCCAGTTGTCAGAATGCTCTTCTGTCTACTAGCAAATGCATCCATAGGTAAGCAAATCTAATACTGCTACTTCAAAACTGGTTGCTAATAAATTGAAGGTTTAATATAAGTTTACGGAAATGTGACACTCTGTGTTTTGTAAGTGCTAATTCTTAGTTGACAAAACAAAATGTTTACAGATCTTAGAAGTCTGTTTGGCTGGTGAGAAGATGATAAGATTAAGCACACCAAGTGAACTAGCTGGCTATGTGAAATCCACACAGGATGCAGCTTTTGTTACTAACGGTCTTGCTAAGACCAGTTTACATGAAGATAATGAAGTGAGTACAGGACAAAACAGATATTAATCCATTACAATAAAACTAGTACAAAATACAATAATTAATATCAAGAAATATTAGAAAACTGTAATTGAATAGAGAATTTTTTTATTGCACACAAACAATAGAAAATGAATATAACATTTAAAAAAAATGTGAGATATTGTGATATTATGAATTGAATGTACCATATGAGATAATTTTTCTGATATTAAAAATAATATTTTTACTGTAATATATTGAAGTGTGTAACTGCTACAGTGGGTTTAAACTAAGTATTTTCATTTTTCTTATCTAAAATATTCTTGTCTTAATTTATACCTTCTATTTTATCAATCAGGTGTCTCTGGATCTTATGCAACCTGGTGAAGATTCCCCACGGTATACTTTATACATAGTAGACCAAAAACGCAACCACCAAACACTGAACAAGTATGCAGTCTTCATTGTACCACAGGGCAGGTCAGTTGTAATTTTGGCAGTCCTTAAAGTTGAATTTTTGTCATTCTTGTCTGTATGTTACAATTTGGCATACACTATATAAAACGTGTTCCAAAATTCAACAATAAGTGGCCACCAGAGAATGGACCTACTCATGGCTACTTGAGAAAAAATAGAAGAAAAAAAAATCTCATCTTTTTTTAAATTACTAAATAAAAATGAAATTCTTCAATCAACATTCCTTATGGTATTTTTAACTAACATCACTACAATTTTTCAAATATTTCACATATTTTGTTTGTATTGACAACCTAATTAGCATTGTTATACACCAAAACCCTTAAAAATACCTGAATACAGATAGTTTTTACACAAAAATATATTTGATATATTTCTTCTACTAAAATTTTCAAAGATTTTTACTTTCAGTTCACTTTCACGCATCGTGGTGTATAAAAATTGTATCGACACTACTATGGCAAGTTATTTAAAAAGTTGACACAACTAACCAAGATTCCAAAATGGTATAATACTTTATGGAAACTAGCCACAAAAAATACCAACTAATTATAAACAAAATCGATAATTTTAAATGTGTTACTTATTATACTATGGGCTCAAAACAGGACTTTTGTTAGTGATAAATATTGCTTGATTAAAAACGAATCATATAAATAATTTTAAATAAATTTTATTATATTATTAATATTACACTAAATGTTCAAATTGTTGCCATCAGCATTAATACAGGCACGACATTGCCTTAGAAATGACCGCTTTATTCGCCGTGCATTTCTTCTGCCATTGATATGATCCGCAGCTTGAGTGATTTTTTGCCGAAGCTCGTCCAATGTTGCAATGGGTTTTGCGTAAACTATCTCTTTGAGACAGCCCCAGTAGAAGAAGTCCAGTGGGTTTAGGTCAGGCGAACGGGGTGGTCATAAGATAGGACCATGTCTCCCGATCCAATGTTCTTGATATTCTTGGTTTAAATATTCACGCACAGGACAGGCAAAGTGTGCTGGAAAAAGTATCATTAATATTATGCCCATCGAAGTGGGTACGGGTCATTTACCTATAAACATACAACTATTATATGATCAAACATTTATATAAATTAGACTTGACTCAATTATGACATCGCGATTGCAGTGTATTTAGTATGGAGCGTTTTCTAGCAATCCGTCACAACGAAATGCCACAAATATATCGCTGTATTTACAAAACTAATAATCGCAGATACATCGTTACTTCTACAATATTTCGCAGCTAAAAGAGTAGTCTTATTATGCATAGAATAAAAAAGTCATTTACCCAATTAAAATGACTAAATTACTATTATTATCATGATATGTGTCGTGTCAAGGTGTCGCCATTTCTGAGATCCTAGTTCGAATCCCGGTGGTCGCCGATGTTTGTGTTATGAATGCGAGCATTTGTACCTTAGTCATGGTTTGCAATATATATTTCTTTAAAAAATATTTATATATGTTTAATATATGTATGTCTATCTGAGCTTAGTTTGGGCTAGGCTGAGTGATGTAAGTGTAAGAAATATTTATTTATTTATTAATATTATATCATACCTAACTATTGTGAACTGGTTCGCCCTTGACTGTCTTTGTTTACCGAGTGCAACGCAGGAGTCTTGGAGATGTTCCCGATAAAAATAAAATTCTAACAAAGTAGAAAACCGTGGCACCGTGCTCCCGCGCACGTACCGGTAGCCCATATTTCATTCGCAAAACATCTACACACACTCCAGTCACTATCACAACGCACTCTGGAACTGTTCTCCTTTGCTTCGAAATTGTAGAAAAAAGAAATAAAGTATTTCCTTTGTGTTAAAATAATATTGCATAATAGTGTTTGCAGGAAATACGAGCGAGTTATTATTCCAGGTAGGTATATAGTCTTTTTCAACAAAATCATATAACATTTTTGATATAATTTATTTATAAATTAGGTTAATTTAAAGAAATATTTTTATGCGCAATAATTAAAAATAACACGTACGATGACATTTTTTAGAAAGAAAGTATTTGTAACACCTAATAAAGCTAATGATTCAATAGCGCGTTCAGGTTTATCTACGACAATATGAATATTTAAAATTAATGTCGACTTCGATGCCACAATAGAATCAGTTATCTATTACTGAAAGTATTTTAGCAAACATAGTATCTTCAATATACTAAGATACAAAATGAATTTTAAAAAAAGTTTAATAGTTACAAGATGGAAATACGTTTGTTATATCTTGCATCTGTATTTCAGATAATTGTATCTTAGATAAGTTACATCTCCGTGGCTTAAGTTATTATTTTTGACAACATTCTCCTCTTTTTTTTTTATGTCCGCACTGAGATTATGCGCATGGGATATCCATCTGTGTCAGTATTATTTTGGCAGTATTATTTCTGTCATCAATCTCTTTTCATCTCCACACTCAGATTATTCGTATGCGAATCTAACTGTGTCAGTCTTATTTTGGAAGTCTTATTTCCGTCTTCATATTCGTTATTCTCCTTGTAATATGACTGTCGTTTCTCCTCATCACTTGCCTTCATCATCTCTGTTACCGGCGCTGCTTTCAAACTATTTATTTTTAATCTATTTAAAATCCATCACAATATTTCATAATTGTACCAACCTTTGAAATATCCTTTATGAATTTCCTTTAATATATATTGACGTGTCAACCGATAGTCGGACCGCGTAACTGCCGCCAAGCCGTCTCAAGAAAGTTGCATTTAGCCCCGCAATACCTCGATCAGCACAAACGTATCCCGGCGTTTTATAAATGACCTGTCCGATCCAACAACTTTCCCTGCAAAATATCTTTGCGATATATTATAAACGCATTATGTTAAATAGGTTGGTCCATTCTGTGCTTAACAGTTCCTAATTTATCTACCGCCTACGTTGTGGTCTCTTGTAACATTAATGCCGTTCGGTTTAATAGTAAATCGATGTCTACAGTTTGTACGATACTGCGATTTATTGATCCTGTGCAGTGGTTTCTATAATTACTCTTCGATAACAGAGAATCAGTAGATGTAAATTTTCAAGTAATGAGTTCTAAAGTTTACAAAAATGTAAATCGAAATTGGACAAGTTCAGTTATTAGAAAAATGTTACTATAGTGTACCTACAAGACTTTGTCAATCATAAATTCTCTTATGTACTATAAATTACACATAATAAAAGTAATCAACTCTTAGTTGTTTTGTATATGCAATATTGTTTTTTTTCTCAGTAAATAAGTAAAATTATGGCAACGTCAGCGACTGATCAAGAGTTCTCACCGCCCTATGCTAATTGTAAGAACGCGCCCCCGCCAGATATGTTACGGTCGGCCTAAAAAGAACCGATTCGAGTCAAGTCAGCCCCCCTATCCTCGCGCCCTAGGCTGCAGCCTAATCAGCCTAAGGGTTAATAATAATGGACAACGTAAAATAATACTTACAAATTTGACAGAATTATCGAAAAATTTAATTTCTCTACAAAATGTTATCAAAAAATATTATCAATGATGGCATCGCTATTATGTTACATTTACTAACTTGACATTCTATTTTAAAGAATATAATATAATTTTGCTGTAAAGAATATTTGCACGCTTACAAGTAAAACTTGATGGACTTTAACCTCCTTATCACGTCAAGTCATAGGGTCAGGACCGAGGGCTGCGTATTGTCGGTAATAGGCCATTACGGTCGTACCGCCTCGATCAGTTTGGATCCGATATAATCGCCGTGGCACTAGGTTGCGGTCCAAATCTTCTTCCCTTCTTATGGGAGGTCTACCAACGCTTCGGTGTCCGGCATATGCCGCTCACCATGATGTTGTCGCACCACTCTTATGTACACATAGTGACGTTAGAGCGAGATGATTGGCGAAGCGACGACGATATATGGTTTATTCGATTTTAAAAGAGCACACACTGCAGTCATCACCCGTCAGATACTTTCAGTTAAAATGAAGACCAAGAGTTACCATGTAGTCTGTAAACAATATATCGCACTAATAATACAATAGTGTATCAACTCAAAACGTCGTAATTGACATAATACTATAAACACACGCAAAATTTGATTCCTCACGCGTGATCAAGACCGTCGTTCGATTAGTGCAAAAACAGAATAAGGATAAATTAAAAAACTTATGTGACAGTTATTCAATTTGCAACTATTACATGAAGTGAGTAATAAGTTTTTTGTTGATTCTGAAAAATTTTCGATTTTGAGTTGATACACTATTGTATTATTAGTGCGATATATTTGTTAGTAGAAGCTTGTTTCGCCAGATCTTCATATGTATGTCGCATCTTTCATCTAAATCCCACACGTCGGTCGTTAGGAAAACATTATCAGTAATTATCTATTTAGACGCATACATATGTGAATATTTAACATTGGTCTGACGCTCTTATGGGGAAGGATCGTGAGGTAACTTGCACATATTTGCGAAGAAATTCAAAAATGCATGTAGTCAACTGATTCGCTTTGGGCCAGCGTGGATGACTAAGGCCTAACATAGTGTGGGTAGGATCATACCCCTCGGTGGGGGCGTATATAGTAATCTTAATAAAAACGTATCTTTGTTGAGATTGGATCATTTGTATCCGGATCAGTATAAAGATTCGAATCAGTAAAGTGCTTCATTTGCATCATTTGTATCAGTGACTCTGTACCGATTTAATCGGTTCAGAGTCACTGATACAAATATTCTGATATCTGATACAAATACAGTGATATAAATATTAACCTTGATTCATTTGTATCAGTGACTCTGAGTCAATCGTGTAAGCGTTGCGTATCGAATGAAACCGAGATGCAATTGAGCAACGTAATCCGAAGCGCTCCGAACTATTTACTTATCTCAATCGTGCGAGCCGCGTGCCGATTAAAACCGAGATGCAATGAGCAACGTAATCCGAAGCGCTCCGAACTATTTATTTATCTCAATCGTGCGAGCCGCGTGCCGATTAAAACCGAGATGCAATTGAGCGAATGATTCATTTGAAGCGCTGTTAGAGATTTGAATCGGTGAATAACTTAGAAGAAACGAGTCACTGAGTCGTTTCTGTAAAGATTGACACATCTCTAGTATATAAACTGTGATGTTGAAGATATTAGTAAAAAAATATTTAAATGCATTCCCCCGCATCAAAGGAGTGAAGCAAATCCGGGGGATTTTCTTTGAACAACAAATAAAAAATTGGATATATCAGTACAATGTCAGTCGGATTTGATTGAAATAATGACTCGTATGGAATTTAAACACAATTAAGCAATTTTATGGTTCATTGTGCTTATATTATAAATCCACATGATAGCCCAAAAATATCGTCGGGAACTTATTTTGATTCAAAATGACATTTGACATAATATCAAAATAAAAGCATATTACATTAGCAAAACTCGCGCGCAGTTTTTTGTACGGAATTAGACAAGCCACGCCCGCCGAATTAAAAATATACCCAAATTTTATTAATAAACTAGAATGTTATTATTATGATCTATACTAAAGAGCACTGACTTCGTTATTTGTGGCTGCACGTGTATATTTAACACGAGTTTTTTACGAGCGTATGCGTTTGCGTAAACATCTACGTTGTTATCACTCCGTTATTTTTAAACAAATAAAAAAGAGAAATGAGCAAAACGAGTTTATTAGGAGAAAACAATTATACAGTTTCGAGTGTTTCCTGAATCCTGAACTAGTTAAAGAACTGTATTTCGGGAGTCAGTAAATTAAATAATAAAAGAATAAAGTTTTTAATCTTAATAGAAACTAGCGACCCGCCCCGGCTTCGCACGGGTGCAATGAAAAAATAGTTATAGTGGGTTATCCCTAATAGATAGACATACTATCGCGGACATTTTTGTTGAACTTTTTAAGGTGGACAATACTGTAGTACATTATTTTGGTCTATCTCGTAGGGTTCAGCCAGCGTTTGTGCAATATAATCGCAAAAAACGTGCTTATTTACGGCATCACATTAGAAACCTCTAAATTTATCAGTGTTTCTCTACTATATTATGCATGTATTATACATATAAACCTTCCTTAAGAATCACTCTATCTACCCGTCAACACCACCAACTGTGAGCCAGTCTCAAGGCAACACTAGTCAATACTGGCAGAGGATTCGTAGACCGCGACATGTCCTTAGCGACCCCCCTAACCAACTCACGCAGGAACTTCTAGACCTGCAAGCGGCGGCGTCTGAGCCGTCGCTCCCCCTTGTCAACCCCTAAACGGCAGCCTTCTGCTTAGCCATGGATAGGTTCTTGTCAATACTGGCCGGTCCCACTTTGGAGATTCGTGCCTTCTTCTAGCGCATATACCCTCACCATGCCTCACCATGGGGTACCGCTAACCGTGCCTCTCCTGAGGTGCGGCCCTCTCGTCAATAAAGCCAGTAGGGTCAATAGGACCAAAGGCTAGGCTGAGTTTAGTCGGTAGGTCTGTGTAGTCGAACCGTCTCGACAGTACCAGGAGTCCGACATAATCAACGCATCCCTGCTTGCCTGTTGCGTTGGTATCCATGATGAATTCTCAGCCTCCTCTCCTGAGGAAAAAAAAAATCACTATCTACTAGAAAAACCGAATCAAGATCCGTTGAGTATTTTTAAAGATCTAAGCATACCTACATAGGGACAGACAGACGGCTGATAACGACTTTGTTTTAGTAATGTAGTGATACGCCATGATTTATTGGTTATTGTTGATACTTATATAGTCCGTTACCGCGTCAATGGTACACGAAAAAAAAATACCTCGGGTAACCAGAATCCTGTTTTTTATTTTTGTACTATATGTGACGACAAATCTTTTTGTAAACCCGACCAGACAGATTGTATAATTTCAATTGTATGTAACAAACAATACAACTATGAAGACTACACTAACATGAAAATGTACATCATACAATGTAGTTACTAAGTGTAACTAATATTACAATAATCGTAAACAGCCAGAATTGTTGCATGTACAATTCTTCTTTACAAAATAATAAAGTTTTTAATTTTAATGGTAATACGCCTTAATTTATAATTTTGTTAATACTTGTATAGGCCGTTACAGCGTCAGTGGTAATGTAAATAGAGGTATTGATAGATATTGATAGATAGATCAAGGTTACAGCTGAATATCAGCAATTTGCTTGTAACTGCAAGCAAATACTATGCTGAGCTGTCTTCGATCATATATTTCTGTAGATACACAATTCCATAGAAAATCAAACAAAATATCGACCCCGCGTCTATACATAGAAGAATAGATGTATATTATAGTACCAATTTTGAAAAAAGTTCTAAAGTGTCATATAATTTAAGCCAATTTAAATCTTGAGTAACGTAATGAAGTATGAAAATAAATCCTTGTTAAGGTCGTTACATATTATCTTCTGGTTTCGATGATTATAATGATGCCGTGAAATCAGAAATGAACAATACATATTTGAAAACAAATATATTGGATAATAAGCCCTTAGTCCGTTGCAATTAAGCACAAATTCATTTCATATAATAATGCTCCTACGTTCCATTTGACTCCGAATATTGTGCTCGCGTCTTATCGCATCCTACTTGAACATAGACAGCAGTGGAGATGCTTAGTTTTTTTTTACACTTATCTTAACAGTACGGAAACTTTTTAAATTTTAAACATAAACCAAGAAGTATGTAGAATTAGGTGCTAAGGAAAGTACAGACTTTATTAAGACAGGGTTTCTCAACCTTTATTTTGCCGAGCCTTACAAACAAAGAAAGAAAACCACAAAAAATGGTATAGGCGACTCCACCATTCCACTGACCTTTTTCTGAAACATTAGCTCTGTGCTATTTTTCCTATGAATGAACCACTCGAGACAGAAAGAGATAGATGCGATGCGTTACGCATGGTACGCAAGCGTTTTAAATTGATATTTTAGTAATACATAATATGAATAAAAGTGTTTTACTCATAAAAAATGCGCTAATAAATTAAGATAAAGATATACTTACTGGAAGTATGACATTTCATCCTTCTTTTGCACTTTACGTGTGTCATTTTTACAAGTATAAACTACGCATTTCGGCATCGCTGACGTTATCAATCGCGCGCGGCCACCGAATGAATGAGAGCGAAACAAGGCACATTTACTGTTTGTGCCTTGTTTCGCCGGTGCTACTTTTTAGACGGTAACTGTGTATCTACAGAAATATATGATCGAAGTGAGCTGTCACCTTATTTCGCCTGCTGCGGCGCACACACACACCAGCACTTGTGTTTAAATCATTATAAGTATAACATATAGTTTAAGTCATTGTCTGTGTACTATACTGTGTTTTATGTTGTATTTTATACTTTGTGTGTCTATGTTTTCATCTTATTGTATATATTGCGTTTACTGCTTTTGTTTAATGTGATGTCTTTGTTATACCCGTTTGCTTTGTGTGTGTGTTCTGTGGCAATGAAATAAAGTTATTATTATTCATATATTTAATTAATAATCTTAAATTTTGGTTTTTTACAATATAGATAAAAAATATAAATACTATAAAAAACTTAAACCTAGTATGCCGCCGGTAGCGAGGCAAGGCCCAAATAACCCGGTGGTTAGGGCTGCAGACAGAGAAATCTCCGGACAATACGTGCCGTGTCGAGAAACACTGCTTTTTGTATCCGACCCTTGATCCATCCGTCAAGCGAGAGCCTCTTAAGATTATCATTATTATAGATGGTTTGCGCTGGATGAAGCAGCAGCAGAAACTGTATCATCATCCTGTCCTTATCTGACTCTTAGGAGACTAAACAAGTCTTAGTCTCCCATCCCACTCTATCATCATCGTCTTACGTCATCCTCGCACTGTTATACTTCTCAATCCATCCATCCTTTCTTGCGTCTTCTCACATTCCCACGTACAATCATATTCATAATTTTTCGAGTGATTGAGTGATTGTGATTCTCACTCTCTACTACACGGCGATCTTGAGCTTCCGACCCACTAGACGGCGAGCTCAACCTGCTTCGTTACTTTGTGACCTGACCCTAACGACCCCGGAACGGCGCCGGGGACGCTAGCAGGCTACACTGACGGTAAAACAGAACATAGCCATCTGCGGCTTCAGCAAAAATCCTTCAAAACAAAAAGAAACTAAAATGCTGCTGAGATTAAAAGGCGAACTTGTTGCTTCTTCTTCTAACTCATAAACTCTTCCATAGGTATATTTTTACCACAGGAATCGGGTTCTCGTTAATCTTGGATAGGAATGTTGGGCCGCAAAAGTAAGTGATGTGGTGTCTGCACTCAGCAGAGATGCGAATGTAAAATTCGTGACGAGGTTTTTTTTTTTTTTTATGTGATAGGGGGCAAACGAGCAGACGGATCACCTGATGGTAAGCAGTTACCGCCGCCCATGAACGCCCGCAACACCAGAGGAGTCACAAGCGCGTTGCCGGCCTTTGGTCGTCAGGAGGAGCTCACAATAGTTGCTATTCTAGATATAATGCGAAGGCAAAGACTAGCATGGTATGGACAGGATTTAGGAATAACAAAGACCTAGTCGATGGATGAATTACGTAAAATGGGATATGTGTGTTACTGCACGAATAAGAGATGAGTGGAAAATAATGATAATGTTCGGTATTCGGATAACTATTTGTTTGCTTATTCTTTGCCGCTGTGTCGAAGTGATTCTTTGGTATTTGATAGCCTTAATTAACATTATCCATCTCCAGAGAGTCGGAGTGGTTATTCGGTACTCCGTCCGGCCGCCGGCAACTGCAGGACTCAGCGCGTTTTGGACGGCTGGTCGTGGCGGTGCTACACCGCGGACATACCTTTGACAGCCTCGACGCCGTCAAGGAGGAGCTCGCTCACGCAGCTAGAATGCTCATACCGTACGGCTTCACTGGCCAGGTATTTCGAATTTGCAACATTTTATTCATTTTTTTTACTCGCAGATGATCAAATCTCCTACATACCGCGCCGTTCTAATAACCAAATGATTGCATTAACCCTATAATTACCAACGAAGTATCAGAAGGAATACTTCCCCGCTCGTGGTTAGCGACCTGGAGTCAGACAATCGCGACAGTTAGTTGCGGTGTTATCAATAAGAATTCTCAGCCTCTTCTTTCCTGAAGAAAAAACCTTTTTACAAAATTGCAACCCAAGCGAGCAAATTTTGACCTTATACCTGAGGTTAACTCACCTGAAAACTGAAAATGAAAACGCACTGTCCATTTCCAACCAAAATAAACATACAAACTCCGGAGGCGGAGCCTCTCGCTGCAAAACATGGTCGTGGAAAAACGTCTTCTGCGAAAACATAATCTTAGAAGAAGGTTGCGGAGAGAGAGCTACAGACGGATAGAGAAGTGAAGGCGACGTCATGCACGGATATCTTCTCGGATAATCTCTTCTTGGCGAAATCCAAACCAACCGTTTGCGCAAGCTCGGACGCGTGATAAATGGTATCGCAATGTGGACACTACTCGCATTTAAAATGGTAGGGGTATCATCGGGGTGCTTTAGTGGCTAGGTACGGAACTCGGAAAGAGAGGCTTCATATGTCAGATTCTTTTATTAAAAATACTGACTATCTTCCTCTCTATAAAATAAAAATGCCTCATCTTAAGGTGACAACGGTCGATAAAGAAATAGCGGAATTTGCTCCATTTCTCAATAAATTTGGCTCAGTGCATGCTCAGTGGGGTTTTCGTGGGTCTAAATCGGCTATTAAATTTAGCTATAAATCCCCGTCATGATTAGAAATAATAAAGAGCGACAAACATAATTAAGATGTTGGAAGCCAACTATAGAACTTTAGAATTAGTATTTGATTCATATTTTAGATCCCGTTCTTATCAATTGGCAATGAGGTGGGCCGTCGGGAGAAGGTGTACGAAGGGTCGTCGCCGTCTTCAGGACCGTTTGTAGTGGAAGATGTAGAGGTAGAAGGCGCCACCCACCGTAGGCTGGTGTTCCTGGATAACCAGTCGCTGGTGCAATCCGAGGCCAAGTTGAAGACAAGTAAGTGGTAATTTTATTTTTGACAGGATTTTTTTAAAAATCTATCGAAAGTATGTAGCTATATGAATTTTACAATCTGTTTTCGAATTCATTTTATTGTCTAAAGGTTTTTAGTAGAAACTGCGCGAGTATAGGTTAAGTATTTAATATTTTAATTTTGTTCGTACGAACACTTGTTTAAATATCCTTATTTCTAATAGCTGTGTTAATTGCCATTAATATTCCTGACGGTAAGCTGTTACACTCGCCTCGGTTACTCTTTGATTTCTGTGAGATTTGCAGCAAATCTGTAAAAAACAGAGTATATCACAGTCATCCTTACTAATATTATACATTGGAAAGTGAATTTGTTTGTTCCGCTTTCACGCCGTAACTACTGAACCGATTGCTTTGAAATTGTTCAGACGTAATGATAAAAGTCCGGATTAAATAATAGGGTACTTTTTATCCCGGAAAAATCGACAGATCCCATGGGATGCGCAATAAAGGCTTCGCTCAAAAACTACTGCACAGATTTTCATGCGGTTTTCATCAATAGATAGAGTGATTCTTGAGCAAGGTTTTGCGGTATTTTTATCTCGCAAAAATGGATAGTCCCACGGGAAGCGTGATAAAACCTTCGCGCCTTAAACTGACTTCCGCGCAAATGTAGCCGTGGGCAAAAGCTATGACCCTTAACTTTTTATAGACCCAATCCCGAAATCCACGCGGGCGAAACCGCGGGCAGAAAGCTAGTAGTACATATATACCAGTGCCGAGAGCTCGGCGTGAGCGACGCTGCTGATAGGATACAATGATTGTTTCCAGTAACGAGGAAGCACAAGTCCAGGGTGGTGGTGGACTTCGGGCAGCTGTCGCTGTACCACCAGTTCGTGAGCGCGGGCGTGCAGCTGGCGCGCCGCCCGCGCCCGCGGCCGCGCGCCGCCGTGCTGGGGCTGGGCGGCGGCGGCCTGTGCATGTTCCTGCGCAGGTAGGCTGCGCGCCGCCAACCCTCACAGCCGGGCCCAGCGGCCAGCAGCACCTGGCGCGCCGCCGTGCTGGGGCTGGGCGGCGGCGGCCTGTGCATGTTCCTGCGCAGGTAGGCTGCGCGCCGCCAACCTCACAGCCGGGCCCAGCAGCCAGCAGCACCTGGCGCGCCGCCGTGCTGGGGCTGGGCGGCGGCGGCCTGTGCATGTTCCTGCGCAGGTAGGCTGCGCGCCGCCAACCCTCACAGCCGGGCCCAGCAGCCAGCAGCACCTGGCGCGCCGCCGTGCTGGGGCTGGGCGGCGGCGGCCTGTGCATGTTCCTGCGCAGGTAGGCTGCGCGCCGCCAACCCTCACAGCCGGGCCCAGCAGCCAGCAGCACCTGGCGCGCCGCCGTGCTGGGGCTGGGCGGCGGCGGCCTGTGCATGTTCCTGCGCAGGTAGGCTGCGCGCCGCCAACCCTCACAGCCGGGCCCAGCAGCCAGCAGCACCTGGCGCGCCGCCGTGCTGGGGCTGGGCGGCGGCGGCCTGTGCATGTTCCTGCGCAGGTAGGCTGCGCGCCGCCAACCCTCACAGCCGGCCCAGCAGCCAGCAGCACCTGGCGCGCCGCCGTGCTGGGGCTGGGCGGCGGCGGCCTGTGCATGTTCCTGCGCAGGTAGGCTGCGCGCCGCCAACCCTCACAGCCGGGCCCAGCAGCCAGCAGCACCTGGCGCGCCGCCGTGCTGGGGCTGGGCGGCGGCGGCCTGTGCATGTTCCTGCGCAGGTAGGCTGCGCGCCGCCAACCCTCACAGCCGGGCCCAGCAGCCAGCAGCACCTGGCGCGCCGCCGTGCTGGGGCTGGGCGGCGGCGGCCTGTGCATGCTCCTGCACAGGTAGAACAGACATTTGGGTAGGAAGACCGGATACCCTACCTTATTAAGGGCTATGTCTCAGTATTAATCGGTACGACACAAGAATTGGGTAGCCGACATTATTTTAAAGTCTATATATAATAAGAGTCATGCTGTTAACTGAGAAATATTGTAGAAACAACAGTATACCTGCGCCTATTACTTTTGAAGATGCATCAACATGTTTACAGCGTTGTCGCGGATTTCTCAAAAACGCTCTATACTAAAAACCATCTATCCATCCATCTTGTCCTTGACCGAGTAGATCCAGGGACTGGAAAAACCAGTTACTCTGGATCAGCTCAGAACGCATGTGCAGGATCCTAAACATAGAAGTAGTATCTAGAGGGGAGGGCCAATAGAGGCGCACATTAGGAACCATCTTAGCGCGCACACTTAGGGTAAAAAGAGCAACAAAAGACTATACCGAGCGTGCAAATAATCTATGGTTCCTAAAAGTCCAAATGTTTATGGTCTTGTGATAAGAACAGGACATTGAAGATAAACTCTGATGCATTTTCAACGTCTCTTTTTTAATATAAATGTGGCAGATATCTCAAACCAAAAGTGGTGTACAGAGGGCATCATTGGTCTTAGCATGGAAAGGTAGAGTGGTCCATCTGTGGTACGGAGCTAGTAAAGATTTGCTGTGAATCTCACAAGATCCACAACAAATCTATAACCTCCAGAAGAACTACAGTGTATGTAGCACACTTGTGACCTAAGTTATATAGTCACGGAACCCAGTAAGCTTTCCCCACGGTACTCACGATACCCACTGTAGACAAACTTATCTTATTAATTATGATGTAGAATCTTCGATGTATTCTCATTATGGTCACCCCCCTTCAAATCCCATAAATCGTAACTAATTTAACTAATATCTAGCTTTGTCCTGTAGGTGTTACGATGACCTGAAGATCACCGCAGTTGATCTCGATCCCACCATGCTAAAGGTCGCTCAGGACTACTTCGAACTGAAGGCGGACGACAATCTGGAAATAAGGATTAAAGATGGATTGGATTTCTTGAGAGAAGAGGCTGAAGCCGGTGAGTTGAGTGTTTGTATATAAGTGTAATGAGTATTTTATTGAATAATGAAAGATTTATGATGGCAAAAGAGGATACGACTTAGGATGGTAAGTGACAATACGACTTGGGGTGAGCAGTGACAATGCTATTTACGATGGTAATAAATATACGACTTCGGGTGGTAAGTCTCGATACGACTTAGGATGGTCAGTGAAATACCACATATAATAGAAATTGGAGATACGACTTAGGATGGTAAGTGACAATACGACTTGGGATGCGCAGTGACAGCAATACGACTTGGGGTGCGCAGTGAAAATACCATTTCCAATGGCAGGTGAATATACACGACTTAGGGTGGTCAGTGAAATATCACATATAATAGGAGATACGACTTAGGATGGTAAGTGACAACACGACTGGGGTGGTTAGTGACGATACTACTTACGATAGTCAGTGACAATACATATTGCAAGTGGAGATACGATTTATACTGGTAAGTGACAATACGACTTTGGGTGGGCAATGACAATACCATTTACGATGGCAAGTGGAGATACGACTTCGGATGGTAAGTGACATTTGAACTTAGAATGATCAGTGACAATACCACATATATGCCATGTGTGGATACGACTTAGGACGGTCAGTGACAATAATTTTATGATGGTGAGTGACGATACGATTTAGGATAGTGACCATGATAATAATTGTAGTATCTATTACCATCGGGTTTTGAGCTATTCAGCATGTTCCAGTTAGATAGCTTCCCGTAAATTAGTTGATTTACATGATTTTGTTAAAAGAAGTGCTAATGTATGGCATTATCGTAATAAAGAAACAAAATGACGTTTTTTTAATCAATGGCAGATGTTTCCAAATTTTTCTTGTTTGTTTTGTCATGCTTATAACTAATTACGATTTTGGGCCGTCGACAGGCGTTTTTTAAAACTACAAGTTATTAATTATTAGTTTTTATTAATTAATTACAATATATAACTATAACTAGGCTTATTACTAGTGATCAACGATTGATCTGTCTGTTCGCCACCGCGATTGGAGCTCAAAGACACCTGTGCTGGTCCTCATTGTGACATTTACATGGAGTGTTGCGACATCGGGACTTCTTGGGGGGTCTCTGACTAATTGTGTTTGATTATATAACATATATATGGGGTAGGGTGCCAATGCACTCGTAACAAACTAGTAAATAAAACAATATTTTGTAGTTTACAAGAGACACACACACACACACACACACCACTATATAACATTATTTTTCGTCTACGGTGCAAGCAACGAGGCTCTGGAACCAATTGCCCACAAGTATTCGCGACAGTTCATCCGTGGATGTTTTCAAGAGAGTACTTAAGGATCATTCGCTTTCAACTCTCCCATAATCATAATGTGTTAGTATGTATATTAAATTATAATATACTAGCTGTAGTAAAATATTATTAAATTATAATATACTAGCTGTAGTAAAATATTATTAAATTATAATATACTAGCTGTTCCAGCGACTTCGTTCGCGTGGAATAGTTATTTTGAGCATCATATTTATTTTTGCAAACAACCACCTCAGCTGTTACCCGATCTTGACAACGCGACATATCCAAATTTGATCACCATAAAAACGATTCTCGTGAGTTAACATTAAAAGATAGACATATACTGTCGCGGACATTTTTTTAGATCATTTTAAGTGGAATAATTCTTTCATACATATTATTTTGGTATCTAGAACCGTTTTCGCAGCGCACGCAACACAAGCCCTCAAAGATGATTAATTTTCCCCGTTTTTTCCACATTTTCCATTATTTCTTCGCTCCTATTAGACGCAGCGTGATGTTATGTAGCCTAAAGCCTTTCTCGATAAATGGTCTATTCAATAAAAAAAGAATTTTTCAATTCGAACCAGGAGTTCCAGAGATTAGCGCGTTCAAACAAACAAACAAACAAACTCTTCAGCTTTACAATATTACTATAGATAGATATAGTATTATATTATTAAATAAAAGCTGCACATAAAGCTTTCCCGCACATTTCTTTTAGGACATCCGTTCTGGTTGACTGGAAGAGATCTCTATTAGAGATAAGTCATTATATATATAGAAGTATATATTATATAGAAGTATTCTTTCTTATATATTTTACATTACCTATATCTAACTGTGCAATAAAGTGTTATATATACATACATATATAACTCCGCCCAAACAAGCAGATATTTCATTTCATTTCATTGTATGAATACATTCATTACAGGGTCTCTGTACTCGGTGGTGATACTCGACGTCGACAGCAAACAGCGTGAACTGGGACTTTCGTGTCCGCCGCCTGCCTTCGTCGAAGACGAGGCCTTAAGGCACACCGCACGAATACTACAGCCTCACGGTGAGACAACAGGACTAGTGATGTGCCGAGTCGCTGTTTCGGTGGATCGAGTCGATTCGAGTCAGTTTATACAGTATTCGAATCAGGATTCATTTCTTTGATTCGAGCCTAGTACTCGAATTCTATGTTTGGTATTCGAATATTTCTAGACTCGAGTCTAGAAATTCAAGAGTCTAGAAAAAAGGAAAAATAGAAAGGTGTTAGCTTCAAACAGCGTGTAGGTTAGGTTAAGCACAACGACACAAAAAAAAATAATATTGTAATTTTTATTAAAAGATAATAAACATTGAATTTAGTTGGTAGGTTATTCTGGTCGAGCCACTTCGATTCGTCTGGTATCCGACATAATCACTATCAAACTTGGCTGCGGTAACTATAAGGATCTTGGTATATAATCACCATTTTGTCAAATATGCATTGCTTTGGATACTTTAATATAAATCCATTAACGCTACTAAGATTGCTATCTAGTTGATAAGAGTCCTAAGAGTCCTCAAAGGACATGGACAAAAAGTGGGCCTCAATCATGTGCAGAGACGTAAGATATATCAATCGATAGGTAATTTTATGTTCATCAATTTACAATTATTATATTTTTTTTTAAATCCCCCGTTTTTCTGTAAATGATGTTATAGTACCTAGATATTCAAGTAAACACATCCCAAAACGTGGTTAAAATGTTTTAATTAAGTATATAAAATGATAATTTATTTAAATCTTATTGAAAAATCGTTATATAGTCAACAAAAGAAATGTAATTTAGTAATTATAAATTCACGAAGTTCTAGACATGTTGACCACCCTGAATATACATAGTCTGTGACCAATGATGACACTCGTCCGCTGTCAATGCGACTTTGACAGCATGTCTTGGGCAAATTAATAAAAAGAAAAAAAAACTTAAAAAAAAGATTGAAATTATTAATACAAAAAAACGGGAGATATTTAAAATCTAATCTTTATCCAGATGATCTATTATAATTTATATTCTTTTCTGGTAAAGTTTCGTCGCTGCACATTACTCAGGCCCACCTTCCATACAAATTTGGACCATCACCTTTATCGGCCAAACAGAACACTATGTTCGTAACACATACCTCATTTAATTTTTTTAAATTTTTTCTGTCAATTCCAGGACATTTCATCCTCAACCTTGTCTGCCGAGACACGGAACTACAGAAATCTATAATCGACAGAGTCAAATGTCACTTCAAGCACTTGGTATCCCTCAAACTGTACGAGGAAGTGAACGAAATAATCTTCGCATCGAACGGAGAGTATATTTACACCAAAGAGAAAATAGAGGAAGCTGGCAAGAGCCTTAACGCAATGGCGCGAAAGAAGAATCTAGTGAACATACGCTGTGTCGATTTGAAGGATTTATTGCAGTCTATTAGTTATTTAAATTAGATGAGCAGGAATATATTTTAAGACAAAAGTGTTTATTTATTTATTTTAAAGTTATTAAAGATGTACATTTCTTGTTTCAAACGGTCCGTTTCGTTTCCGCATCGATCAAAAACTTAATTGGTATAAATAATAATACACATAATTAACACAACATTTAGCAACATATGGGAGATGGCTGTATGCGGAAAGTTCGTTTGCTTTTCTTTTTGAAAAGTGTAGTAATTAATAACAGATTGCGGGAAATTAATAATATGTATAAAAATACCCCTATACCACATACTGATATTGTAGTAATTTTAAAAGAACAGATACAAAAAGAATGGGAGCTACATTGCTACATACATACAATATATTCAAAATACTGAAGGAAAGGGATTATGGTATGCATCATTAGGTGTAAAGGCAAATCAAGTGCAAGTGGTTTGCAAAATTTTCTTACATGGGCCGCTAAATTTTGCTCTATTATGAATCGTCTACGTATTGGACATTGCCGTACTAACTTTCATCTACACAGAAAAGCTATGACTAACTCACCAATTTGTCGTCATTGCAATTGAGGAGTAGAATCGTTGGACCATTTGTATCTCAAATGCTCTTCATTTGACATTCAACGCCTTGTGCTAATGAATGAGCTTGTAGATCTTTACAAGAACACAGATGATATTCCGCGTTCTATCCAAGAAATTTTAAGAAACACCGCATCATATCCACATCTTTTTAAATGAATAACCCACACTGTGTTAGAAATATAAAAAGGGGAAAAAATAAAGAAATAGGAAAGTGAAGAAGAAAGAAGATATTTACCATTGATCAGGCTGTATGGGCTCTGCTCTTTGCCTGCTAGATACGAGCGAAGATTTAAAAAAAAAGATCGCGAGAATTTCAAATACTTCGTTAGATTATATTCTTATCTTGCAATACTGTAAACTGTACAATGAATTTAAACGTAACCTATTGTAGTCAATTTAAAGAAGTGAAATCGCCAAAATGTGAAATTGCATGAGTTAAGCTGCTTACTACAGACTTTTTATATAAAAAATATTTGAACAGAGTAACAGTCAAGACTTATAATAGAATGCTATCTTAAACTAATATATACCTAGTATTTATATTAAACTAAAATATAACTCAGCTATTTTTGCATGAGCCAGATGTGGCTGCTGAGTTATCTGCAGAAGTGCTCAAAAATAATATTTTTAAACGTCATGTGGCCGGCGCCATGTTTGTTGTGACGTGACAATACGGTACAGTCGACTAATTTGTATGAGCGTATAAACAAAATTTCCCATAAAATCGTTATTTGTACATTTACATGTATATTTTTAATATACAAAATATATTTAAATTAAGATACTCAATTTATGCTTAATTTATAAATTTTAGAAGTCAATTTAGAAAAAAAACTAAACTTTATTTTGACATACAGTTATGAGATCCATATTCAATCGTAGGAAAATACCTGTCACATTTAATTTTAGTTGATTTTTTTGGAAGGACCTATACTGAAGTCACAGATGGCTATATTCAGTTCTACCTTCAGTGTATTTGTGAAAGGTTTTACGTCTGAAAAATTGAAGGCTCTACGTCTTGTTTTGCTAACGGACACGGAATGGTTCCGGACTGTTCGTCTAAAACAGGAGTCCACGCATATTGAGCATCCGTGTCACGGATGGTGAGTACCGGCCTGGTACATGTTGATGCCGTTGTAATTTTGGTGGGGTTAGTCTAAGTTCAGCAGCAATGTACATATCTGCAATAGTACACTATTATCCCTTGGAATCAAAATTTGACAGCAACAGAGTTAAATATAAATAAAATAAAAATATTTGTTACACTAATGACCGTTTTCACCAACCTTGTCTTAGCTTAGGTGACTCCTAAGTGACATGCTGTCACTTTTTATATTAACTGAAAAGAGTGAGACAGCATGTCTCTTAGGAGTCACCTAAGCTAAGACAAGGTTGGTGAAAACGGCCATTACACCAATTAGCCTAGCCCAAACTAAGCTCTGTAAGGCTTGTGCTATGGGATCTAGGGTAACGGATAGACATACATATATTATACATATATAAATAATTTTTATTGAAATATATATCAACAACGATGACTAAGGTACAAATGCTGGCATTCATCACACGAACATTTGCCCCCACCGGGATTCGAACCCGGGACCTCAGAGATGGCGACACCTTGAAACCGGTGTACTATCCACTCGACTATGGAGGTCGTCGTTATGTAATCAACTGGTTCACGTCGTTCAAGCTTGTTAGGGCTCGATGCAACATGTCGGCAGACAAGCCAAGAGGTGGTTGGCAGCTAGACGTATCATAATAATTTCTTCTGTGCTTGCTAAGCATGCTGTTACAACGTACAGGCTGTAAAATCTAGAGGCTCTTTTATGGGTGCCGTGGGATAGTCATGCTTTGGCACGAATTGGGCCGGCTCGACCGGAGTGATACCACGGCCTTATAGAAAACTGGCGTAAAATAGCGCTTGCGCTGTGTTTCGCCGAGTGAGTGAGGGTACCGGAGGCCCCCCCTTACTCTTATTTAAAAGGCCGGCAACGCATCTGTGACTCCTCTGGTGTTGCGGGTGTCCATGGGCAACGGTTATCGCTTACCATCAGGTGATCCGTTTGCTGCCCTATTCCATAAAAAAAAAGTTCCGTAAAGAGTTATTGATTTGCCTTTTCACAGATTTAAGTCATTGATCAAAAATATTCTTATCAAAAAACGCAAAGTAATCCTTAACAGTATAGCAACGGTTAAGAATTACTTAAATGATAAGAATGCTTGTGTTTAATTTTAGTAACTCAATAGTTACATTGCCAAATGTTTTGTCTTTAGTAAATAATATAATGAAACTATAGATATAACTAGCGATCCGCCCCGGCTTCGCACGGGTGCAATGAAAAAATGGTCATGGTGGGTTATCCCTAAGAGATAAACATTACCATCGCGGACTTTTTTGTTGAACTTTTTAAGGTGGACAATACTGTAGTACATTATTTTGGTTTTTGCAATACAAGTGCAAAAAAACGAGCTTATTTACGACATCACATTAGAATCCTCTAAATTTATCAGTGTTTCTTTACTATATTATGCATGTATTTTACATATAAACCTTCCTTAAGAATTACTGTATCTATTAAAAAAAACGCATCAAAATGCGTTGCGTAGTTTTATAGATCTAAACATACATAGGGACAGATAGACGGCAGATAGCGACATTTTTTGTAATATAGTGATGTGAACTTGCTTAAACTTATTCAGGAAGTAAGGCTCTAATGGATGACGCTGTAAAAATAAAGGGAGAAAAAAAATTGCCTTTGTTGGTTCTTTCCAGTACAGGGACTCGCGCAGTGAACCAATGGGATGGCATATTTGACGTGCAGAAGTGTTCTAACAATCCTATTTCAAGAATATACTATTGATTTTGATCCTAGATCAAACGGTGTGGAAGCTGATTTACACTTATCACCCACATAACATATCACCAAGTACAAGTCAAAAAGCATTGTATAGATTGGCTATTTGATCGTCTTCACTATTTCGACAAGTGGCCTTATTTATAAAAAAGGTGAAGACCATTTTGTTTCATTGACTTAAAAGGATAAAATTGTTATCGGCTGAGTCTAAATAAATGTATTTAGACTCGGCTACTAACTGAATAAATGTAACTATTTAGCATTTGCAACTTTTGCAACACGTCGTTCGCTCATAGATATTTAGTTTTTCTGGGATGACACATTTATAATTTATGTAACAAAGTTAATAACATTTATAGCCTCAATAAATATCACTGTAAAAAGGCTACTACATCTTGGCTATTGGGTTTAAATTATG
The DNA here is from genome assembly GCA_036419045.1 of Scirpophaga incertulas. Taxonomy (NCBI): domain Eukaryota; kingdom Metazoa; phylum Arthropoda; class Insecta; order Lepidoptera; family Crambidae; genus Scirpophaga; species Scirpophaga incertulas. Next base: position 2,596,691 of record CM071634.1, on the reverse strand, counting down.
ATGAGACTGAAGACATTCTATCTGTGCCCAAGTAGTGGTGGGATCCTTTGCACTTAACTAGTTAAGTGTAAAGGTTTTTGTTGTTGTTTGGCCGCGGATAATATACCTACCACAAGTAATATACCTAGGTTTATTATTACTATTATTGTGAAACGCACCTTCGTTCAATATGTTCCCATATGTGTATCATCGAATACGATGTGTATCACACACACACACAAACACACACACATACACGTATCCACACGCTTTCTCCTCCACACACTAAATGCATACTCTACTTCCTAAATTCGTAGCATGTACAATAATAGATCTCTTAATAATATTTTTGTCATCACGAATGGTATTTATTGTGATCTGAAGGTGGAGACCTGGTGTCCTTTGATACAGGGCAACCTAGTTAAGGCACCAGCCTCACTAACAAGCCATGTTTAAATTATTGTGTAATATTAGTTGTATAAGAGGAAATAAAGATTTATTATTATTATGTAGCTTAAATCACGTATCTTTATAAGACACGGTCCTTTATAAGGCTTGCGCGGGGATACAGATCCAACGGGTAGAGGCCATTTAAGCGAAATTTAATGAGTGTGCGTGGAGTGTACCAACTGGGTCTAATCTCTATCTGCACCATGAAAAATGCAGCCAAAGACTATACCTAGTTAGATGCACAGAAACTATTGTCATTAGTGGTCAAAACGTTTGTGGCCTATTACATTTCGATTTAGGTGGTAATGAAAACCGGGCTATGGAAGATTATTATTATTATTATTTACTTTACGTAATGGTATATCTAACCAATTGCTATTTACTTTAAAAATGAAACACACAAAAATCAAATCAATGCATTTAATGCCGTTTCTTTGTGTACCAACCTCCGCCTCGCGACTAGCGTCCGCTTTGCTCCTTATTGTCACTCCCAACATTCACACACTCCATGCATCAACAAGCAAAACATCATTGCGTAAAAACAAAATTGTAACATGCTAACATTTAGGCATCCTAATTTATCACAATTGGCACCTATCGAGGCCTAACAATAATCAATCATAATTTAATACAATAATTTAAAACATTACATTAATATTCGCAGAAAACAATAAATTACTACTAGCTGATCGCTTAACGAATAAGCGCATGATTTGATACCCACAGTAATAAAATAAAGTTCTCAAAACACTTTTCTCAGTATGTTCTTGAGACTTTTTTTCTTTTTGCTACCGCCGCTTTCACTGTCCTGGTGTCCGTTTTGGGACAATTCTGTTGACTCCGACCAGAGGCTGCTCGTGGGTGATTCTGAAGCAGACTTTTTCGACGCGTTTCCATTGTATATAGGTTCTAAAGGCTTCACTACAGAACTCGACGTGCTTCTAGTGCTCTGCCTGCTCAAAGTCCGGAGAAAAGCAGGCGACGACAATCTCCTGGTCTTCATTGTCTTAGCTTTTAGATTGTTGAAAAATGAGCCATTAATTTTAGACGATTCTTTTTTAGGCAGCGTTGTTTCGACTGATACATTGAACTCCTTTGGTTCTGTCACCGGAGCCAGGTATTCTTGTTCGTCGAGAGGTATTGGATTCTCTTGTAATTTCCCGATGCTGTTCTGACGGCTCCAATTCACTTTGGCATCGATATCCGTATTTCTGTGTATGGTTGAAGTCTTCTTTCTCCTATTTTTCCTCGCTAATTGCCATTCTCCTTCGTCCTCGTCTCTGCTTATCTCCTCGGCCGACTGCCGTGCTATTTGTAAAGCCTCCTCGCTTGGCCTTCTCTTCTTTGCTGACGGAGTCGCGTGGCCGCTGACTCCTTCCACAGACTTCCTTCTAAACTTCTCTTGCTTTTTCTTTGCCCTTCTTGACACGGATATCACGGTCTGTTCTGGTTTCTTCGATTTTGTTATGTAATAAAAGGCGACACCGACTATCAACAGTTGGAACATTAAGAATTTGAAGACAGACATAGTTCCGAACCAACTATCTCTTTCCTCCATAAGTATTGTTACTGCCGCTCCCATCTGCGTGAGTTGTTCCTGTAAGTTGGTCATTTGTTCTAAGTATTTCTGCTCTCTCTCGTTGCTCTTTTGTCGCTCTTCCGTCATGTGCTGCACCGTCTTTTCGAAAGTTTTTTGCATTTCTTCCACTTGCTTTTTGTATCGTCTGCTCAGCTCTTCGAGGTACTGCCCAGAAAGTGACATATTTCTTTCGAGTGTCTGAAAAACGAAAAAATACCATTAGTACAGTATTCATATAAATTATTTCATGGTGTTTTAAACGCTTTATACTATAGCGACCAAAACAGTCATTACTGATAACTTTGCCGTTTTATATTTATTTCTTTTTAAGACAATCATGAAGTCTTACTCGAATTAACTCTTAAAATTAAATGCTATTCATTAGCTTACAAATTAATGACTCCACCGTAAAAATCTAAACCGTTTTCTGTTATATTGGCCAACCTAACAATAACATAAAAATAGTGCATGTTGTGTTATTCAAAATAGAAATAGAGCAGATAGTTTATATTTTATGATTTACCTACATGCCTTAATTTCTGAATAACGCTTCACCACAGTACCTACATATAAATCAAACAATTTGATTCTAACATAAATCGCTTTATCGAATGTTTGTGGTCATGATAGGTTGGATTTTGTGTGGCGGTTAACTTTAACCAGCTCGGATAGTTAAGTCTACTATATACATCACTATTACTTTAGAAGTACGATTTCTTTCAAGTTACTAGAATTTAATAAAAGCTCTTAGTACGATGACATACCATTGCAATGGTCTGGGCTTTACCATCAAGTCAAGGTGTTCGTTATAACTAGAGATCGGATAATCGGTTGCATATTTACCTAAAGTTAATTTTTGGCTCACAAATTATGGAAGCGACTTTTTAAAATACATTTTGTTAAATAAAAATCCCGTGAAAATACGGGACTGCAAATTTAACGTAGTGATATTGTTTGAAAATTACTAAATTAGCACGTGGTATTTATTTTCAAAAGACCGAGACTCCGGGTTCATTTATACAACTATGCATACGTATTTACCAAAATGTTCTACAGTACCGGAGTTCCGGGATATTTATTTATGGAAATAAAATAAAAAGACAGTTCCATACTTTGTCAAAAACTAAATTAGGTAAATAAATAAACATCCGGCTATTCATTTCCGCAATCCCGGGATTTTTTAAACGGTTTTATTTAGCTCAGCCCGGTTCATTCATTCTTGGGTCAAATTTAGTAAATCAAATTTCACCCTCTTCCTGTCAACCGATTAATCTGAAATTTTGTATACACTTTGGATTTTGGTGACAATACAATTATATTTATTCATTATCATTATAAATTCAACATGGCCGCCGCTACAAAATGGCGGACAATTTAGGTTTTATTAATCCCATCAATATGGGTATCAAATGAAAGGGCTCAACAAGCAGAATACAATATACTATAAAAAAATTAAAATCCAAGATGGCGGCCGCTACAAAATGGCGGATAACGTAGGTTTTATCAATCCCATCAATATGGGTATCAAATGAAAGTGCTCAACCAGTAGAACACAATGTACTATATAAAATTAAAATCCAAGATGGCGGCCTCTACAAAATGGCGGAAAACTTAGGTTTAATCAATCCTATCAATATGGGTATCAAATGAAAGTGCTCAACTAGTAGAATATAATGTACTATATAAAATTAAAATCCAAAATGGCGGTCTCTACAAAATGGCGGATAACTTAGGTTTTAAAAGAGAATAATGCGAAATAAAAACTAAAAACTAGAAAATAAAAATAGGTAAAAAACTTTTTAATTTAAACGGTTTTATGTTAAACATACATTGCAATGTTTAAGATAAATGTACTAAAAATGTACTAAAAACCAAAAAAAAATAAAATAGATACAGTCGTGGGAATTATAAACATATGCATAGACTAGACTAAAATAAAATCGTGGGGCACATCAATTGTCTACAATCGTTGTGTTGTTTCAATGTGCCCCACGGTTTTATTTTAGTCTAGTCTATGCATATGTTTATAATTCCCACGACTGTATCTATTTTATTATTTTTTGGTTTTTATTTAACAAAACAATAAAAAGCCGTTTCCATACTTTGTCTTAAACTAACTTTAGGTAAATATGCATCCGACTATCCGATCTCTAGTTATAACATATAAGTAATAAATTATAAGGTTATAAAAATTAAATAATAACACCTAATATAAAATTATAACTTTTACTGCTGCTGTTAAATATCTAGTAATGAATGAAACCAAATGCTTGAGTTAGCGACATCTAGTGTAGTTGAGAAGAACTGTTAAATCACACCAAATCCAGCGTGGACTGGCAATACAACGATGGTGCTACAACGGTCATTCAAAATTGAACTCTATTTCCATGAATTACGTGTGTCCAAAACTTTTTTTGGATAGACTTTATTGAGTTGTCAATAATGACTAGATTATAATAAGCAAATCAGGTTATAACTTATAACATTCAATTTATATGAAGATGTTATTTTTCTGCTATATTTTAATGCCCCAGTAATGTGCGCGATCGCGAGGATTGACGATCGGAGTTTCATGCGGTCGGGATTGTGCATTTCGTTCGTAAATTGGCCAGTTTAAGGTTGTAAATATAAAATTAAATAGCAAATATAGTATAAAGTAAGTGTTATAATTATAGCAGAAAAAATAACATAATATGTAAATATAGCATAACGTTATGCTACATTATATAACTTAAGCAAATCAACACACCTCTACCATCAAGTCAAGATTCAATAGCTACTGAATGGTATTACAACTGATGGGAGACCGATTAACATAAATACAATACAAAAGACAATCAGCAACCCCCACACTGGTAAAAATTTCAAAATGCTAGAACAAACGATTTTTTGTTTCTTATAACGTGATATTTGACGAACTTGCATACTAACTTTCAACCCTTATTTCACCCCCTAGCTGGTCGAAATTTCAAAATGCTAGAACAAATGTTTAATGATTTCTTATCAAGTGCTTAAATATAAAGTTTCATGGTTTTAACTTTTAAAATTAAGAAATCCCATACAAACTTTCAACCTCTATTTCAACCCCTTCATCCCTTTTTTCGAAACAAAAAGTAGCCTATGTTCTGTCTCAGGGTCTAAAGATTGTTTGTACCAAATTTCATCGAAATCGGCTGCGAGGTTTAAGCGGGAAAGCGTAACAGACAGACAAACAGACAGAGTAATTTTCGCATTTAAAATATTAGTTGGGATGTACTCACTTTAACTCTATTGGACAGACGCAGAAATACGGATTCTTTTTGAAGAGTTGCTTGAGCCTGATTTTGGTTTGGAGAATTTTGAATGCCCGCTGGTGTAGGATCTACAGCCATTTGGTCGATGTCCGTCATAAAACTGTCATTGTCAATAATAATTGCATCATTCATTTCATCTCCTCCATTCCCAGGTGGTTCTTTTGGTTTTTCTGCTACAAATTCCGGTGTTTTTATACTTTTGCCGTCTGTTTTAGTTACATCTTTGTTTTCAACTTCCGGTGTTGATTCTGTACTCTTGTCCACTACAGGTGGTTGTTGTTTTATATCCGTTTCTGGCTTCTGGTTATTGTTGGGAGTTTCAGGATTCACGTTTTTCGCTTTATCATTAACCACTAAAGCGGGTTCATCTTTCTTATCATTAGATTTTTCCTCTGGCGTCGGTTCTTGCGTATTATTCAATATAATAACTTCTTCTGGTGTCACTGGTTTGTTATTTGATTGAATTGGTTCGGTTTTATTATTATCAATAGAAATATTGCTTTTTTCAGGGAGTAACTTGACTTCTTGTTCTATATTAGTTTTAGTTTCAGAATTAAGTTTAAGTGGAGTTTCGTCAACTGTGATGTTAGTTGTTACGTTAGATTCTGTCTCAAAACTAGTGTTTAATACTACTTTCTTTTCATTTATTGCTAGCATATTACACAAAGCAGCTAAATATTTACGAGGGAACAAAGCGGTCATATACGCGACACGTTCCTGACTAAATTCAATTGTCTTTGTACTTTTAAAGTCCAAACCGAATTGCTGACATATGCCAGTGCATTTCAATGTTTCTCGCATAAAAACTTGTCTCACTAAATTCACTAATTTGCTTGAGCTACAACTAATCAAATCGTACACTTCATTGTAAAGTGTTTCACTGCAATTATCACAAACTATTATATGGCTGGGAGAGCAACACCTTTTGTACGTATTGTTTACGGATGTTTCATTGTGTTGGCATGACACATTCTTAGGAACTTCTGTTTTAACCAAAGCCTGTGCGGCTTTTTTCATAATGGACATAACGGCATCTCTTGCTGATCCGAACAAATTTTTAGACGGCTCGGCCTCAGTCGTTGGTACGTCAGGGACATCAATAATTTCATCATCTTCGTCTTCAATGTGAGCAGAGTGTGAGTTTTCTTTTTCCAATACCTCAAACTCAGAAGTACCAAAAACTTTAAATAGTGATATTGGGCAATAATGCTCCGATCCATGATGTGATGTGATTTCTACTTTTATAAATTTCCCAAAAAGGTGTGGAAACAAATCAAAACTTTGTATGTCTCTCATATCTTTGGCTGCGAACTGACCAACGCTAGCCCACTCTCTCGTGGGGAATCGATCGCTGAAATACACGGCTATATCTTTGGGTGTCGAGGAAAATAACTCAAAGTTGGCGATCTCAATCTTTTGCGCTTGAACAGCCTCACAGAGCTCGACCACGAACCAAATGCGGCTCGTACACGTATTGAGCATGTATTCGTCTCTGTTCGGAGACAAAATAGAACTAGCGGACCCTGCTTCAGGGTTCACAGCCACTATTTTAGCGCCACACGCCAAAGAGGCGTAGTTTTTGGAGCGTAATTTCGTGTTTTTACTACTAAAATTTGTATTACTATGACTAGGTTGGCTTGAGTGATTCAGAACAGTGTCTTTCTTTTCTGCTTCTGCAAGTTGCTTCTGCGCCCACTCGGAGAATGATGGTATATCTTCTTGTGGTGTGTCTGGTGGAAGTGGAATGTTTGTCACTACTTGTTCTTTTTGTTCTTTCCCCTGAGATTCGGTTTCATCTACGGTGGGGGTAGTAGTTTGAAATGCATCGTTAGCTAGCCTAGAGTCGCGCATCGGCTTAGCTACCACTACAAGTCGTGGCTCTGGTTCTTTCTTCTCATCGCTTTTTATATTTTTAGCTTCATGTAAACTTTCCTTATCAATAACTGCGAAAATTTTCGTTTCATTGTGTTTTTCAGAATCATTCATGAATAACAGATCGTCGGGCGTTTTCAGTTCTAATTTTGCAGTCTCTGCTAGAGATATTAGTATCGGAGGCTGTCCAGTGTCAGGTAACCTGTAACAAAAAAAAAACGCACCGGTTAATTAATCTTCACATCATATTAAAGTAAAACATGTATCGTTGTTGATGGTCATTTAAAAAAGAACAATAAATTGTCGTTGATTGATTCTAGATACTAAATAAATATATTAGTCCAATAGGTTGTGGTAAATTCTCGATACTCGCAGCTGTATTGTACTCATGGCAAATTAACAACATAAAAATGTTAATATACATTTCGTATATATCTCAAAAATCTTATACAATCAATATACAATTATTCATGAGAATGGAATCAACAACAATGCATACATTGATTGTGTCCAATTGGTAACTATAAATAATGACGGGAAGACTTAGATGTGGAAAAAGATATACCGGCGAAGAAAGTCAGTGTTGCGAGATATATGATATGATGAATGAAACAATAAAATTTATAAACAACTTAAGAAGTGATATTATAACGATACGACATGTAAATTTCGAGTAATTAAAAATATCCGTTAAAATATTTATTGTGGGTAGAGTGAAACACTCGAGCGATATGATACACCGATTAATCACAATGAAACACAGAGAATAAATGTCAAAACTACGCTGGTGTCTTTGAAATACATATTGTATCGTATTGGCATTAAGGTACAAAATTTATTATTTTACCGTGCAATAAACGTATAAAATAAATTTGGACGTCGTATTGCGTAGTGGCTTAGCGCATATGGTATCTTGAATGCTTATTGTTTGATTGATAGTTTTTTTCTCTCTCTGGAGATGAGAGGCTGAGAATCCTCACTGATACCACCGCAACCACGGACTCCAAACCGATCGAGGAGGTTCGACCAGAATGATACCGGCTAAACTCAGCTCAAAGCTTTTAAGGAACCTACGGGTTGAACGGTGGATGTTTTGTATTGTGTCATTCTTTAAACCAAACTCACGATGTATTGCCGTGTTTCGCTTTAATAGAAGGTACATAAGTATCTGTTATAACAACTGTCCACAGGTGTGGCTTTCACATGTCGCTGTTAAGTACTCATAAGAGAGATACCCCTCAAAATTGTCATAAATTTCCAAATGCGTCACTACCTCGTTTTAACCGAACTTCACAGAGTTAACGTGGCACAGTTTTCGGAGATAAAAGTCAGTTTTACGCGGATTGTTTCCAGCCTGTCTCCAAATACTTAGGTTACTTGTACGAACTAGGGTAAAATTGTTTCTTCTAATCTAAACTCACCCGCGATTGGGTAAAGATTTTGGAATAACGCCTCTACATAGGTAAAGTAAGCTTTCTGTGTTCCTCAGGAGAAGAGCAAGAATTCTCACCAAGAAGTACAGTATATAGTACAACATAGTCTCCCGCAATCAAATGCCGCGGAGACTATGTTGGACTCAGTCTGGACCGAAACCGCTCGGCTTAGACTGTTGCTCACTATAATTTTGGTCTTAATGACCTTATGGCTGGTAATAAAGACGGCGAAGCTTCTTTATATGGAGGCATACCTGCATATTTTAATTCGTCGGACACTTAGTTCGAGATATGACGAGAGAACAGCGATGATAGATCAAATGTCTTCATTCTGAGTGTTGTTATAGTGACATTATAACAGGGGACGTCGACATATGGTGTCCGGATTCTAAACACGGTCTTACTTGTAGAATATCTTGGTGAGTCCCTGGTGGCCACCGTACGACAGCAGTTGGCAGACGAGCAGCGCCGCCAGCAGCGCCCGCGGCGGCGACATTGCGCCCGCGCCGCCGCCGCCGCATTGGCGACGCGCCGCGGCACCTATCACGACACGACAGGCGACGCCGCGCGACAAACCACACCGACGCGGTCGTACGGACGCAGATTATGTGACACCTTATCGAACGCTTTTCAATTTTGAAATTTGATCGCGCTATCGCTTTATATCACTTCCGGTTCTACTTCGAAATTCGATCGCACTATTTTTACGCACACGCGTTATTTCATTAGGTCCTATTTCAACGCACTTTCAATTCAAGCTCTAGTTGGCTTCTTGTGTTTGTTTGTTGACTTCATTTAAGAGCTTTGGCCAAAACATAATAGATATAAATACTATTTACTGTGTAATATGCGTAGTTCCCGAACCACATACCTATGTTGATAAGGCATTACTGTTTGTAATACATTCTCTTTGTAATAAAAATGGGAATTTCAAGACGCCTTTAACACATCTTTTGAAATTGTTTCATCCGAAATATAAATAGAATTTAAATTTATATTTAGTAAAAAAAGAAACCGATAAATAAATAAACTCGTTGCGTTATAAGTAAATTGTTAATTTTGGCTAACTTTGGCAAAAAATGTCAAAGCTTTCTGATAATAAAGTACGGAATTCTAATAAAGTTCGGTAGCCTGTACGTTGGAACGGCAAGTTTATTTTAATTTCTTGTGTTTAAATTATGCATTTGAAAATTAGTATGAAATGTGTTACAATTTTTGTACACAATATATTTCAGTATGTATTTCATTCAGGGAACCACGCAGAAATCGCATCTATAGAACGATCTCGATTCTGCTAGACTTAAGTCTGAGTCTACAAAGCCACCAGTAATAAGATAACGATCGAACGAACGAAGTATACAAATTTAACGAAGCCCGTTTGCGACAGTTATTTACGAAATGTGGTTCGGGAACTGCGACTATATAGTTAAATGTATAAGGCGTTTTGTTGAATGTAACTTCACAAAATACTGCACGTCTGTATTATGCATTTGCGATTGTGATGAGATTTGTTATTAAACTTTGCAGGAATTGATGGTTCGCATTCGTGAAACAATATGCTTAATGCCAAACAGAAAGCGGAACAGAGCTCGTTAGTCATACATTATGAGAATATTAATCATTTTGTGGTAGATATTCAATATTCTACTTATATACTTTACTAGCTGTGCCCACGAAGAATCGTAATCCACGAAGAATAGAATCGTAATTTTAGGTAGCATTTTTAATGTACATCATAAACGTCTCTTACGATACAAATATAATCAGAAAGCTTCGAACTGCTAAGCTATCGGAAGTTACACGTGTTATTGTGAGTCAACCATAAAAGATAGACATATGCTGTCGTGGGATATTTTTTATATAATTTTGAGGAGAACATTTCCCTCATACATGATTTCTGTGTAACTTTAACCATTAAGGTAGCACACGCGACGGAAGCTTAAAAAATGGAGTAACTTCTCCCGTTTTCCCAACATTTCCCTTCACTGCTCTGCTCCTACTGATTATAGCGTGATGTAAAGTACACTATAACCAGCTCAGGAGTGTGAAAAATAATTGTACCAAGTTTCATTAAAATCCGTCGAGTAGTTTTTGTTTCTATAACAGTTATACAGGCAGACAGACAGACAGATTTTTGAAAGCTACATTGCAAAAAATAAAAATGTTTGGGGTTATGCATATAAAATTTCATAGAATCGGTGGATGTTAACTAACATTGTGACACGAGAATTGTATATATAAGATCAGTGAGTGGTAATCGAGTTTTATATATATATAGCTGTCGCGACCGACTTCGTCCTGCTTCACTCGATAAATAAAAGACCTAAACATTACTTCTCTTTTTTGAATCAACAAAACAAAGTTCCCTTCAAGCGAACCAGTTTTTTTCCTGAAAATTTGTTGTTTTTATTTAACTTCTAACATTTTCATATATACCACAAATGATAAAGACCAAAATTAGCCAAATCGGTCCAGCTGTTTTCGAGTTTAAGCAAGACTAACGAACAGCAATTCATTTCTATATATATAGAAAATATGATGTAATTCATTGACAAACAAACTGACTGCCCGACTAGTCTGTAATATAAGTGGTCCCTGTGAGATTCGCAGTATATCTGCAACCCCCATAAAAGTAATTTCACTCTTCATGTCGTTTCAAATAATAGCTCAATAAAACAATCAGAATAAAGTATATATTGAATTGACAAAATAAACCGCCGACCATTTAGTGAATCAAATATGCTATTATTTCGAAACATACAATTGTGATATTAAAAACGAATACTGCCAATTCAAACGCGTCGGAGACGGAACAATTTGTATCAATTCATTCAATTAGCGATAACGAAAACAGCATCGAGTTATGGGACAGTGACACAACTGTTGAGTCAGTACACAGACAATCTATTTGTTGCTTTTTCGTTTAATTAAAATTGGTCGACTAAAATTTTCGAGTTTGGAACGCGATTTTGACTAACGGCCGAAATTAATACTTTACTTTTCGAGTGTTTAAATATGACACATAAAAACATGCAAATTTGAGGGCGCAAGGGATTATATTTGAACCCAGCCAGTATGTATAATTTATATATGTCTATCCGTTACATAATACAAAGCTTACAGAGCTTACTTTGGGCTAGGCTAATTGGTGCAAGAGTAAGAAATATTTCTTATTATTATTATTAGATACCTGAGTATTAAACTTAATTAATTTAAACATAAAACCACGCAAGCGTTGAGAAAAATGGTCTTAAGAAATGGCCTATAAGGGTTCCGTGTTTATATTATTGACTGGTGTACGGAATCCTGATTATATAATTATTTCGGGGATAAGTAGCAATAATAATAACGCAATTAACTGGATAGAGCGCAATTACAGGAAAATCAATGCATCGTCATAATATCGTCAAGGTACTTACCAAAATATAAAATGATAAAGTATGTACTGTCTATGTTTAAATATTATAGAAAAACAAAAAGAGTTTGTAAAAAACACACGTTACCTTGGGAAAAGATGAAGAAACATCGTAATGTTATATGAGCCGTTGTGACGTAACACATTTATATGTATTTTCGCACGCACCTTTATAAAGTCATTGAAGATGTTACACATATATTATATCACTAGCTGACCCGTGCCCACTTTCGTTGGGCATAATATTAATAATCCCCGAAGCGAGCACGAACGCGATCCGAATTAAACCCGAAGCCATCGCGCGCCGTCCGCTGCCTGTTTTTTTCTCCGATTCACTTTGCAAAACGGACTACCACGTAAAAACCTTTTTATTTTTCGGTTTTTTATATAACCTATGACACTCAGCAATAACGTGGCCTTCTATTGCTGAAAGAATTTTTAAAATCGGTTCAGTAGATCCTGAGATTACCCCTTACAATTTAACAAATATACAAATATACAAACACACAAACTTTACTTCTTTATAATATTAGTATAGAAGATTATGTTAAAGTCTTCACGTCTAAGCATCGACAGGTGTCATTGTCCAAAGAGTATCCGTCAAAACTATGACATTTTGACAGATTAACTTTGACAAATTTTGGACTATATAGATTGTGAAGACTTTAAGTTGCGAAAATTCATTATCAATCAATGCATGTGTCATTTTATCCTCATAATTTTATATTTGTGATTTAGTATAATTTAATGAAAATGAAAATAATGATATGTTAACCAACGCGATTCACGATTTAAGTTAATTGCTAGCTTTCTATCTGGGGCTTCCCCTGCGTTATACGGGATTTTCCCCATAAATAGTTGTTATTTTTCCATGGTAAAAATTATCCGTCGAGTGTTTTTGGGGTATTTCGAGAGTGTTTAGGGTGTTACAATGTTAAAGAGAGTGCGGATGCGTTTGTGTGTGTGTAATAGTGTTAATGAGTGCTAAAATTGCATGGAGAAACGCGTGTTGCAACGCATTGCACATTCATTGTCAAAAAAGTGAATAAGTTGAATTTAAATAATAAAATATGTTATTCCTTAGCCTACGATACAGTAATGACGTCTACTATGATGTAAAAGCATAGAAATTTACACAAGGAGTATTCATCCAACATTTATAAAACGATTGCTAGCGAATGAAACACCGAAAAAATCGATTATCGATACCCTCTAAGAGAAAGCATCGTGCTTCGCATGCATATCAAGACTTTCAATTAGTCAACTGCTAATATTAGTTGTGTTACGATTGTGTAAACATGATCGATGGATGCCCGGATCAATCGATTAACTTAATCGATCGATTCTCGTCGCGAGAGCACCATTACGCATGCTTACATAAACGGCTTGAACCGACGACCCACACCTACATCACTATCAGCGGACCAATGAACCTGCCACGATCGAGTACAATAAATAGCTTCTCTGATTCATAATAATCATTGCTGCACTTGAACGTACAGTGAATGACGTCTGTTTTACGGTACCGTAAACCGTAAAGATAAGCGGCAATCTTACCAATATTATAAAAGTGAAAGTTTGTAAGTATGGATGAATGTTTGTTACGCTCTCACGTAAAAACTTTGGATTTTAATGAAAGAATCTTAGAATCCATAGAATAAAAAAAAAATAGAATCCCATAGGGACAACTGCGGACAAATATACCAACTAATAGGAAACGTAATCAACGTTCCAATGTCTCTTGTTTATTTCTCCAAAACGAAATCGAAATAAATAATTTCTTTAATAAAAAAGAAACAAAGCTTTAGTTGTGTTTCTATTCTTCCCTTTTAAAATAGACACTATGTGACAGATATGTTGACAAACAAAACATTGTGCATATGTTAGTATGTACTTCGAAATGTTTTACACATCCTTCGCACTTATTACTTATATTGCAGAGCATATAAAATTGAAATTAATTAAACTTGTCGATATTTATTACACCAAAACGGACCTCCAGGCCAAATGCTGTGTAATTAACCATTAAGTGATCTATGTTTTCTGCACAAACTCCAAATGGCAATGAAAAACGGTCATAATAAATAGCCATTTATTACAGCTCCGTGGCAGTGCGATGACAGTTAAATGGGATGATCTAAAATGTACATGTTCTAGGTCAGTATCGTATGCAACCAAATATTTTGTTTTAACCCGTCGTGGGTCTGTTACCAATTGAGAAAGCTTTTTTTTATTATTTAAATCTTTATTGTATATTAAAAATAAATTAAATTAGAAATCATTGAAAAGAATATATTAGTAATATTTAACATTTATTTCTAGAATATACAGTAACAGCAAGTATTTTTGTCAATCTTTATAAAATGATACTTATTGGTTGCAAAACACGGATGAATGTGATAAAATAAAATAGACTGCTTCTAAAGATATGATTTTTATAATAATTATTTACAGCTTTCCAACAGAAAGAGTTTTACAAATTTACAGCTTTCCAACAGAATGCCCAAATTAGTATGACCTCGAGAAACGCCCAGGGTTCAGGCATATATCAGGTAATAACATTATAATTGTTCTTTTAAGATGATTAAATTTCCCGTCATATAAAGCTGGGATTTAAATGGTATAAAGTAACAAATATAATAATATTTTATGAGTTAAGACAAAATTAATACTAATACTAGGCGTTATTTGGTTTGTAAAAAAATATTAAAATGTTAAAAACGTATTTAATTAGGCTATTTTGGCATATTGATTTTTCTGGGAAATTCTGGGGAAGATCTGACTATTTTTTTTTATATAGGATTGGGCAGCAAACGAGCAAACGGATTATCTGATGGCAAGCGATAACCGTTGCCCATGGACACCTGCAACACCAGAGGAGTCACAGATGCGTTGCCGGCCTTTTAAAAGGGAATAAGGGGGGAAGGGGGGTTGGGCCTCCGGTACCCTTACTCACTCGGCGAAACACAGCGCAAGCGCTACGAGTATTTTACGCCGGTTTTCTGTGAGGCCGTGGTATCACTCCGGTCGAGCCGGCCCAATTCGTGCCGAAGCATGGCTCTCCCACGGTAAATTTTTATAGGGTTTTGAAAATTTTAAATTATTTATCTAATTATATATAAAAATAGTAAGCAAACATGGTATATGACATAGATGCTAGGATAATACATGTACATAAAAAGAAAAAAATGTTCCAGTGTGATCTTCCAGGAAGAAATCACGTAGTCCAACTACGTTTGTAAGGAAAACACGCGACAACGTTCCGCCTTAACAGCTACATAAAAGTAAAGTGCCACAGATGATATTCAGGATTACGCAGTGACAGTAAATTGATGATTTTCCAAGTATAAACAGTTCCTTTTTTTTTTAGAGGGGCAATGCACCTTACGTGCCGTGACGCCGCGCTAGCAAGGCGCGGCCGTCTGTGGAGCTCTCCGGACTGACAGGACCGGCCTACCCACGAAAACCCCCCCCTGAGTTCTCTAGGCCCACGCGGGGCACATGGCGGGGTGCGCTTTCGCGATTCTACCGCCATAAGTATAAACAGTACCTAAGCTCAGTGAAGGCGGGACCTTGAATACGGCGTACACGTACGGAGGTCAGCAATCAATAAATCCCCTTTGAATGCACCTGATAATCCCGAGAAGGTACATGCAGTTAATAACTGAAAGACGTAACAACTAATAGTTTAATGTGATTCTATAAGTACTATGAATCCGCTCGTGCACACGTAAGTTAAGTCTGTATTCCACAGCGACGTACACATAAAAACCGGCCAAGTGCGAGTCGGACTCGCGCACGTAGGGTTCCGTACCGCTATACATCAAAATAAATGATTTTCTTTATTATATTGGAGTTGATTTAATGAAAGGTAAAATGCGGTTTACGATTTTGAACGTATTAAAAAAAACTGATTATTAGATCTCTTTCTAACCAATATTCGGTGGAAGTTTGCATGGTAATGTACACACAGCATGTCCGGCTTTACATATCGACCTTTGGACAGTTCTTATGCCGCTCGTAATAGCGGCCGCTTTCGTAGAGCTACGTAAAGCCTGACCTGTTGCTGACTGTACATCATATATCATTCTTATATTTATCATTCCCTTATTTTAGAAATTGGGGGGGGCACACATTTTTCCAATTTGCAAGCGTCTCTCGTGTAAACTAATCAGTTTATAAAAAAAAATAGAAATCTTGATATCATTTTTAAAGACCTATCCATAGATACCCCATACGTATGGGTTTGATGAAAAAAAAATTTGAGTTTCAGTTCTAAGTATGGGGAACCCCAAAAAAAAGTGGCTGTGACATACGGACGGACAGTTATACAATTTTTCATGCTAAAGTTTCTTTTTCTTTCTATGTAATTGTATTCATGACTTGTGCAAATAAATATTATTATGATGAATTACATGATGACGTGTATTTGTTAATTGGAGTCGGAACGACAAACAACTCATAGAATGTCCGGCTAGCCGGCAAATCAGTGTTCATTTTACTCACTCAACTTATGCTTTAATCTCAATTCTGTAGTATATAAATTGGAATATAATACAAACAATATTCGGGGAAAATCAATAAGTGAGTTTTTATATTTCAATGACTTTTAATATATCTCTGTATTTGATAAGTGCTCATAGTCGTTTATCTAATTGTAAAGAGTTTTCAAACCTTTTGAAAACGTGATAAATATAATCCCGAAAAAGTAAAATCAAGCGTACATCAATTTACGCGACGAATAAGCCAAGCTATGCGTACATACGAGTATGCTATCGTATGCTATGCTAAGCTAGAGCTCAGTGTACAGCAGGCCGTACTTCACATGCACGTGCGCGGCCTCGCATGCCGACCGACGACTGAATTAAAAATACTTTTAACTGTACATTACCTGTCTGCTAGCAAACTTGACGGTCAAAGTATTAAGGACGAGTTTCTTCTTCGTGGTTCCCGCAGAATTATTATGTAACTCTGCAACTAGTCGCCATCGCGTCGCAATCCAATTGCACATCAACCATTGCTTGTTTTTCTGCCTCTCATACGAAATAAGTGCAAATGTCAAAACCAGCGACAGCGACTGGTTGCTGGGTAATAAGCCTACCGGAGTTTTTATCAATTTAATAAAATACACAGGTCTGCTTTAATAGGAGCTATTTTCGAGTACGACTTTAAATAAATGTTAAAATATGTAAAATCTTGCAGGGTACATTTAAGTACTTAAATATTATATTACAAAAGTTATAAAGTTACAAATACGAACTATTATTCGAGATGAAGGTTATTATTATACGACTGGAGTCGATAAAAATTATCTAATCTAAAAAACACCGAATCACGCATAACGGTGAAATACGAGAATTCTAATAATAACAGAACACATAATTTGAATCATCAAACTCGAAAATAACAGAAAGACTCTTATTATGTACCAAAATAATAATAATACGAAATCATTTGTTTTTAAGTCAAGTTTTACTCTTTGTTTAAACGAAAAATTTTACTAAAGAAAACAAACTTTAAAATAAACGTAATTTGTTTTAGATTTATTTTTTCGTACTCTTTTTGGTTTTATGCGGACTCTTTGAGCCGCACTCTTTTTTGTTTGTGTTAGTCTTTTTACATTTCCTTATATATATTATTTATTCTACAAGTAACATATCATTTGTCGATCAGGAAAAAGGTGTTATTCTCCATTTTGTGGGGACAGATGGTCTTGCCCCCACAGTCGTAGCCCCATATTTTTGGAGATGGTGTCGGAAAAGGAAACTACAACATACCTAGCATCGACACTGATTTTTTTTATTTTTTTTCTCCGAGGTTAGGAGAGGCTGAGACCCTCGCTGAGACTCGTGGCTACCACCGCAACCAAGCCTCACGGTGGTGGTCAAACTTCGACCTCTAGGCTCTACCGATGAAACTCAGCCTAAAGTCTTTGGTCCTAATGACCCTGCGGCTTGAATAGAAAGCGAACCCTCAGATGAGGGCGCGGAGGAATAGCTTATTTGTTTAATTTTCAATCAATCGGCGTTGAGTTGTCGAATTTATTGAGTTATTCGTTCATTTGTTGCAGACATATTATTTCTCATAGAAGCCAATGTCAGAATTGACCCAACCAAGTGATACAAGAAATGGGACCACACGACATTTCTCATGGATGTCACAGTCAGAACTGACTCAACTAAGTTGGGACCAGAAATGGGACCACATGACATTTCTCAGAGATACCTTTGTCAAAACTGGTCTCAATTAAATAAAACCAGAGATGTGACCAAACGACAATTCTCATGGAAGTCACAGTCGGAACTGACTCAACTAAGTGGGACCAGAAATGGGACCACACGACATTTTTCATGGATGCCACAGAACTGACTTAACTAAATTGGGACCAGAAATGGGACCACATGACATATCTCATGGATGCCATTGTTAAAACTGGACTCAAGTAGAACCAGAGATGGGACCATACAACAATTCTCATGGATGCCAAAGTCAGAACTGACTCAATTAAGTGGGACCAGAAATGGGAACACATGACATTTTTCATGGATGCCATTGTCAAAACTGACTCAACTAAGTGGGTTCCGCAATAAGACCACACCAGCAAGCACTAGTTTTGTAATAAAAAATAAATATAATAAAATCGGTTCAAACAGTCGAAAGCTATGCGGTAACAAACTAAAAAAAATGCCGAATTAAGAACCCACTTTTTAGAAGTCGTTTAAAAGCACTCGCAAGTTGTAATCGTACTTGTGGAATTCCCATCAAAATGTTAAGTCCAGAACACCGTTTAACTTGTCCCCTTAATGTTTTCCTTGTTAAGTGCGTCTGAGCATTGCGTTGTTTCCTGTATAGCTTAAAAAACGTTATCACTCGTTACCTAACAAAATTCCAACCAGATTGATATGAGTTATGAAAGTTGCACGACACGCCTTCCTAGGGCTATAGATCTTATTAGTGTGCTTTATTAGAGCTAAATAAGGTTTCTTTAAATACCGGCGTAGTACCTTTTACAGACTAAGGATTACAGTATGTCTATAGGATTAATAACAAGGAAAGTGTAATTTGAAAATTGTATTATATTATTGTACACTATGATCAGAGGCCTTACCAGAACCGCATAGAGTAAGGTTACACCATAATGAGAACAGAGACACCGCCCTTGCAGCGTATAGCGCCATTTCGCTTGCATTGCGGCATTATTTCCGTTTTAAGCGATCAAGGTGGGCGTACTGGTTGTTTAGTTTTATAATCTAGTGGTACAGTATGGTTACGAATAAATTGAGATAAAGAGAAAACAAAATACACTCTTAAATATTTTTTTATACGCTTGAACGCTGATAAAAGACGTTGCATAACTAGAACTATATTCATGATATAACATCAGATTTTTACATTCAGAATGGATCTGCATAGCTACAATTTATTTCGTAATTAATGAAACAAATAACATTGACAGTATCATCAAAGTAGCTTCTAAATGTTGACAAAACGATAAACGACTTTAATTTTATTTTGGTCCTTCGGGTTTGTGAAAAATTTGTGACATGCGTATCCGCATATTAGTATGTTAATGTTTTATCAGACTTTTTTTTAAAGAGAATTGATACGGAAATCATTTTCATTTTAATCTCTTCATCACTATTACAACTAGCCCATCAACTCGACTGCTGTAATACCTATAGAAATCTTAACGTTCCCTAAAGTGAACTTTCTACATAGCCCATAAGCGATGCAGACCAATTCATCACAGGCAGCGAGCAAGGAAATAATAGCTATGCAATTTATAATACACCCCATTAACAAGGGACAGAGTTGCTTTCCCTCCGACTGGAGCAATGGCCGCAGACTGGTGCGGAGGCGGGCGAGTTGTGCGACTTGTGAGGACTGGGAGACCTTCTGATAAGGTTGTCAGCACTAGCAATTCAAATTACAACAGTAATTTAACAAAATATGCGGGAAATATCGCTATATTGTCGCTTAAGTTCCAAAATCGTGTGAGATACACGGTTGTGTTAATTGTGAACATTTCAGGAAACACAAAAAACACAAAAAAATAATGTAGTATGCAAGGAATTAGATGATCTCCGTAGTACACCGGTTTCAAGGTGTCGCCATCTCTGAGGTCCCGGGTTCGAATCCCGGTGGGGGCAGATGTTTGTGTGATGAATGCGAGCATTTGTACCTTAATCGTAATTACATACATACACTCACGCCTTTTTCCCACGGGGGTGGGCAGAGATTACGTCCTTCCACTTGCTACGGTCCTTACATATCTCTTTCGCTTCATCTACTTTCATAACATTCCTCATACATGCTCATAATATAATTAATTGTTATTATATATTCACAAATATTTATATGTATGTCTATCCGATCCCATCCATAACACAAGTCTTACAGAGCTTTACTTTGGTGCGAGTGTAATAAATATTTATTTATTTATTTATTTATTGTCACAAATACTTAAAATTGATTTAGTGTTATAGCATTAGTGGTAAAAAACAAATGAAATCGGACGGTTTTTCTTGACAACTGAAAATTTCATAATTTTGAGTTACGCGGTGTTAGAACTTATGGTACGATATGTGCAATTTGATTTGATACTATATTCATTAACCTGTGTAGTCTAATTTAAATCGTACATCCACACATATTGTAGTTATTTGCAGTTATTTTGAACGACTGAAAATTAGTTTTAAATGACATCTGTCCATAGATCGACAGTTAAACTTAAAGTTGTGCTATTCCTGTCGAAAAAGATTAAACATTATGACTAGAGATCGGATAATCGGATGCTTATTTACCTAAAGTTAGTTTAAGACAAAGTATGGAAACGGCTTTTTATTGTTTTGTTAAATAACATTTTTCACCATTTCTGTATTTTTATTCAATTATTTAATTGATTATTGTTTTAGTCAAACTAGCTCACTACTTTCGTATAACACTCTTCATGTAATAAATCGTACATTCATAAATCGCACGGGGAACTGAAACTAAACTTCATGTAAATACGTATGCATAGTTGTATAAATGAACCCAGAGTCTCGGTCTTTTGAAAATAAATACCACGTGCTAATTTAGTAATTTTCAAACAATATCACTACGTTAAATTTGCAGTTCCGTATTTTTCCGAGATTTTTATTTAACAAAATGTATTTTAAAAAGCCGCTTCCATAATTTGTGAGCCAAAAATTAACTTTAGGTAAATATGCATCCGATTATCCGATCTCTAATTATGACGCAGAGATACTAAATAAAAACGTTTGAACGGAGTACAACAACGTCTTCGATAAACGAAGGTCACGTAATTACATGGTAGATAGGAAAGTTAGATATTGGTCACTTTGGTCAAGGCCGAGTGGGAGAACAGCATTTATTTTTAATCAGAGTGTAATTTAAATAGTTATGTAAGATTTTTAGTACGTGATAATTTTTAATTCCCAACTATTCGGCCTCAGAAAAGTAAAATTCTCAAAATCGGCGTTATAAGTAGAGATCGGATAATCGGATGCATATTTACCTAAAGTAAATTTTTGGCTCACAAATTATGGAAGCGGCTTTTTAAAATACATTTTGTTAAATAAAAATCCCGGAAAAATACGGGACTGCAAATTTAACGTAGTGATATTGTTTGAATATTACTAAATTAGCACGTGGTATTTTTTAGCTCATATTACCGACTAGTTTTGCATTACCAAAATGTTCTACAGTACCGGAATTCCGGGATTTTTATTTATGGAAAAAAATAAAAAGCAGTTCCATACTTTGCCAAAAACTAAATTAGGTAAATAAATAAACATCCGGCTATCCAATTCCGCAATCCCGGCATTTTTATTTAACAAAACAATAACTTTAGGTAAATATGCATCCGATTATCCGATCTCTAGTTATAAGTCATGCTTTATTTCATACTTGCTACAGATTCGAATTATCATCCATCATGAGTGTTGACGTTAAAAATCAAGACTGAACTGTAACTGTGATTTAATGTTCACAGCGTGAAGTAGGTTTGTCAGTTTTCAATTAAATCTTAAAAACATTATAAATCTATCATCAAAAACGAAAAAGACCAACAACCTAATATCAAAAGAATATTATGCGATAAATTTATCAAACGGATTTGCTTTACGTAATAGATCGTATCTAAGGCCGTACGCTATATAACTAAAAAAACATATAAACGTCATGTCCTTTATTTTTTTTTAAGTAACAATATCTGCGGGTCGCAAATTGTTGTTAAGCGTGAAGTAGACTCGTTCAATTCAATGAGGCGTTTGCTTAGTCATCTCGGCTTTATCTATTTCTTATTTGGGAAATACGTTGATTGTGGTAGGATTCTGGAGGTGTGAACTTGACCTCACTCGTGACTGAATTAAATCACTAGGCCGTTCAAAGAGGACAGAAATCGGTGCACCAAGACCGTGCCTCTAAAGGGTGGAGAGAATTGATTCGTACAGTACTGACTAATTGACCATTGAATCACTCATATATAGTTCAGAATAACTAGGGATTATGTAGAGCAATTATAAAGCTTAATGTGATGTCTACGGTGCATATTTGTACCGGGTACAGACCGGATGCTTGCATATCGGTGATTGGGTAGTTATGGTAATGTGGTCCTACGTGTTCTTCAAGGTACCTTCATACCTGCACAAAAAAAGTCTTAAACATTTATGTGACAGCCCTAGTTGCAACTGTGACTTCGCTATGTGACCATGTAGGTGCTATTAGATGGTTCACTCGTGCATCCTGCGACTGTGCTTGGCATGTCGCGAAAATAAGCTATCTACATAATTTTTATCGTCGTTGACCGCATTTCACGAACTACTTCCCGGGTGCCTAAGCACTTAGAAATAGTAATGTTAGGCCACAAAACAGTTTTGTATCAAACAGAAATACATGTTTGTCATCGACCTATTGCGGCAGTAACAAACGGTATAATACAAGTCGCGTAACAACAGAAACCTGACTGCGAATGTGTGAGCAGTGATAATTAAAAGTACACAAGTACAGATTAAATTAAACTGCAAAGATTTGTGGATATGCAGTTGAAATGCGAAATGAATCGAAGGGTAATACTTTACAGACTCTTAACAAGGCAGTAGTTTTAATCACGAGAAAAATTTGCAACGTTGATACTTTCCAAATCATTTCAAAACTAAAACCTAGCCTGCGAAACCTTCAAGAAAATCTCAAATTAATTTTACCATAAGAAACAAAAGAAGTGGAAACAAAACTAATGATTGTGCCAGAACTGGGTTTCAAAGAATGACCTCGACCAGTTTCAGTCGAAAGCGTTCTCTGAAGAACGACCTGAACAGATGTTAGAAACTTTCCCAAAAGTGTCTCTTAACTACAGGAGTGAAGACTTCAAGCAAAACGGGTTCAGATTAGAGGTGCTGCGGGGCCCACACAACGCCTACCTGAGCTATTATATCTCGAGAGTGGGCGAAATATAACGAAGCTGCATTTGCAGTGGCACTGCGCAATATTGCAATATTTACTGGCGATTGTTTTCCGTCGCCGGTGTCGGTGGCGCAACTGACGCAAACTGAGGACGTCACTTATATTTCGTTTGTCTAATTAACTGATCCAGTCTGAGACATTTAGTCTTGAAGAACATTTACATATAAGTCGCATTATGTATCATTTTATGGTAACTGTGATTACTAATAATTTCATTAAGATAACTAAATCTGGTACTTTCTTAGAAGTAAAATCAATATTGTACTCAACAAATATTGTAATTATTTGGACAAAACTATAATCAGTAACTGTACCCTCTTTCCCACTTAAAACTTACTAGCCTATTTAACTAGGCTAAAAAGGTGCCAGAATTTAGTAGGAACCCGTTCACAGATAACCACTAACCGAATAAGGACATGCCGCAAAAATAATGAGAATTGCTAATACCAAGAACACAGACTTCATATAAACCAGTTCCTGACACAAGAGCTTTGGAGGCACGTGGGTTGGCGAATTGGTAACACGAGTTAAATCGGTAGTAAAGCGCTCCAGTTTCCGCACGGAGTCTTGGACCTGACAAAACAACGTGGAACATTGACCTAGATGACGCGTGAGGACGATTCAACGAGAGAATTAAATGGGACATATTTCATATAATCACGTTACGAATGTGCGCCAAAGGTCCTTATTCTCATCCTCAGATAAGGAGGAATTTAAAGGCGTCTGAACGGCTACCGGTTTAGTAATGAGGATGCCGAAATAAGCGCCATATTGCAACTCTTTTCATAACAAATCTGCTATGTTATGGCAACAAAACATAGGCAGGCATGACAAACCTTCTTTTCACAGTACTACTCGTATCTTCGGAATGTTAATGAGCTATCATAAAGGCCGTAACATTGTTCTAGAACCGATTCTGACATCTTCCTACGGTTAGTTAAGTTAGTTTATCAGGGATTTTATACGTAATGAACCTCACAATTGGGCCATTGTGCGTTCTAAAAGAAAGACGACAAAGAATCTCAGTACAAAAAAAAGTTAGAATGAACTATACTATCCAATTCTACTAACTATACTAATCTCTTAAACGCATAATGTCTTGTATTAAGGCTTTATTGGTAACTAGGGTATGTGTACAAAAAGTCGACGTACAACGAAAGCGGATCGATCGATTCGATTCGAAAGAGAAAAGAAGGTAGCTCAAACGAGCTGCTATCGATTTTTGCAGATGTAATACGAGCTGGACTATAGCTGAACCTGTAATTACTCATAACCCATGTATTGTAGACACTCAAAATATTGCAATCATTTTAACTATACTCTATCATGTCATCATCATGACTGACAATAGAGTATGAATTGATATGGAAAATATACAGCTATGTACAACATCCTTAACGGAAAACTACTGAAAAAAACACACGATATGAAAACGATATCAATTCACGGTAGCGACAGCTCATTTAAGCTTGCCATCTGGTTGCGAAAAGTCGACGACATTGCGATTACAACTCGCAGTAGGTGCGATGCGATTACCGAGCGTGACGTCGCGTCGAAGCGGCAGCAAGAGCCCAGAAATAGGTGAAAGGGCAACAAGCCAACGCTGAATGACAATGAACTTGAACAAAGGCGTATACCAATGAATAAACAAAACACCTTACGAAATTATGACGCCAAATCAAGGCACTTGAAATTATATAGAACTATGATATATACTTTTGCCACTGTGATTCAAACGGCACTTATGTCTCTAGTAATAGCGGCGATATTCCTAGAGCACATGTAAAGCCTGACGTGTCGTCGAATCTGTCGAAATCTGTTGATGAATTAAAGCAAAGTCATGCAAATGAAACAAGTGAGAAATGTGCGCGACCTGTGAAAGTTGTCGATGTGCAAATTAAATATAAAAAATAATCAGTATACTAGTTACAGTAAAACAAGTGTTATGTAGGAAAACTAACTCAAATTCAAATGAATGTAAATTCTAATAGCGTGTCATGTATTCTGGACATACAATGTATATTTAAAGAATCATACATAAGAAGAATCACCTAGATACGTGAATAATACACACAGTCACATGTCGGTTAGGCATTCCATATAAGAAACCCTTAATTACAGCCAGTTTGAGTACATATAAATTTGAGTATCACATTGAATGCTATTGTTCTACCGGAGGTCTTTAACATGTTGCTTCTGAGAGCAATGTACCATTTGACATTCAGATATGTGCAAATATCACAAAAATGTATACCGCCGGATAACACCTGTTTTTGGTTATCGTATGTTACAGTGGAAAAAAGTACCTAATCTAACTGTATTTACGGTACAATCTAAAGCAAACACCGATGTTATAAAAAAACATATAAATTCAGCAAATAGCGCTGCAGTCGTTCGACGGCATTAGTACAGAGCCGGGCACTAAATATTATTGTTCTGCTGAAGATCTTTCAACGTGTTGCTTCTGAGAGCAATGCACCATGTGAAATTCAGACATCTGCGAATATCACAAAAATGTCTACCGTCTAACATAACATCTGTTTTTGGTTATTTAATGTTACAATTCACGGTACGTTCTAAAGCAAACACCGATGTTATAAAAAACATCATAATTTAGTAAATAGCGCTGCAGTCGTTCGTCGGTATTACTACAGAACCGTCACTAAATAAGGTAGACTGAAGGCGACCCACGAGATTGGCCTGAATACTTAGTTCGCGTCAATAATTTATAAGGTCTCTAATACTATGCGTGTATCCTTATGAAGATGCAATACATACTAATATTAAATTTGAATAAATTTGTACAGGGTATAAAAAAGTTTAGTTACAACAGCTAAAAAGAAAATCCTACATTCAAAATCAAAATCAAAATAATATTTATTCAACATAGACCTTTAGAGGCACTTATTGACGTCAACAAACAACAAAAAAAAATGCTTAAATAAAAAAAAAAACAAAAACCTTGTCCGTACGTACGAATAAGGAAAAAAAAAAGAAAAAAATATATTGACTCGACACCTGTTCGGAAATTGGGAGAGCCTTCTCGAGAAGAACAGGCAAGAAACTCTGAAGGTCTATTTTTTATCTCCTCTTTTCAATGTTAATAATTATAATATATATATAAAAATACAATATAGTATAAGATACAATCATACCTAATACGATTACAGTCGTATGTATGTTACATACACATATAAAATAATACAATATTATAAATAATGTTGTTACCAACATGGCTCTATGGATATGTGTCCCTATTCCCAAATAGTGTGATCATTAAGATAGTCACTTACTTTATATAACTTTACTCATGAGTGTCTTTTTGATATAGATTTTAAATTTATATAAAAAGGCAAATCAATGAACCTTGCGGAAGTTTGTTAAACAATAGATATACATTTCCCCAAGAACGAACAGCTAGTTTTATGGAGTCTGAACATTGGAACGGCAAGTTTATTTTTGTTTCTAGTATTCACATTGCAGGTTCATCATCACAGCTCATTAAGGACCCCACCGAGGTGTACAAGCCTATTTGTGTTAGGCCGATTAAGTCTTAGTCGTAGTTTTGAAATTGTAAAGGAAGTTGGATTCAGACTATTTATCTGAGGGCAGCTTCTAATTGACGACTGTAAAAATGCCTTTGCTGGTTCTTTCTAGTACAAGGCCTCCCGCCGTAAACTTGTGAACAAGTATTCAATGGCGTAACATCTTTGACGTGTGATTGTGACAAAAGTGATTGTAAAAATCCAATTTAAAGAAAAAATCTTTAATATTGATTTGTCAACCACATTGACCCAGGCTGACATGGGCCAACCCCAAGGATCTCCTCAAGGTTGGTCCTGCGCTGCTAGCGTCCAGCGTCTTCCAGCGGTAATTGTCGTCTGCCTATTTAGCGAGAAGGCTACCAACGATGTAGTGTCCTTGCCACCCCAGCGGTTCGCCAGGCCTTAGAGCAATGTGCCCTGCCCACTACAACTTAAGGTTCACAATTGTTTGGGATAAATCGGTGGCTCTGTTTTCTTTTGCGAATTTCAAAATTCGTAATACCATCACACAGAGAAACTCCGAGCATAGCCCTTTGGGTGACTTTAATCATGTTTATAAGGCCCATTGTTTATATATATATATATATTAGATATAGTTTATTATCTGTTTTAGTTTACGTGACTGTCAACAAGATATGAAAAGATCACGCACAGAATTCCATTTCGTCTCGACGTGATTAATTATACAAAACGTATATTTGCTCGGGATTCCCTTGT
This sequence comes from Scirpophaga incertulas, assembly GCA_036419045.1. Taxonomy (NCBI): domain Eukaryota; kingdom Metazoa; phylum Arthropoda; class Insecta; order Lepidoptera; family Crambidae; genus Scirpophaga; species Scirpophaga incertulas. The sequence continues at coordinate 2,568,942 of CM071634.1, read as the reverse complement.
GTCGACAATTAAAACAATTGGCTTAGCGAGTTTATCTTCTTGTGACGTCTAAAAAGTTTCTGCGACGACAGAAGAAATCAAAATAAATTCAATGAAAGATGAATTCGCCAGTCTAATAGACTATGAATTACTAGTAATGTTAATTGCTTTATTGTTTGTTATATGTGTTAATTGACAAAGGCAAATGAAAGTTGTTACGACAAGAAAAGTTATTCAGATTCAAATTTTTAATAGCTTAAAACATGAGAGAAGATGGATTTTATATACCTTTATATCATACCTAAAAATAAAAAAATATAAAAATTGCATAAGGTTACCCTCCTGGTTATCAAATAGGTAATAAGGGAACGTTGGTATGGAATAAGCTAAAATTTTGAAATCTACATACCTTTTTTTTTTTATTGTTCCCCTGAGGAAAATGCATTAAATTGCATACCCCGGCTGTGGCGAGCCGGCGGTTATGTGGGGCTCTCCTCCCCAGAAGGGGGAGGCCTACCCACTCAAAACCTCAGGGATGGCCTTCCTCAGGCATGTAGGGAGCCCCCGGGAACATCAAGCCACTTCCGGGAACCCCCAGCCTCCGCTCCCCTGCCTAGAGGGGAACAAAACAACAGTTTCATACCTTCACACCTAATACTTTTGTTTGTTCAAACTTTAATGTCTGTATTATCGCAAATAAAGGAAACAATGAGGAAATCGAATGTTACATAGGAATTTTTAGTAGACAGGAAATTGTTTAATTACAATGCATTAACGTGCAATTGCGTATTGTCAGCCCGCATCCTTTAGGATAACGGCACATTAGTATTCAGTACCTAATGTGAAAAATGAAATCGTTCATGATCTTACTTACCTACAAATAGTTAGCGATGACGATGAAATAAAAAATATTGATCAACTTATAAATTTTATCGCAGTTATAATCTAAGCGCACGACCTTATGTCGGCCAAACCGTTGTATTTTAAGTTACTGATAGAATATTAACTGCTTTATAATGTCATTTTAATGTAATATGACCACGCCAACGCTTACAACTACATATGCAACTACAAAGTGACCTTGAAACGAGTCTACCAACAAAATTGCATTGTTGAAATCAACAAATCAAACAATTCGCACCTTTAGAATTGAAGTGACCTAACCCAAAATTCTTGTTCTAATTAGTTATACAGACTAGTTTAGTATACAATCATGAAACAATTCATATACTACCAACAACAATAAAAAATATGACAATTAACGTACAACTTAAAGCATTATAATAGAAAAACAAAAAAAATTACCAACTCTTCAATCACATTTTTAGCGTTTACCAAAAAACAAGAATTTTGGATTAGGTCACTTCAATTCTAAAGGTGCGAATGGTTGTCAACGGATATATTAATGTCGCCTCATGAATTCTACAAACGTACATTTTATGGAAGATGCAATAAATGGTTTATTTCCGAATAAATCAAAGTGTTGACGATATTATTAATATATATATTTAATAAGCAATAGACAAAAAGCTACCCGGAAGTCTGTACGATCATCTCAAAACAGAGAAGTCGTGCAGACAAGCTCGTGAATTGATAATATGCAAATGTTATTAATGCGATCCACACTATCGCATGGACGCTGACATAACTTGGCAAGATAAAAAGACTCCTTGCAATGGTGGCAGTGTATAGTGTTGCGCAATGCTTGCGGGAATTCCAAAACAATTGTATAGAGCGACGAATCTACAGAATCCCAAGAATTTGCAAACAGACCACTTAAATGCTACTTTCCAAGACATTAACACACTTCTTATTCCAGGAAATTGTCGCGATACTAGATTTGTATATTTTAGGATATGTAAAAATGAACAGCGACTGTAGTAGTCGAAACAATAGCCTATATGCGAACCAGCATGTAGGTAATTCGTTCAAGTGTCTTAATTACAAAATATAATTAATCAAATTAGTGTAATAACAATTCTGTTGTTATAATAAAATGATAATTAATATCACAATCGCAAAGCGTAATCACGGCTAAATCCCTCAATCCTTGAGACAAAGTACCAATGCGCGCGTTTACCACGAACAGATCAAACCACTTAAAATTTTAACATAGTCACAATTAAAAACAACGGTAAGTCATGCTAACTAAACACAACATAAAAGTTCGCGAAATATTTAAGTTCATTGAATATTGCGATCGTGTCGTGAACTCAAAATAATATACAACCGACACAAGGCCCGCCCGTCTCACGCGGAGTCTCGCGCTGTACTGAATCATTATATTACTGATGCAAGTATCGCTGTACTTGCCGTCGAGAGCGAAATTGGTTTCCGAATGTCCGCCAGACGGCAGACCAAATGGACTTTCCGACTCTATAATTACAGTTTAACTTTCAACGGTGCTACCATAATTTTTTTCGCTGATACACGACGACAGGTTGAGTGCGAGAAATTCTCTCCATCCCAGGAACTGGGTGTATCGGTTCTAAGTTTCTTGACCGATAGTGGCTATAGTTTGAAGAGTCGTTGACAAAGTTTGTAAATTAAGTGATTAAGCCGTTGCTTATTTCAATTTGATTGGTTGCTGTAATAAAAAAATATTATTACGTGCTTTGTAATGTTATAACATATAAGACAAACCGACAAATCGACCGATGTGACTTACCGACAAAACTACAGCCTAAACAATGGTCCTAATGACCCTGCAACTTGAAGTAATAGCGATTGCTCCTCAGAAGAGGGCTTGAAATAATATAAATATTTATGCCCAAAGTAAGCAATATAATGCTTGTATTATGGGATCTAGGATAACGGATAGACATACATATATTATACATAGATATAAATACATTTGATATAAATACATATTATCAACTGTGTCTAAGGCAGTAATCATCACACACACATCTGCCTCCGCCGGGACGCGAACCCGGGACCTAATAGCAACCACTAGGCCTATAGAGGTCAGTAAAAACTAATTATAATTTTTAGGTCATATTTTTAAAACAATAGGTCTGTGATCATACGTGTGTGCACTATTTTTGGATTGCTATCTCGTTTTATTATTTTAATTAGCTATAATTATATTATTGTGATAGTAATCCTAGGAGGTAGACTCTGTACCAGGGTCGTCTGCATGGGTACCTCCGTCTTACCTATTTCCGCCGCCAAACAGAAGGGTTCGCTTTGCTGTGTTCCGGCGTGAAGGGTAAGATAGGCAGTGAAATTACTGGGTACTGTGACTTTACATCTTATGTCACAAGTTGGCAACGTACACTGTGGTTCTTATGAGGTTTGCAGATTTGCTGCGAATCTCGTGGGAACCACATGTACTATAGGCGACTGTTACCACTTACCATCAGGTGGGCAGCCTGCTTGTTTGTCAACTTTAGCAATAAAAAAAAATCTGTTTGTGTGCTTTAAAAAAATAAACAAACGGAAACTTAATTACGAAGTTTCAATAATAAAGAGTGTGATGTAAAAATATTATAAACTCTTTCCACCGCGAATGCTAAACGAGACGAATTGAGATTATTCTGGAACCAGAAACATATGTGCAACTAATTTGTTCGATACATAAAAACATTATTTACAATGACACCATATGACGTTAAAATTATGTTGTAGGTAATTTAATTGATATTAACAATGGCATTAATGAAGCTATTAATGAAGAATAACCAATAGGCATGCTAGCGTAGACACAGGCGACGAGCATGCCGCAGACGTCAAGACTAGAGAGCATAGCAACAGTATTTTGGTACCGTCAATTTTATTATTGCTCGCAAAATTTAGCGGGGGAGGTGATCTCTGATCTCCATGATCAATATAACGGGGAAATTTGACAGTTATTATAAACAGTGAAAATGTTTATCTTCTCTTTTAAATGTGTAATATTTCGTTATGTTTCATTTTGTATGGAATTAAATTTTCTATTCGAGTTCGTGTCCCGGTGGGAGC